>JAOTOM010005149.1:0-440000 GCA_034440615.1 Ashinkailepas kermadecensis | reverse complement strand
ACTTCATCAGACCACACCTCCCAGCCGTCCGCCACTCTCCTGAACCACCGCCGTCCCCACATCACACTTCATCAGACCACACCTCCCAGTCGTCCGCCACTCTCCTGAACCACCGCCGTCCCCAGATCACACTTCATCAGACCACACCTCCCAGCCGTCCGCCACTCTCCTGAACCACCGCCGTCCCCAGATCACACTTCATCAGATCACACCTCCCAGCCGTCTGCCACTCTCCTGAACCACCGCCGTCTCCAGATCACACTTCATCAGATCACACCTCCCAGCCGTCCGCCACTCTCCTGAACCACCGCCGTCCCCAGATCACACTTCATCAGACCACACCTCACAGTCGTCCGCCACTCTCCTGAACCACCGCCGTCCCCACATCACACTTCATCAGATCACACCTCCCAGCCGTCCGCCACTCTCCTGAACCACCGCCGTCCCCAGATCACACTTCATCAGACCACACCTCACAGTCGTCCGCCACTCTCCTGAACCACCGCCGTCCCCACATCACACTTCATCAGATCACACCTCCCAGCCGTCCGCCACTCTCCTGAACCACCGCCGTCCCCACATCACACTTCATCAGATCACACCTCCCAGCCGTCCGCCACTCTCCTGAACCGCCGCCGTCCCCAGATCACACTTCATCAGACCACACCTCCCAGCCGTCCGCCACTCTCCTGAACCACCGCCGTCCCCACATCACACTTCATCAGATCACACCTCCCAGCCGTCCGCCACTCTCCTGAACCGCCGCCGTCCCCAGATCACACTTCATCAGACCACACCTCCCAGCCGTCCGCCACTCTCCTGAACCACCGCCGTCCCCAGATCACACTTCATCAGATCACACCTCCCAGCCGTCCGCCGCTCTCCTGAACCACCGCCGTCCCCAGATCACACTTCATCAGATCACACCTCCCAGCCGTCCGCCACTCTCCTGAACCACCGCCGTCCCCAGATCACACTTCATCAGATCACACCTCCCAGCCGTCCGCCGCTCTCCTGAACCACCGCCGTCCCCAGATCACACTTCATCAGATCACACCTCCCAGCCGTCCGCCACTCTCCTGAACCACCGCCGTCCCCAGATCACACTTCATCAGATCACACCTCCCAGCCGTCCGCCACTCTCCTGAACCACCGCCGTCCCCAGATCACACTTCATCAGATCACACCTCCCAGCCGTCCGCCACTCTCCTGAACCACCGCCGTCCCCAGATCACACTTCATCAGATCACACCTCCCAGCCGTCCGCCGCTCTCCTGAACCACCGCCGTCCCCAGATCACACTTCATCAGATCACACCTCCCAGCCGTCCGCCACTCTCCTGAACCACCGCCGTCCCCAGATCACACTTCATCAGACCACACCTCACAGTCGTCCGCCACTCTCCTGAACCACCGCCGTCCCCAGATCACACTTCATCAGACCACACCTCCCAGCCGTCCGCCGCTCTCCTGAACCGCCGCCGTCCCCAGATCACACTTCATCAGACCACACCTCCCAGCCGTCCGCCACTCTCCTGAACCGCCGCCGTCCCCAGATCACACTTCATCAGACCACACCTCCCAGCCGTCCGCCACTCTCCTGAACCACCGCCGTCCCCAGATCACACTTCATCAGACCACACCTCCCAGCCGTCCGCCACTCTCCTGAACCACCGCCGTCCCCAGATCACACTTCATCAGACCACACCTCCCAGCCGTCCGCCGCTCTCCTGAACCACCGCCGTCCCCAGATCACACTTCATCAGATCACACCTCCCAGCCGTCCGCCACTCTCCTGAACCACCGCCGTCCCCAGATCACACTTCATCAGACCACACCTCACAGTCGTCCGCCACTCTCCTGAACCACCGCCGTCCCCACATCACACTTCATCAGATCACACCTCCCAGCCGTCCGCCACTCTCCTGAACCACCGCCGTCCCCAGATCACACTTCATCAGACCACACCTCACAGTCGTCCGCCACTCTCCTGAACCACCGCCGTCCCCACATCACACTTCATCAGATCACACCTCCCAGCCGTCCGCCACTCTCCTGAACCACCGCCGTCCCCACATCACACTTCATCAGATCACACCTCCCAGCCGTCCGCCACTCTCCTGAACCGCCGCCGTCCCCAGATCACACTTCATCAGACCACACCTCCCAGCCGTCCGCCACTCTCCTGAACCACCGCCGTCCCCACATCACACTTCATCAGATCACACCTCCCAGCCGTCCGCCACTCTCCTGAACCGCCGCCGTCCCCAGATCACACTTCATCAGACCACACCTCCCAGCCGTCCGCCACTCTCCTGAACCACCAACGTCCCCAGATCACACTTCATCAGATCACACCTCCCAGCCGTCCGCCGCTCTCCTGAACCACCGCCGTCCCCAGATCACACTTCATCAGATCACACCTCCCAGCCGTCCGCCACTCTCCTGAACCACCGCCGTCCCCAGATCACACTTCATCAGACCACACCTCACAGTCGTCCGCCACTCTCCTGAACCACCGCCGTCCCCAGATCACACTTCATCAGACCACACCTCCCAGCCGTCCGCCACTCTCCTGAACCACCGCCGTCCCCAGATCACACTTCATCAGACCACACCTCCCAGCCGTCCGCCACTCTCCTGAACCACCGCCGTCCCCAGATCACACTTCATCAGACCACACCTCACAGTCGTCCGCCACTCTCCTGAACCACCGCCGTCCCCAGATCACACTTCATCAGATCACACCTCCCAGCCGTCCGCCACTCTCCTGAACCACCGCCGTCTCCAGATCACATATCCCAGCCGTCCGCTACTCTCCTGAACCACCGCCGTCCCCACATCACACTTCATCAGATCACACCTCCCAGCCGTCCGCCACTCTCCTGAACCACCGCCGTCCCCACATCACACTTCATCAGACCACACCTCCCAGCCGTCCGCCACTCTCCTGAACCACCGCCGTCCCCACATCACACTTCATCAGATCACACCTCCCAGCCGTCTGCCACTCTCCTGAACCACCGCCGTCCCCAGATCACACTTCATCAGATCACACCTCCCAGCCGTCTGCCACTCTCCTGAACCACCGCCGTCCCCAGATCACACTTCATCAGACCACACCTCCCAGTCGTCCGCCACTCTCCTGAACCACCGCCGTCCCCAGATCACACTTCATCAGACCACACCTCCCAGTCGTCCGCCACTCTCCTGAACCACCGCCGTCCCCAGATCACACTTCATCAGATCACACCTCCCAGCCGTCCGCCACTCTCCTGAACCACCGCCGTCCCCAGATCACACTTCATCAGACCACACCTCCCAGTCGTCCGCCACTCTCCTGAACCGCCGCCGTCCCCAGATCACACTTCATCAGACCACACCTCACAGTCGTCCGCCACTCTCCTGAACCACCGCCGTCCCCAGATCACACTTCATCAGATCACACCTCCCAGCCGTCTGCCACTCTCCTGAACCACCGCCTTCCCCATATCACATTTCACCAGACCACACCTCCCAGCCGTTGGGGACGAGTGGTCTAGGGGTAAGATGCTCGTCTCACAATCGAAAGATTGTGGGTTCGAGTCTCACCTGTCGCTACTCTTCGCCCGCGACCAATCGGCGTGAGATTGGCGGCGCTACATGACTCAACGGTCGACGTGTCGTAAAAACAAATAACCAACCAACCAACCTCCCAGCCGTTCGCCACTCTCCTGAACCACCGCCGTCCGCAGATCAACATCGACTGCTGGAAGTCGACGCCCGAGATCGCCAACTACGTGGCGGCGCACGGCGGCGATCCGGACGACGACCAGGAGTACATGAAGCTGTGGACGCAGTACCAGGTGCGCGCCGCCGACCTCTGGCGCAACGTGACCGCGGGCCGCCACACCAAGCTGGTGCTCTGGACGTCCGACCTGACGGCGACACCGGCCATCAACACCACCCTCGACCCCGACGACTACTTCATCCAGGTGAGCCCACACGTGCGTTGGCCTCGCGTAGACAGTGTCCGTGTGTCAGGAATCGCCGTGGCTCAGTTACTATGTTGATTGGAGGCCTGCCCAGTGCAGCACAGCGTCGCATCACACAGTCGATCAGGGCTGTTTGGAGGCCGCCCAGTGCAGCACAGCGTCGCATCACACAGTCGATCAGGGCTGTTTGAGGCCTGCCCGTGCAGCACAGCGTCGCATCACACAGTCGATCAGGGCTGTTTGGATGCCTGCCCAGTGCAGCACAGCGTCGCATCACACAGTCGATCAGGGCTGTTTGGAGGCCTGCCCAGTGCAGCACAGCGTCGCATCACACAGTCGATCAGGGCTGTTTGTGTATAGTTATTGGACAGGCTGCAGCTCATCGGAGCTGCTCCACTACAAATGCACTCAACGGGTTGCATGCTAATTTTAGATGTATTTTGCGAACATTATAGGCGCCAGAACCTTGGACCAGAACCAGAACCCCACAATGAAATAGCTATCCATCAGTGAACACGCACGCACATTTATTTACGACTGTCGTGGTTGTATGCAATTTACCAATCTGTTTATCAGGTGATATGTGCTGGCATGCAAGGTGCTAAGGTTACCAGTGTTTTCCCTATAATGAACGTGTTTGGCATGTGTCTTATTCATCCCAAATGTGCGGCTCTGTCAAGTATGTTCGTCAATCAATTCTGTCCCTATTGTCTGCTCAAGTCACGAATCCAGGAGTGATGTTATATATACTTTTGCGGGGGCAAGTGCCCCTCAAAGTGTGTGGGCAATGTTGACTTTACCCCAAAAATTTAAACTTTTAACATGAACCTATGGAGTGTGCTCAATCCCCCCCCCGAATCGATTTGGGCCCGCCCATTGCCTTCATGTATTGTGCCCCCCCCCCCCCAATATTTTTTTAGGAATCAACGCCCGCGCACGAACCATATTCACATCGCACTTAGCAAGCATCTCAAAGTCAATTTACACGTCTCTTACATTCCCGGTGACACATCTGAACTCGGGAGGCTTTGGAATTTCATCCCACTACTGGTATTATTTACGTGTACGTTTTGATGGCAAGTTTCACCTTCGAACTCGCCGTTCCTGTCTTCATTCCAAATGATCTTTGAGGGGTGATGTCGGTGGTTATTTGTCAGGAGTGACATCGGAGTTGATTGTAAGGAGCAATGCGGTTGTGTGGGGGTGATGTAGTAACGTGTGAGGTGTGATGTGTGGGGAGTCATGTGATGCGTAAGAAGTGAATGGTGATGTATGGGAAGTGACGTCAGTGATGGCGTGTGGGGAGTGCATGGGTGTCACTGGTGAAATTGATGTGGAGGAATTTATGTTTTTGATGGCATTTTTCTCTGGAGGGGGCCATGGGCTGGAAAAAAAACTCGTTCAGTGGGGAAAGGCGTACTCGAACGAGCGTTCTCGAAGGGCGCCTCCATTGGCTCGATGGTCAAGCTTCGGTATGATAGGGGTCAAATGGGACCGGGGGAAAATTTTTCCCCTTAGCGCATACAAAGTGACACCCCTGTGAGAATGGCGTCACAAGTGATATGTGAAGTGGTGTAGTGTGAGATGTAATGTGATGTGTGGGGAGTAGTCGGTGGTGGTGTGCGAGTAGTTATGTAATAGTGTCGTATGATAAGTGACGTCAGCGGCGATGTATGGGGAGTGGCGTCGGTGGTGATGTGTGAAGTGATGTGTGGAGTGACGTCAGTAGTGGTGTGTGACGAATGGCGCGATGCGCAGACAGTAATACAGCGTCGCATGGGAAGTGACGTCAGTGGTGATGTGTGACGAGCGACGTCACAGGCGCGCCGTTCACCGCCGCAGGTGTGGACGACAGGCGACGACCAGCATATCGGCGACCTGCTGGCGCAGCGCTACCAGCTGATCATGTCCAACTACGACGCGTGGTACCTGGACTGCGGCTTCTCCGCCTGGGTGGGCGCCGGCAACAACTGGTGCGCGCCGTTCAAGAGCTGGCAGACGGTGTACGAGAACAGCCCGCGCGCCATCGCGCAGCACTTCCAGACGACGCGCGCCGGCGACGGCGCCGCGACCGGCGACTACGCGGCGCAGATGCTGGGCGGCTCGGCGGCGCTCTGGGCGGAGCAGTCGGACGACCAGACGCTGGACGCGCGGCTGTGGCCGCGCGCGGCCGCGCTGGCCGAGCGGCTGTGGGCGGAGCCGACGGCCGGCGCGGCGGCGGCGCTCACCCGCCTCGTGCACCACCGCGAGCGCCTGGTGCGCTGGCACGTCGGCGCCGAGCCGGTGCAGCCCGAGTACTGCCACCAGAATGACGGTGTGTGCCGGATGGCGGCCCCGCCCGAGCCGACCGGCGCCCGGCCGGACGCAATCACGTATCGCGATTGAGGGCGTGGCCGGCACTGCCTCGGCGGGCCGTTTGGACGCGCCCGGTCGCCCGGTTGGAGGCCGAACGCAGGGTTGTGATGCAGTGTGTGGTGGCGTGAGCTGCGGTGGGTCGGCTGGTGAGTGGTGGGCACGGCCGACAACAGCCTCTCAGCTAAACGTGCTGTCGTCTTCCCGACAACACCATGCCTGTTAGTGTTTCGAGTACAGTGGTTACTGAGGGCGCGGCAGGACGAGCAGGTCCAGGTCAGAAGACTCGTTCAGACGAGTCTTCTGTCGGCAAGTGATGTTATTTGTTGGTCGGGAAACACGGATAATCAATCAATGTTGTGACAGAACGTCTGGTAGAACAGTCTTTGAACACTTTGAATGCGCCGAAAATTGGCTGGCAGCATTCGCATCATACCCATTTGTTTATTTTGCCCACCGTTGCATGGAACATATATTCAAGGCAGCTGTTTTCCCACCAAGCTTAGTTGTTCCTAAGCCCATGCGTTTGTGGGACGCCCCGCCTATATAAGTATCGAGTGGAGCTGGGAGCGCCGGGGCGGGGAGGGCGAGGGATGCAGGGAGTAGCTGCTCGGCAGTTAAAGAAGAAAAAACTATTGTCAGCCCTACGGCGTTGGATACCAAGCCACATCAACACCCCTCCCCAACGTATATTTATGCGCGACTACCAACGGAGTAAAGTTAGCAATTGTATCAAGCTCCGCAATTCTGCTCCGCAATTCCGCTGACGGGCTCCGCAATTCTGCTGACATGCTGACTCGTACTGTGCGACCGTGCAGGTGTCATTGAAGACAGGCAGGGTGTGACACGGCCGTGCAGGTGCCATTGAAGACAGGCAGGGTGTGACACGGCCGTGCAGGTGCCATTGAAGACAGGCAGGGTGTGACACGGCCGTGCAGGTGCCATTGAAGACAGGCAGGGTGTGACACGGCCGTGCAGCTTGAAGAAGAGGGGGGGGGGGGGGGGCGGGGGGGGGGGTTTTGAAGAAAGGGAGGGTGTGACACGGCCGTGCAGGTGCCATTGAAGACAGGCAGGGTGTGACACGGCCGTGCAGGTGCCATTGAAGACAGGCAGGGTGTGACACGGCCGTGCAGGTGCCATTGAAGACAGGCAGGGTGTGACACGGCCGTGCAGTGGCATCTGTTCGCCGTGCGGCTGTTGTGTTAGTCATCGCATGGCAGATGATTATGTCGGATGATGGAGTAGCAGCAGTGCTGCACGGTCTCGGCTTTGTGTCCTGTTGGTGTCTGCTTTTTGTAGCTTATAGAACGCAAGTCTGTGATCCGGGGTCATGATTGCATCGTTCCCACTCGTCAATATGCCGGGAGGGAGTTGAGGTTCTAACAGCCACCAATCTGCGCTGTCTTGTACGCTACCAGTGGACTCGTATACATTACGGATGTGTAGTGTATTCATTCTGTTTGTGCGTTTTATAGTTTTGCTGTGTCTCAATGATCAGGTCCCAATGTCTGTTACAGCCTTGTAGGGCCCAAGTCAATTCATTTCGGTTACAGTCGTGTTCCTCTTATCTGATATAGGTAAGGGAGACCGGGTCTAGTCGATACACGGGATGGTTGATACTAAGGTAGCTAGTGACAACAGGGTTGATACAACAACGTTTACCATAAAAGTATGAAGCCGATTACCATGGGTACCACACAGGTTGCTACTGACACCTTGCTTTTCGCGGCGAAAACAAGCGCAAGTCATTTCGGCGCGAGGCTGCGGAATGATGATGTAGCACATTTTTGGAGCGAAGGTAAACTTTCAATGTCTCTGTCCCGGCCTTAACTTCTAGGTTTTCACCCATTTGCTAGCTTTTTAGGTGTCCGTTATCATTACCTTAGTCTCTTGGCTTTGCAATGGTGAAATGCTTGTATCGTTTGCAGCTACACTGTGCTCGCAATGTTCCACAACAGGTTGCAGCCTGCATCAGAAACCCAACGAGGTAAGTTGACATAGCCTGCACCAACTTAATTAGCATGTATCATCAGCCTGCATCAACATTTTGTGGGCTGGGAATGAAATATAATATCCACAGAATTGTCCATCGTTATTAAATCGTTGCTGAATCGATTATATTAAATCGATGCTGCCTATCGTTGCTGAAACTGTTTCAAGATGATTTTATTCATTATTTGCACTGGCATTTGTCACCCGACAGAGAACACGGAATGAACTCTTGCGCATTCCATAAATGGCGTAAACCATGAGCTATGACCAGCCGATGTTTAAATCAACATTATTACTGTAAGCGAAGTATGGTCCTTTCCGATGGCGTAAACTAATACCACCTACAGATAATATATTTAATTTTACTTACATTTGATTAAATTACCCCATAGCAAGTAACCACTTGCCCCGATAGCTAGGGATAAGTTAATGAACCGGCGATTGAGCGATGTTTTGCTCTCTAATGGGAAGCTCAGATGCGCCGAAAAATAATCATCGGGGATGATACTAGGTTTACGCTTGGTGTACGTGTAGTTATCTCCTCGCTGCCCTTCCAAAGTGATGAGTTATGTTAAGTTCCACCAAAATTGTATCAACTAGACCCGGAATCCCCATCACAGAACCTGAAATGTGATGCTTCGTAAACTGCTAAATGTGGCCGTGCGCTCGTGTGTGGTTTAGGGGCGCATCGACTGCATAGGTCATATGGCAGCCGTGTACTCGTGAAAACATTTCTACTGGCGGATTCAGCTCAAGGGTATGTCGCAACACGAATTATTTTGTTCATCTGTTATAAATGAGGGCTAGTAGGCAAAGCCAGTCGGCAATGTCTTTGGCTACTTACGTTTGGGATGTCTCGTCCATAACATTTGCTCAGCTTCTTGGGGTTTGTTCGATGGAATCTGCCACATCGCACTCGGTCCGTGAGACCGCGTGGGACGACGCCCACTCAGGACCTTGTCGAGTCATACACTTCCAATCCACAACATCCATGACATAGAAACACGGAGTCATCCACTCAGACCTGTTTACCCCCTCAAAGTATTTGGAGTACTTCAACCAGCAAAAAAGTGTAACCTCATACCGAAAAGTGTAATTTGTGGACAACCTTCCAGCATCATCCAGCCCATACAGCCTCATCAACACAATGGAAAAAGGCAAATTCAGTAGATGGGGTGGACTTTATTTGTGGAAATCAATCTGAAAGACTGACAATATCCAGCTCACAGAGCCTCGAAGACTCAATGAAAATTTGGAAACATGAGTACAAAACAAAGCCATTAAAAATGTCAAATTCACTAGATGCAACTGTATGTGTGATAAACCACTGATTTGTACAAAACAAAGTCATAAGCGACAAAAAGTGTCGAAATGAGTGGATGGGTGGACTTGATTTGTTGGGTTACAGTTGAGTTGCCTGCAGTGATTTGTAGTAGGCTGACTTAAGGTTGTCAAGACCATCTTTGGAGTAGGTTCTGGTACTGAAGCTCCCTGGGTGAGGCTTCAGAACCAGCAAACTCTCCAGAGTGTCGTCGCCAAGGCATGATCTCTGCTGGTCTGTGTGGTTTTTCCTCACACATGAGAAAACTCGCTCACAGTGAGCACCGGAATGGAGAACAGTGAGGCTCCCACGCATCACTTTGGAGAGTTCTTTCATGGTCTGCTTGCCAGTTTCATCTTTGAGATTCCAAATTGTTGACCAGGTGTCGTCAATGCGATCAGCCACACATGCGGTAATGTCCTCTTGCTGGTACACTCTGAACTGTTCCAGTATTGTCTGCTTGGAGACATCAGGTGGAAGGGGGCAGGTAAATCTGACAATCGGATTGGTGAGGTTCTGTGCGCTGGATAATGCCTGAAGGTTGGTGTCCACAACCTCCACATCCTTTAGCGAGTGATCATCCTCCTGCTTCAGACATAGCGGGAGTTTGAGAAGGAGTGAGTCACACAAGGACCTGAAGTATGCAACAGCTGACAGGAAGAACTCGATGCGCTCCTCCCTGAGGTGGTTGTTCTGTTTGTTGTTGATGACTTGATGTGCTTTCTGCAATCATATTGGCCACTGTGTGCGCACGAAAAGTCCTTTTTGCAGAACTTGCAAAAGACGTGGAGGACGGACCTAAAAACGGCCACGTGTCATGGTAGTCCTTGTAGCGTTGTAGTGGTTGCTTCAGTCACATTTGGGCCACTTTTCTTCTTCGTCTGCTTTAAACTTGCATCCACAACTTCGAAGTCTGGGTTAGCCTCAGACTCGTCAGTTTAGTGCGCCTTCCTTTTTTGGCTACCGCTACTATGTGACATGTTGTTGGAAGCAAGCAGAAAGTTCTTCTGCCGAGTGATGAACACAGAATCGTGGAAAATGGCGCGTCGACGACCGGAAGTAAAACATTTGGAACGGAACATTAAGGAAAAGAAAACTCGGAACGGAAACAAACGGAAAATCACCGACATGAAAACAAAATCGTATTTTCACCTCGCTGATAAGCGTAATCAGTCTAGAAATATCGTATTGGCGTAGTTTCATGTGTAAAATCGTAATAAGTACGCCAAAAGTGTAAGGGTAAGCAGGTCTCTCCACTGTCCACTGTCCACTGTCCACTGTCCACTGCCCACTGCCCACTGCCCCCTCCCCCTCCCCAGGACTCACGAACCCATAGAACTCTCGGGATCTGTGATGGACCCGTCCACTGCCCCCTCCCCCCCCTCCCCAGGACTCACGAACCCATGGAACTCTCGGGATCTGTGATGGACCCGTCCACTGTACCCCGGGATCCATGATGTACCCGTTGAATGGTCCCAGAATCTGTCATGGACTCACCCACGGTCCGCCGGATCTGCTACGGATCTGCACTGTCCTCTCGACTCGTCATGAACCTTCTCACTGTCCCTGGATTCGTCGTGAACCTATCCATAACCCCTCGAGACCGTCACTGCCTGCACCTGACTATTTATGTACGCCATACGAACACAGGTGTGAGTGTGATCACATGCAACATAGTCTGTCGTTGTCATATGCGAACATGGCGATGCTATGCCATACCACATCGATTCATTTAAGTTTGCGATCAGGTTTCTTGCAGGGGTGTTGTTTTATATATTTTTGAGGGGGGCAAGTTCCCCTCAATGTTGCCCCCCACCCCTCCCATAATTTCAACTTTTAACACTGGACCTAATGGAGCGTACCCTTCAATCCATTTGGGCCTGCCCATTGCTCTTCATGTATTTTGCCCCCCCCCCATTATTTTCAGAAATCGACACCAGCTGTTTCTTGTACATGTCTTTGCAGACATCGTTCTAAGATGCAGCAGTTCGTACTTGCATTCTGTTTTCCTGGTAGCTGTCTTCTTCGCTTGGAGACGCCACGCTGTGGTGTGGGGCGCGTGGTGCGCCGGCCGGCCGACCACACCCCGACGGCAGGACACGTCTGTGTCTCGGAGTCGTCCCCAACTCGGCTGGAACATGGCACGGGCGGTGGCTGAGCCGACAGCCGCGTCGGTGGGTGGTTCACTCTCCGCCCCGGCGCTATCGATCCCGGCACGCTGGAGGCCGTAACGCGCCAGCGACTTATCAGTGCGGCGCCGAAAATATCCCGCTCGGGCCGGCCGAGAAGCGCGTCATGGACGGTCGGAAAGCGTGTCCTATCTCCCCGGGCCGGTCGGGAAGGGTATCTCGTCCGCTCGTGGTGATTGGGAAGCGTGTCTGGTCCGCTCGAGGCGATTGGGAAGCGTGTCCTATCCACTCGGGCCGATCGGGAAGCGTGTCTCACCCACTCGAGGTGGTTGGGAAGCGTGTTCCATCTGTTCGGGCCGGTCGGAAAGGGTGTCCTATAAAGTCAGGCCGATCGGGAAGCGTGTCTCGTCCGCTCGAGGTGATGGGAAGCGTGTCTCGTCCGCTCGGACTGGTCAAAAAGTGTGTCATTAACTTGAGGTGGTTGGGAGGCGTGACTGGCCTGCTCGGTGTATTCGGCAGGTGTGCCTTATCTGCTCGAGACGAACAACATGCACGCCTCATCGATCCCCAAGCCCCCGCCCCCAAGTTAAACAGATGAATCAACTTTGTATAGGACGCATCCGACACAGTCGGCACGAACGACGCCAGACAGCGGGAAGGTGCCTCCGTTCTCAAGCCGGAGGAAATAGTTCCGATATAGAACTACAAGCCGCCAGGCACACTGGAAACAGCTGTCTTGCTGCACCGGCTTTCCAGCCAGGGTCACTGGCCGAGTGTAGCCGCCTGTAGATGGACAAGGCCTCGAACTATTATAACTATTCATGCTGGCACAGTGCCAGCTAAAACAGCGGAAACGTTCGTAAGTTATTGTTTGTTTGTTGTTTGTTATTTGGGCTTAAGGGCGCGCCGACTACGAGGTCATTTAGCGCCCATCCGTAAGTTATTGTGTATGGTTGGTTGGTTGGTTATTGGTTTTTACGACACGTCGACCGTTGAGCCATATAGCGTCGCCAATCTCTCACGCCGATTGGTCGCGGGCGAAGAGTAGCGACAGGTGAGACTCGAACCAACAATCTTTCGATTGTGAGGCGAGCATCTTACCCCTAGACTACTCGTCCCCTTATTGTGGATGGGATGATTCGGTAAGCAGGTGAAGGTGTTGACAAAGGAGGTTGGGTATCCTGAGGTATTAACGGTGGGACCCAATACAGATAGCATCGTGCAGCAGATCAGACGCAGGATGTCTGAAGTGGTAGCGGAGCAGGTAGGTGGTAGGTGATATCAGTGAGGCTCAGGACGGTAGTGGAGAGTGGAGGATGATGAGACGTAGGAGTTATACTAGGTTGGCCTGGAGAAAAGGGAACGCGAGCCTGGGGATACAAAATAGACTCGAGGCTTTGTGGGAACATGTCTCCCAGGGGTCCATGCCAAGGATCATGGGTATAGACTGGGAATGGTTATACAGGGTAGAAGTGAGGGGATAGCAGCCTGTGCATTTAGGTGTTAATGGTGTAGGTAGAGGTAGGACAGAGGAAGCTGTAGAAGCGTACAGGACTCTGATAGGCAGTTTCATTGCAGGTAGGAGAGGTGTGTTGACGTCGATCCTTCTGAGTGGTAGCGAGTGGCGAGTGTTACGTCAGGGTGTTGGAATTAATAATAGGGTGGCCGAGCCTTGTGTGTAAAATGGAGTAAGGTTTTTATATTTTGGAGATGACGGTTAGGGAAACTAGACATGTTTGCCTTAGATGGGCTTCATTTACCTTAGCCAGAAGGGTGAGGATTACTATGTAGTAGGTATGAGAGGAGCTCCTGTACAGCTGTTCGTGGCAGGGAAGCTAGGCAGGTCATGGAGGGATGGCGCTTGTAAAGTGAATCACATTCCTGGGAAGAAAAAGTATAGATTACGTTTTATGCAAATGCCAGAATTATTGGAAACAAAATTCGACAACTTCATACCTACATATCCGAAAGACTAGATTTGGTATGCATAGCTGATGCATAGGCTAGCGAATGCATCCGTCGAAATTTCGCTCAAGGGAATTACGATCAGCTCAGGATCTTCCTGGATGAAATTCAATGACAACAGATATTGTCAGGTTTAGCACATATCAAATGTGGGAGGCTGAAAAGATAGGAAGGGGAGAGACTGGAGTCGACTGTTACTGAGGAAAGGCAGTTCTGGCAGACATATCCTTAGTGACTCCCTCCCCATCCCAGGGCATGTTTTAAGACATTTTCTCTGGGGAGATGACGGCGACATGACATGCCGAAAGCGAAGAATTCGATGGGGATTTGCGAATTTACCACTAAGTGTTTTCAGATGATTGGTATAATTTTCATTCCAAGTTAGCATGTCAAAATACGCTCCGCTGGGTACGCAACTGGGATATAGTGGCCCGGCTGAAGTGGCTGTAATTCCAGCTTCAAGTACCGTAAACAAGACGTTTGGTGAATTTCTAGCTGTGATGTCGAGCAGACCGAGCTATACACCGCGACGATAATTACATTTCACTCATTAGAAGTAATAATGAAATGACCAAAACATATGAGCTTATGTTATACCAGTACCTACATAACCCAGCTGTCGGGAGACAACGCATAGCTTTCAATATTTATTATTTTGAGAAGCATGGGAGAGAAATCAGTTTTAGTGAGTTCACCAAGGGGGTGCAACGCCTCCTTGCTCACGCAAGGGGAGAGAGATGGCAGTGTCCCAGCACCCCTTACGTTCCGCCGACCCGGCCGATGGTATCTTAATTAGTCATAGGTGTCTGTGCCACGTTTGGTATGATCATGTCAATTTTATGGCAGGTAAAATGGAACGCACCTGGGAAACTACTCGCTCGTTGAGAACACCTGTTGCCGTCCTTCCATGATTGTCTCATACTACTGGTCAGTACCGCTGGCTATTACCGCTGGCTTTTACCACTTGTTATTACCGATGGCCAGTATCGCTGGTCAGGACTTCTAGCTAGTGCCGCTGGTCAGTACCGCTGGTCGTTACCGCTGGCCAGTAGGGTTGGCCAGTACCGCTGGCCAGCAGGGTTGGCCAGTACCGCTGGCCAGCAGGGTTGGCCAGTACCGCTGACCAGTAGGGTTGGCCAGTACCGCTGGCCAGCAGGGTTGGCCAGTACCGCTGGCCAGTAGGGTTGGCCAGTACCGCTGGCCAGCAGGGTTGGCCAGTACCGCTGGCCAGTAGGGTTGGCCAGTACCGCTGGCCAGTAGGGTTGGCCAGTACCGCTGGCCAGCAGGGTTGGCCAGTACCGCTGACCAGTAGGGTTGGCCAGTACCGCTGACCAGCAGGGTTGGCCAGTACGTGGCCAGGTTGGAGTACTGGCCAGTACCGCTGGCCAGCAGGGTTGGCCAGTACCGCTGGCCAGTAGGGTTGGCCAGTACCGCTGGCCAGCAGGGTTGGCCAGTACCGCTGGCCAGTAGGGTTGGCCAGTACCGCTGGCCAGCAGGGTTGGCCAGTACCGCTGGCCAGTAGGGTTGGCCGGTACCGCTGGCCAGTAGGGTGGGCCAGTACCGCTGACCAGTAGGGTTGACCAGTACCGCTGGCCAGCAGGGTTGGCCAGTACCGCTGGCTATCCGGGCGGCCGCGCCAGGCTGTCGATGCGTCGCTGTTGCCTCTCGATGATGCGCTGCTGGCTGGCCAGCTTCCGCTGCAGCTGCGCGATGGTGGCAGACTGACGACGTAGCTGACAAAATCACACCACAGCGTCAATGTTCATCACACATGGCTGTCAGCATCGCCAATATTTATCGAGCATAGAACTGACGACGTAGCTGACAAAATCACACCACAGCGTCAATGTTCATCACACATGGCTGTCAGCATCGCCAATATTTATCGAGCATAGATAGAACAGAGGTGACCAATGTGAAGAGCGAAACCCAGGTCAAAAAGCCTATTCAAAACCAGCGGGCTTTTTGACCGGTCTTTGGGATATACCGGGCTTTTGATCGGCACGTTGCAAGATTGTAGCATAGCACCCGAACAGAACAAAAGCATTAAAATAAATACTAATTAACCAAGCTATTTGTTATCATTGTCATGTAAAATATGGCCGACATCTCAGCATTGCATTTAATGGTTTGTTGTGAAGGTACATACCATAAACTGGGTTCATACTTTTCCATTGATCAGCCGAATTCTGATCGAACATTGGTCAGATAAATTTTCGACAGGAGTTACGTCCTTGCACATTATATCAAGCTTGCCCTGAAGTATAATTTTGCTTCTCAACATAATAATGTCCTAAACCAAAAAGCAATACCGATCCACATGATGCATAGGATCAACTTGCACAATGCAGATGGTGTATTAATATGCTACTTGCCATGGTAGGTCCCCTATATACCTACAGTATACAGAATATACCTATATACCTACAGTATACAGAAACTGACACTGGAAAGCATTTGTGGCACATCCAGTTTTTGGGGGCCTTTTGATAATTCACGTACGCTCAGCGGTCAGCCTCACAGTCACCAGGTTGTAGAAGTCCCAAAACTGGTTGAAAGCAAAAGAAAATTAACAAGGATGCAAAGTCAACATTGTGACTCTCATACCACTCTCCAGAAACTTGCCACTATGGGCTTCACAATTCGGTGCTTTCTGATTCGTATTTGCCACTCCAAAACTTCCTCAAAAGAGTGTGCACGGCCCCTAGTAGTTCACTGATTTGGATCGAAGTAGAAGCAAGGAAGAAAGAAGAAATTAAGGAAACGAAGAAAATCGAAGATTAATTTAGAAGACACGGAAAATATGATCTCATATCGAAAACAGTCGTGTTTAGTAGGTCAGTGTTAAATAGCACTCGATGGGTTCATAGTTTTACCACAGGAAGTGCAGGTACCGGGTGGAACATATTTTGTTGTTGTTGATAAAGGATAACTCGAGTACTGGCAAAATAACTACAGTATAAGTGTATTTTGATAAATATAACAAGTGTGTGCTACTCACAATGAAGATCTTATTTACTCTAGGTCAGACACATTAAGAGGTGATGTGGCAAAAAACGGTGGCTACCTTCTGGTATCCAGGCTTATCAGCCTGGTGAAGTTTGACCTGATTATCTTTTTGCTGTTCTTTTTTTTGGCAACAAAATCGAAACTTGCAAAATCTAAAACAAACATTTCCGGAAAGCTTTGAGCTATTCGAAATGCTGACGAATATTGTACCGTACATAGTGCTGCCACTCACTCGATCGATTCTTAGATCGACCGGTTCCTTGATGAGCATGACCGAAACTGACTGCAAGGTACACAAAGGAGTTCATGATATCAGAAACAGAAAAGAATGCAACCTCTCCAAATTGGAACGCGTCCAAAGGTCCTCTCCAAATCCAGGATACCAAAACATGAATCTCATTCCAACCATGCCATCAATTCATTAAACATGGAGATCTCAATCCGAATTTGTTGAACACAGGAAGCTGCCTGGGTACTTAATTTCGTTTGATAATTCCTCTCGTTTGGGATGTGCTAAATTGGGAGCATCGAGACAAGGCGCAACTAAGGTGAAAATGGAGCAAGAAGGCAAGACCGTTTAAATAGGTAGTGGCTTGAACATTAGTTACTGTTGCACGACGGACTTTTCCTAGACGATCACTTGGCTCGAGCAAATCTGACATCAACTGGCCAGGTTGTCGGCAATACGCCATACATTTGTTTGGCATTATCCATCAATACAAGCCTGCGCCATACCTATGTAACACTTGGAGCTCTTTCCTCAAAACGTTGGAAGACTATGACCAGGTAATTATTGAATATGACTGCTTATCAAAGGCATAGGTGAACAATTCGCATACAACATGTATACAGCTCGCTTTTAAGACGCCTTATATGCACAAACCGCATTGCCGGTCTTTTGACTGAGCGTCAGGCCATATTGACCGAGCTCAAACTGATCCTGGTCACTGCAGGCCGGCGGGGCCCTGGCTCGGGTCGGCAAATGTTGGGTATCTACCACCTCTAGTACCAATCATGCTGTCGTAATACACAGATAGGGACTGCAGGCGTCAAGGCCAGATAAAACGTGCAGTGCAGTTCATATATCGATACTTGCGTTCAAGTTGTTTGTTTCGGGGCCGGCAAGCCTACATAAACAGCATACATAGACGTCATTATGTGGGATGCATTGCAGGGATGGTACCGACGAATGAGAACACACACTTCCTGGGGCAAAGTGGGAACGACGGAGTCCGGCCGCTCCCGGTCGATGACACGCATCGTCTCTCGCAGCGGCGTCCCGACCGTGACGGGCAGCCGACTGCGACAGACCGACAGCCGACTGCGACAGACTGACAGCCGACCGCCAGCACTCACAGCGGCCTGCGTGCTGGCCGGCTCCGGGGGCCGACTTGGAGGCGGCGCCGCCTTCTTCGGCTCCGGTAGACGGCCAGCGCTCACAGCGGCCTGGGTACTGGCCGGCTCCGTGGGCCGACTTGGAGGCAGCGCCGCCTTCTCCGACTCCGGCTCCGGCAGACGGCCAGCGCTCACAGCGGCCTGGGTGCTGGCGGGCGAGTCAGCCGGCTCCGTGGGCTGGGTGGGAGTTGGCGCCGCCTTCTCCGGCTGCGACGTATTGTGTGCACTGTCGGGAGCGCCGCACGACTCTGTGGGACGGCAGGTCACGGTCAGACGACACGACAGGTCACGGTCAGACGACACGGAAGGTCACGGCCAGGCGAGACGGCAGACCACGGTCAGACGATACGGCAGGTCACGGTCAAACGACACGGCAGGTCACGGTCAGACGACACGGCAGGTCACGGTCAGACGACACGGCAGGTCACAGTCAGACGACACGGCAGGTCACGGCCAGACGACACGGCAGGTCACGGGTAAATGACAGGTCACGGATGGACGACAGCAGATCACAGTAGCTCTGCAGGTGACCATTAGTCCACGTAGCAGGCCACGGTCGCAGGGCAGGTTACTGCCAGGTAAAACAGCATGTCGACAGGGTACCTACTAGCCGGTCAGAGCACTGGTCGCTTGATCACAAAATAGCAATTCGTTGACCTGACATTCATCAGTCAAATATATATTCGTCATTTATTAAATATGATAAGGTGAACTGGTCGTAACATGCCAAAAAGAGACCGATAAAGTTATCGTGATTGCCATAAACTAGCGGGAATCCTATTTGGCTCGGAGCTGGACTATATTTGCGTGGAATAATGTACAAGTTCAAACACAGTAAAGTTTGCTGAGTAGAGGACAGTAACTAACCAGTACCTACAGATGCTGTATTGGGTACAACATCCGGGATCCGGAGGGTACAATTTCAATCGTCTCCATTTAATTGTATTGAGTGCTGAAAATATACCGTGCAAGTTATATATTTCAGATGTTCTTCAGTTGCCGCAAATTTCGCATCATGCATACATGTATATTATACATAAACTGTGCTGCACATACATCTGAGGTCATCTTCAGGTAGCGCTGATACTGGTGTCTTCGTTCGTTCTGCGTAACGTGACCTCAGGTTAACCTGAACCAATAGCAGGTTAGTTTGCCTCATTCAAGGCAAAATCTAGGCAACCTCCCGAAGGGTCACCAACATCCAATAAGGTCACTGGCCATAAAGTCACGTCGAAAGGTGCATGATCCTGCTATCAGCCTTACTAAGATAAGGGAGCCAAGCAGTTGCAATGAGCCCCATGGGGTGTTAGTCATTGCACTTCACCTTGCTATCTGACCACAAGTCCGCACTGCAGGACTTCGACGTTGCAGGACCTTCGACTGATATATCAGAGCTTTACGACGACTCAAGATTGCTCATATCTCACCATTGTCAGTGACCCGTTACACACAGCGCACAGCGTACAGGCAAGCTCTTTGATACGTGACAAGTGAACCCAAGACAAGATAAGACAGGAATTAGGGCTGATGTCATTGTGGGGCTGCAATCGGACGGACATCACCTGGTGAACGGTGGATACCCACCGGCCACGTGTAGTTCCTCCACGCAGCCAGGTGGGCGAGACTTCTCACATATGCATAAATTGCACACACATACGTTACATATAAAAGTTGATAAGACATGAAGTTGAAGACGTGGCTGATAGGAGGAAAGCCATCCCAACAGGGTAGAGCCTACATTCAACTTGCGGAATGCCACGGGATCTGCTTTGGGTTGGGCTAGAAATACGCGTACACGTGTGGTTTTTAAGGCGTGTTCCGGCTGTGTAGATTTTCTTTTCAAATAAGAATTTCCCTGTGAGCGCATCACGAAATTGGAACGGTCGAGTGGCATGATAAATTATTTCAACCCATTGCGTGGACGGTTCTTTTCGTTCATTGATTCAATGAGTTGGGCATATGAGCGCATCGATTCCTATTTAATATGCAGGACCTGCACAGTTTTCATGCCGTTCGTGAGGCGGAGGGTCAAAAAGCAAAACCATCCATGAAAAGTAAGCGTCACACATTGCGCAGGATGGAATCACCAATGTCATTAACCATGATCCCGAACAAAGGTACGCCGAAAATGCTCCTTTATATGACGCCGTGATCGTGGACAAACTAATTGGAGAAGTGATCGCCAATGTGTAGGCTAAACTTTTTTTCTTTTCTTTTTTAAAGTTGTGCAGTGTTCACAGGACGGCGAAATCCATCCTCAGCAAGACTTAAGACAATTCGCTGACGCCAGGTAGTGTCGTTTGCTTTCTCAACATCAAGGAACACGGCACATAGTTGGCATTTTCTTTGGAAAGCTGCACTCATCTCAGTGCCCGGGGTTAATATGTGGCCCAGTGCTTCGGTTTTAAGAAAACCACATCGTCAACTTGCAAGAAGATCGTGCTTCTCCAGAAACCATGAAAGAGGCACATTGACTATCTCATCGCATAGCTTGAAGAGCAGACATCAAGGCAATCGGGCGATAGTTCAAAGGGTCGGTGCCGCTTTACCCAGGTTTAAAGGCCGTATCGACGTTGCGTCTCTCCCGTAGCGCGCGTCATACATAAGTAAGTAAATTTGCGTGCAAGCACAGTGATGGCGTCGCGCGGCAGGTGCTTCATTAAATTACTGTGTACCACATGCTGGCCCTCGGCGACGCTCCCAAGTGAACAAATAGCAAATGTTAACTCAGATCGGGTAAACGGTCCTAGGACATTCCCAATCGATCTCAAGCTTGGCTTGTCATGTGTATGATTCATGCCAAGTATGCATACACAATTGCATCAAAACTGAACTTGTGATTTTGAGCTTGGTGACAGACTGACACACCTGCAGACACGCCTAACCAAGTGGCACACGAGATACTGGGGCTCCTGTCTCACCAATAACAAAAGCAGACGTTCATGCTTTGAACAAAAAGAAAAAGGCAGGTTACCGTTGGTGAAGGAATACTGGTGCACATTTGCTTAGTAAGAGCTGCCAGCACATACACGTGTGTCAGTCGTGCGTGTGCATAGCACAGCACACGCACGTGCAGCTGCTGTGCATTATTGGTGATGCGCACCTTTCTGCGCTTTCTTCCGCACCCAATAGCTCTTCAGACCGTGTTCCGGTGGAGTCCGGTCTCCATGCGAGTCCTCCAGCTGCGCCATCACCGACTGCACGGTCTGGTCACTGCAACCTGCAGGCACAGAGCAGATCACTGCAGCCTGCAGTCACAGAGCAGATCACTGCAGACTGCAGGCACAGAGCAGATCACTGCAGCCTGCAGTCACAGAGCAGATCACTGCAGACTGCAGGTACAAAGCAGATTACTGCAGACTGCAGGCGCAGACCATGTCACTACAGATAGATAGATACAGATACAATGCAGATTGCAAGCCAGGGAATAGATCACCATAGCCGACAGATCTGAGGGCAGGTCAGTGTGGCCTACAGGTCAGAGCAGAAAGCAGGTCGGAGGAAACATCGCTCTCGGCCAGTGCGGCATATAGTTCAGAGGGAGAGAGCACGTGCGAAGCGGTCAGGGGAGACATCATCCCCAGTAAGTGCATCCTGTAGGTCACAGGAACGGAGCACATGTGAAGAGGTCAAGGGAGACACCATCCCCAGTAAGTGCATCCTGTAGCTCACAGGGAGGGAGCACTACGGAGCGGCTAGGGAAGACACCATCCTCAACAAGTGCAGCTCACAGGTCATGGGGCAGGCGCGGGTGCCGAGCATATCAGGAAATATACCGGGAACAAATTTCTGAACGAGTGCCTTCAGCCCTTTCAGCACCGTTAGGAGCCGGCCAATGGTCAGAGTAAATCGCTTCCACAAGGTTGCTTCATTCGAACATGGAAAAACATACTTCTTAGTGTTGCAACGTTGTGATCAAGTAGGAAACATACTGATACTGCATTGCAACCATCAAGACCGTGTGGCTTTCATACGCTCGGACAACAGCTCAAGCATTTTTATTGTGTGCAAAGTGCAACTCATACCCTTGAACGTCTTAGTCACGAGACTGCAGGTTGTCAGTTCAGGACTGCGCATTATGTAGCTACAGTCAACCGACAGAGGTGGTGCTGATGATCACACCGACAGAGGTGGTGCTGATGATCACACCGACAGAGGTGGTGCTGATGATCACACTGACAGAGGTGGTGCTGATGATCACACCGACAGAGGTGGTGCTGATGATCACACCGACAGAGGTGGTGCTGATGATCACACTGACAGAGGTGGTGCTGATGATCACACCGACAGAGGTGGTGCTGATGATCACACCGACAGAGGTGATGCTGATGAACACACCAGCGTAACTCGCAGCGCCAGCCACAGCCCACCATGGGGCCGTCCGGTGTAGCACCAGCGTATCACGCCCCTCCCGCCACAGCCCACCATGGGGCCGTCCGGTGTAGCACCAGTTATCAGCGGCGCGACAACAGCAGATAGACACTGCTGTCGAGCGGGCGGACACAAGTGGTGGCGCACCCCGAGATCAATGTAGCAGGATAATCCGTACAAGAGTTATTTCGTGACAATGTTAAAATGTTGCTAGAAATAAAAAGACTCAACACTAAAAGACTCGACGTCTATTCACTGACATTGACTATTCAGACTGGAATAAGGCACCAGCACCCGCATATTCAACCTGATAAAACCATTAAAAGGGAAGATAATAAGGCAAGATCGTTTTACGATAACCCGTCTTCGACATCCTTTGACCTGTTCGCACGACCCGACACACTGGGCACCAAGGCTCTATGACTTCAACCTGCCATGTTACGGGAAGAGATCAGCGACTCGTCCAGAGACACCGTTACCATAGGCCACAGGCCGTTGTGGGCAATGGCTCCCCGTTCACTGCTCAGTATGCATTTGGTGTCTGCACCCGTACGATCAAAGCTTCTCCAGTTAGTTAGTTATTTGAACAGAACCCCGACAGTGGAACAGCGGCTAGTCGTGAAGTTCCGAACACCGCCCAATAACAAAGCACACCCAGAAATTCCAAACATCGCTCAATAACACAACGCACACCCAGGGGACACACTGATGAGGAGTTGCTGTCGTCAGTTACTATCGTCAGCTGCTATCGACAGTTGCTGTCGTCAGCTCCTGTCGACAGCTCCTGTCGACAGCTGCTGTGCCCAGTGTGGCGGACCGCACAAACAGACCAGGCAGGGCTAGCGTAGTGCATCCGACACCTTGATATGTGGTCAGCAGTCTCGTATGTCTATTGTTTGCACTTGTACAAACAGACCGGGCAGGGATAGAGTGGTGCGTGCGGCACCTGATATGTGGTCAGCCGTCTGGTATCTCTAGTGTCCACTTGCTTTTATTGATATTCGAGCCACTTGAATCATCAGCTAAAGGAGGCGCACTACGTTAAGAAATGGGATCAAAAGTGGGCAATGAAAAGCACAGCCTAAAAGATACCCTTAGCGACATGATCTATGTGAAGCGATAAAAAAATAGGATGATAAACATTGGACCTATCACCTCAGCACCGGCAGTCGAACACGAGGATAACAAACATTGGTCCTATAACCTGAACACAGGCAGTCTACCACGAGGATAACAAACCCAAGTAAGTTCACCACAACTCAGAAACTTCTTAATTGTTCACAAGTCTGAACTTCACAATTGCTCACACAATGGGTATAAGCTTGCATAAGGGGGATATGGGCAATAAGCCAGCTTTCTGCGGTTTATGCTGGAAGCAGCCAGGGAGCTTAAAACTCAATCCCAAAGCGCAGCTCCTGACACAGGGTAGCGTTAACCCGATACCCACACCAGCTGGACCACTGAAACTCCAGTCGCCGTTTCAAGACACGCCAGCCACCAAAATTCAGTAAGGGTAGACAATACAATAAAAGACCTGATGTTTAAGTCATTAGTGCGTACAAAAGAACGACAAAAAGATCATCAGAGGTATGGTGATGAAACACGCGATGGTTCGAAGGTGTTGGGAAAAGTCCGGCAAAATAAAGAGATTATTAGTGAACACACTGAAAAATGCAAAAA
This sequence comes from Ashinkailepas kermadecensis, assembly GCA_034440615.1. NCBI lineage: Eukaryota > Metazoa > Arthropoda > Thecostraca > Neolepadidae > Ashinkailepas > Ashinkailepas kermadecensis. Next base: position 415,813 of record JAOTOM010005149.1, on the reverse strand, counting down.
CATGGTCCTTACAAGCAACAATGTATAGACAAAGCACGAAATATCACCCAACACTATCGCACGAAATATCACCCAACACTATCAGGACGGTCTGGTGAAATTAAGCCCGTCAAAGCGTGTAGGGGTACAAACATGCGCAGTTATCATGAATACCCACTCCGTTGCCCCCCCCCCCCACGGAAACTGCCAGTCCTTCTTCACCACTTCAGCCGTTCCATGGAATTATACAGGTTCACGCCCCCTTCTCCTAAACACACACACAAACAAGGTGTTCCACTGTACTCCTCAGTGTCCGTATGCGAAGATTCCCTTGACGAATTATCATGATGGATGAATAGGTTTCTGTTACAGATAATTGGCCTTCCCAACAGCTCGCTTACTCAACATGAGCATACCTGAGGACGAAATTAACGCTTCCTACAAAACTACCAAAAATATGGACGAAGGTGCGACACTGACCGGTAGCCTGGATATGGACGAAGGTGCGACACTGACCAGTAGCCAGGATATGGACGATGGTGCGACACTGACCTGTGACCATATGGACGAGGGTGCGACACTGACCGGTGACCAGATGAACCAGGGCACGGCACTGACCGGTCGCCAGAATATAGACGAGGGTGCGACACTGACCGGTGACCAGATGGACGAAGGTGCGACACTGACCAGTAGCCAGAATATGGACGATGGTGCGACACTGACCTGTGACCATATGGACGAAGGTGCGACACTGACCGGTGACCAGATGAACCAGGGCACGGCACTGACCGGTCGCCAGAATATAGACGAGGGTGCGACACTGACCGGTGACCAGATGGACGAAGGTGCGACACTGACCGGTGACCAGATGGACGAAGGTGCGACACTGACCGGTGACCAGATGGACGAAGGTGCGACACTGACCGGTGACCAGATGGACGAAGGTGCGACACTGACCGGTGACCAGATGGACGAAGGTGCGACACTGACCGGTGACCAGATGAACCAGGGCACGGCACTGACCGGTCGCCAGAATATAGACGAGGGTGCGACACTGACCGGTGACCAGATGGACGAAGGTGCGACAGTTGCGGGTACCGCTGGCGCACGGCGTCAGCATCTCTGCCAGCACGGTGCGGGCCGCTCGCTGGCCGCCGGCCGACTGCTCACGCCACCTCGTCACCAGTCTGTCAAAGCAGCCGCACCATTAACCGTGCTGACAATGGAAACGCCTTGCGTTGCTGAGAGGGCGGTGTCCAAATCATATTCTTAACGTTCGCTCATTCGATTCATTGCGTACCTGCTTTCATAATGGTGCAGTGGAGAGGGCTGCATCCTGTATATTTCAGTTCGTTTCAATACAATGGTTAAGTACGTGTCAGAACAATAACTTGTCGGCAATTGGGTAAATCCATGACGGATCGACGGCAGTCAAACACTCCCATGTGTAACTAAGAGGGAACTTAAAAACATGATCTGGCATGTTGAAACCATCATAACACAATGCCAAAAACAACCATTTCCAAGCGAGGATCAGTACACCCATGTAAATTTTAATTCGTTTGAACCAGCACGATGCAACATACAATTTTACTCGCTGAAACACCAGCATTCACGTAGACTGTCGGACAATGGCTTACTTGGAATATGTGTCAGCCATCTTGGTGCAGCTAAGCTGGCAACAGGTGATCCCGGATATCTCGGCAATCGGCTTCATACACCTCTTATGGCGCCTGTCGTTGGTCTTCTGGATGCGATTTTGCCTAAAATTTATGCGTGCATTGATTCGAAGCGACAACGTAAAACACTCAGCTAAATGTCCAAAGCTTAGTCAACGTCTCGTCTAATGAAGATACATCTTACAAAATAACGTCCAGCGACGGCCAGCGCCAGCAAGCCAACGAGCACCATAGCACCGTTATATCAAGCGTCACTCACAGGCACATCGCCATCACCGACGGTGAACATTTGCATTCTAAATAAGCACCACCACCGGCACCCGAACACAATCACCAGTACCGTAACACCATCACCAGTACCGGAATACAACCGGCGTCAACACGACACACCTCCACAGACAGTGTCAGGCACGCCACCGTGACTCGGCGCTCGGCGCTCACCTGAGCGGGTCTGTGCTGAGCGGACGGTGCAGGAAGCAGTTGGAGTAGAGTAGTATACGCTGGGCGGCCGTCTCACACAGCGACAGATCGCCCTTCAGGCGGGGCCGCTGCTGCAGCACCAGGCTCTCGTAGGCCGGGTTCTTGCGGTGGCCGCCGCCCAGGCCGGGCCGCCGGCTCTGGGCGGTGGACACCGCAAGGTGCCCGTCGACTGCGAACAGACGACGGCCGTTACGTGCACTGGCGACATCTAGGAAATCTGGGTCGAAGCTAGGTTTGAACAGTTCGCCACCTTGTGCAGTCATCGGGGGAAATTCGCGGATTGGCCTTGCGGTGTTGCGTTGCGTTCACTTCGCATTCATGGCATCGTGAGACCATAACGTTGGTCGGAAGAAGAAAAAACATTGGGTTCTTTTACGACGCTGTCAACTGCTGAGTCATGTAGCGTCGCCAACCTCTCCCGCCGATTGGTCGCGGGTGGACTGGAACACACGATCTTACGATCAAGAATCCAATGCCCTACCGACTGAGCAACGGCGACCCCCAACCTCGGTCGGTGACGGGGAGCGATACTAACCGAGAAATAACACGGCATCTGCTCCATGGCGGCTCAGTTCCCAGTGCTCTTGTAACGCACAAACATTGCACCATTCATTCGCCCATGATCTCTCGCAATCATTTCGAAGCAGAGTTGACCGCTTAGCAGGCACTTGGCTGGCGGATGCGTAGGCAGCTTCCAAGCTCAAAGTAAAAACAGCTGGTTTGAAACAGTATGGGGGGGGGGGGAAGATTGAGTACGTGAGGCAGGGGCTAACTGATTCGGATATATTTGTCGATGGCGGAGAATAGTATTGACCATGCAAACAGAAAGTGCTTATAATCATAAGGCGTGATATCATCTGCTGATGATTGGCCATGGGAAACACTCACCACAACAATGAATCTACCGCTATGACAGCCAGAATATGACGCTCCGAACGATCACATTGGACGCGTTATGGTGAGTAAGGAAGTGTCCAGCGAGGCGAGGCCTGGTAATAGATGCTGAGGTCCGCCCGCTGGTACCCGTCGTGAAATTCTGATCAGCTAGTAATGAACTATGGCGCCTTACCTTCCATGGGCGACCATCACATAACAAAAATCAAACTTAGTTACAGACGATCACTACAAACAAAAATGCTTACCTTTCACCAATGAGCTCATTCTTTTACCAATACATTTATGCTTGCATACCTCGAACTCGTAAGGTACAGTACTATCAACTGGTGGTTCAACCATCAAAAAACTGTAGTCGTTTCATATATATGTGGGAGAAGCAGAGGGCTTAGTCCCAGCCCAGCCCCAATAGTGCGAAGGCTGATACTCAAGACAATAATGGGTCAATGACTGTAGCAACACAGCGTCAGTGTACGACTGCGGAGTGAGAGGAAGACAATAATGGGTCAATGACTGTAGCAGCACAGCGTCAGTGTACGACTGCAGAGTGAGAGGAAGACAATAATGGGTCAATGACTGTAGCAACACAGCGTCAGTGTACGACTGCAGAGTGAGAGGAAGACAATAATGGGTCAATGACTGTAGCAACACAGCGTCAGTGTACGACTGCAGAGTGAGAGGAAGACAATAATTGGTCAATGACTGTAGCAGCACAGCGTCAGTGTACGACTGCAGAGTGAGAGGAAATCCGAGCAGGCAGAGCAGTTCAGGACACCGAACAGATATGGGCAGCTCATCCGACAGCGGTCTCGCTTCGCATACTTTCAGGTAGGTTGCTGTCCCCTCAAAGGTTGCTCCACCCAGTGCATTTTGGATTTCACATGGGCTCCTATGGAGCTACTCCTAAATGCTGTGGAATCTCATAGCTAATGCATTAACTGGCCCTTGAGCCATAGGCGACTCTGGGACCCACAGCTTCTCTGTCAGACCAGCATTCTACCCCTGGACTATCCTCGCCCCTCCCCAACACACACAGCCCGCACAAGCCTGAATTGAGATCAAACAGCGATGATTATTTGGGTTAAACACACTTAATCAGCGTGTGGAATTTTGTGTATGCGTGTTACCTCATCGACCTTGTCCAGGTACTTGAGCTTTCTGAGCTTGTCGGCCTTCTTGCGAAGTTGATGCAGTTCGCTGGCGCGGCGGATGCACTCCTCCGGCCCGTCCGGATCACCGTCTGGTCGACATACAGACACACACCATTGGCTCGACGGTCTTAGCTATGTGTACTGACACTGTGACAAATGGAGTTTAAACCACAAGCATGGTTTAAATACAGTCTCATTTCAAACACGATGTTCCATTAGAAATGATGACGACACTAGAAGTTGAGTAAAATCAGGTGTGCAGCCTCGAAGAAATGATTGGGAGAGGCCAGCAGAGCTATTGCTGATGAAACCAAAATACATTGGGGTAGGCTGACAGCTGCTTCACAAGATTCCATGATAAAATATACAGTTAATGGAGAGGGCCAACTGAATATTGGAGGAGCTCAGAACCCACGAGATAGGAAGCTACAAATGCAGCTTCCTATCAAGCATACAGATGTATTCCAGCCAAACTTTCCAAACTAAAGCATGGCTTTGAAATGCTCCGACTTGTTTTTCATCTAAGTCCTGTCTTCCTTTTTGTATGATTTACCAATACCTGAAGTACAGCCGCTGACAGTAATGCCAGAAGCGTCCCAACACACGCGGACTACCACCCAGTCAGTCCATGTACCTTCACCCAGAATGTACTTCTGCATACACCCACAGGGCCGCTTGCGTATCACCGGGCAGAAGAGGTGAGTCGCGTCCGCGTCGCCCAGGTGCTGCTGGATCACCGAGGAAAACTGGGCGAACTCAGCCTCGAACCGGCGCCTCTCTTCGGCGGACGGCCCGGCCGGCTGCGGACGGGGGTCAGATGCGGGTCACACGGTGTCACACGTGACCAATACAGGTCAATATGGACTCACATGAGTGGCACACGCATTACACACGTGACGTGGATCGCACGCATGTCATAAAGGGATCAGGCACGGGTCATTCATAAGTCAGACACAGCTGTCACATGGACCAGACACGGCCATTCACAGATTATACACGGGTCACGCACGGACTAACACTGGTCAAGCAACACGAACCGGTGTCATTCGTCGGTGGAAGGCTTGGCGGCAGCAGCCCCGACCATACATGGGGATATCGCCCATTACCTTCCACAGGACGTACGGTACTGGTCAGGACCGTCATTGCGAGTCAGCTTAGCATCAGCAGGGGACGGTCTGCCTCCTGCCATTGGTGGCTGAAGGCAGAGGGCGTTAGACGGACTGAAGAACTATATGTTTTCGTTTTCTAAAGTCAGCGTTAACTCGCGTGGTTTTTTGGAATAATCCAAGTGAAACAAATCAAATGAAAATCACATGAAATAGCCATGTTTTTCTTCGTCCACAAGTTACAACTACAAATAGCAGTATTCTTTTATCAGAATGAAAGCAAGGGGAAAATCATATGTCTTTGGTTTTCATGAAAGGGTAATAGGCTTGGGTTTCTAATTGTAAAGCAACACAGCCCAACATTCCAGCGAGAAATGGAGAGAACTATTCTGTGGAGACCATAATGTCACGAATGTCTCAAATATATTATGAGCTGATCTTCTAATGCCATTATTCCAGTGTCATGGTCATATGCCACAGTCGCTATGCACAGAGACAATGTCCCACGTGACATCACAGAACAACAGTCCGGCCGAGCCGGACTGCACTACCAGAACTTGTCAGCAAGAGCAGAACAGAACAGCGATGGACCGCCACCGTACCGGTCGAGCAGGACTGCACTGTCGGAACTTGTCAGTAAGGACAGAACAGAACAGCAACGCGGCGCCACCGTACCGGCCGAGCTCGGCTGCGCTGTCGGAACTTGTCCAGCGTCTGCGCGAGGCCGCAGTCGGCGCAGCAGTGTCGGCCCGACCTGTCTGGTCGGCGGGCCGCGTTGGCCGCCTTCCCGGCCGGTCTGCCGGTCTGCAGGGTCTGCGTCGGCTGTCCACACTGGAGACAGCGGCGGCGGCGCGCGCCGCCGGCCGACCTCGGTCCTGTCGGCCGCACATCGCTCGGTATCGTGGCACGGCTGCCACACACCGTGCCACGCGAGACAGCCACTGGCGGTGCCTGCCCGGCCGACCTCGGTCTGCCGGCCGCACATCGCTCGGTATCGTGGCACGGCTGCCACACACAGTGCCACGCCAGACAGCCACTGGCGGTGCCTGGCAGTGCTACGACACGTGCACCGTTTTGAGTCACACAGCGCTATTTCCAGGTAAACTCAGAGGATGAAATACCGGCGGCAGTAACTGGAGTTGCAGCCGACTACGTCTTACCGGCTCGCCATACTGTTGTGCAGACAGAAACTTCGTACAGTTCCCCAAGACAGCGTCGTCCTGAGCAGCGCACGATCGCCTGCCAAACTGACGCTCCCGCAACTCCGCTGACTGAACCGATCATGGTGGCATCCACTCAAACAACGCTCGCAGAATTTCCTAAGTTACCACCCCCATCGACTATTTTACCTCTCCGATCGACCAGCTCATTGCCGTCACTGATCATTCCTGTGCGAAGTGGAGCTCCGGACCTGACCGCGCGAGGTCGAGCAGAGCGATCTACGAGTGTGGCAACAAACATCGGTGGGAAAGGCGCAGTGGGAAAATGTTCCATGGCTGCGAGGCTCGGTATGCGAGAACGCTCACCGTCGGTACCGCGCGCACCACCTGGCCCCTCTGGAGAAATAATGGGTCCACCTCCACCTGTCCCATTAACAGACCAGCCACTTACATCACCTACCAACCGAGAGCGGTTGCCTATTTCGCCACCGACCGAAGCGAGTCCCAGGTCCCGTCCCCGCGCTGAGTCGCCTGTCATGAGGTTCCCACATGTAAACCGAGACGTGTGGGATAGACGACCGCCCTCATAAAGTCATAAAGTGTTCAGGCTTAATAAGAGCCACAGGGGCCCATCTGGGTTAAGCCTATCTAGAAAAGGTACTAGAAATGTACATACTCTCACCCCAACCAATCCCTTATCTCAAGTTCCTAGGAAGCTATATATCCCAGCCTATCTAGCACCATTCACTTGCTATTGCATAACACACTCAACAATTACAAACTCCTCCCATCATACCCATTGTGCTACCATAGACAATCTTATCAGTATCACATCCCGAAGGAAGGTGCTGAATCCACTGCTAGGTACACGCTATATAAAGTTATAAAGCGTTTAGACTTAATAAGAGACTCACTTGCTATTGCATAACACACTCAACAATTACAAACTCATCCCATCATACCCATTGTGCTACCATAGACAATCTCATCAGTATCACATCCCGAAGGAAGGTGCTGAATCCACTGCTAGGTACACCCTATATAAAGTTATAAAGCGTTTAGACTTAATAAGAGACTCACTTGCTATTGCATAACACACTCAATAATTACAAACTCCTCCCACCATACCCATTGTGCTACCATAGACAATCTCATCAGTATCACATCCCGAAGGAAGGTGCTGAATCCACTGCTAGGTACACCCTATATAAAGTTATACAGCGTTTAGACTTAATAAAAGACCCAAGGGCCCATCCAGTTAAGTCTGTAAATGGAAGATACTATAAGCCTGGTAAAAAGACCCTCCCCAACCATCCCACACCCTGAAGAAACCAGTCCTCCAATATCCCACACATCCTATCAATGCCTATCTACCCTAGCTATCCAGCCCTACTCCTCTGATCTCTCTTAACACATGTGGATTGAATGCCTGATAAATAATTTTCAAACTGCATCCATGCCTGCTTAAAGGGGTCTGTGCCGTGCACACTTACTTAACATAAATATCACCCCATGCATCACAAATTAGAACTCAAAAACAAGATTTTCCTGTCTAAAAATGTGTCCACCCTACTTTTAAATCCATTCAATGAGGAACTCCCCACAACATCAGCAGGCAGCCCATTCCACTGATCAACAACCCTTTGACCGTCCTGACCGTAACACCTGTGAACGCAACATACCATATCTATAAACGGCTGACTGCGAAGAAATGTTTTAATTGAGACAGTATGTGGGGAATTACACCTCAGCATGACACTGATTTACCACGATTTTACTTCTGTTTTTATGAATCAACTTGTTATGGGCGCTATATGACCATTGCAGTCGATGCGCCCTTTAAACCAAAATAACTAACCAACTAACCAACTAAACAACCAAACAACCAAACAACCAAACAACCAACCAACCAACCAACCAAACAACCAAACAACCAAACAACCAAACAAACAACCAACCAACCAACCGACCAACCGACCAACCGACCAACCGACCAACCGACCAACCGACCAACCGACCAACCGACCAACCGACCAACCGACCAACCGACCAACCGACCAACCGACCAACCAACCAACCAACCAACCAACTAACTAACCAATATCTTATGTCGACTGGTCGCGGGCGAGGAGCAGCGACAGGCGGGACTCGCACCCACAGCATTTCTGCTGGGAAACGGCCACCTTACCCCTAGACTATTCCCCCCCCCCCCGCAAAGAGCAGTATGCCTTTATCAGGATGAAAGGAGAAAATGACATGTCTTGGGTTTCGTGAATGTGTAATGAGCTTGGATATTAATTGATAATTGTTGTCTTAGTATTGCCATCAGACGGCAATACTAAGACTGCCAATTATCGGCCAAAACAAAGATTAGGTGAGTGTGGCTGAACAGCATTTCAATGTGGCGACACGTGACCCATGCATTCGATGTGTCGTGCAACTAAAAAAAGGCAAGACAAGACGAACGGGGAGGTTGCAACAATGCAATTATCGAGAAAACAAAACATGGCTTCAAGAGGTGCAAACCGACATCAGCACCAGATGACCATCCATTTTTGCACGCGCAGTAGAAATCCTTTCTCTATTATTTCTTTCCCGACAGTCCTTTCGCTGCCTGTGCCGGGAATCATGCAGGCACTTGATGGTCTAGCGACTCCTAAGAGCAAGCCCCCCCCCTCCCTCCCCTTCGCTCGCACAATACACGTCAACTGCTCACAACCGTACTATCCATCAGTATCCATCACGCGCTACACCTTGCCATGCCTTCGTCATGCTCAATGGCCCAAGTGGTGGTCGAGAGGCTTCTGTTAGAAGTAGCAGTTCTCATACAATTTCAAATTCTTGGTTTTGGAAAGGTTAGTAGGTACCGATGCATCAGCTCAGAGCAACATTGTCCCATAAAATGCTACTAGGTTTTGAATACATTGAGGTTGAATATAAATTGTGTTCCAAGTCCAAATGCACGCGACGTCTCCCAAACGAAGTGATACAGCAATATATGCTTTGATTGCAACATTTTACAATAGTTCCAAGTACTTCATCACGCATAACTTAGCAGAATAGCACGGTAGGAAGTGTTAATCCTATCTGGATATAGCTGTACTACGATGCACTGAGACACCAAACTTGGGAGCTTGACAGCCAGTGCTGACCAGCTCCCACGTGGGCAGCCGTGTCGCACCCGCAGCCGACTGTACCCACCTGTACCGGTCGAGTTCCGCTCCCGGTCCGGCAGTGGCGTGTACGGCGTACGCGGCTTACGACTGTACCCACCTGTACCGGTCGAGTTCCGCTCCCGGTCCGGCAGTGGCGTGTACGGCGTACGCGGCTTACGCACCCGTTTCGGCCGCTCCATCATCTGCAGACCAGCACACCTAGTCAGCCCGACATCCGGCACCGGCACAATCGGGGGCGTATTGCAGCGCACCTGAATCACCATTTGGACGCAACTACAGCATTCAGCTAAAGTTTTGAGCATGTGCTTTCTGAACCATACCATCACAGCTAAACCATATGGCGTAAAAAAATACGACAGGAAGTTCCAGTCACATCGGTGATGGGGACACATAGTCTCGGAAGAAGAAACACGACGACTGGGACTGTATACATGATTTATCTTTGCAAAATGGGAATCAATAAGTGCGTGTTGTCTCTTATTGGTTGGAGCTCAAAATGATTCTAACTCAGGGTTGGGTCGGTCCGAACACTGCGGCTTCCGGGGCTAGACTGTTACCTTAACCCACATTATCTTGGGTTGCCATATTCGGCGGGAATATCGCAGCGAGTCAGAAAGTCTCCATACCCCCCCCCCAAGACGCACAATCGCTGGTCTCATCTGCGTCTGACAAGTCGTCAAACATCGCCAAAAGCGCAATGTAGCACAGGTACGATGGCACGGGTACCGGCACCGACGGGCACCACTAGGACTGGCTACACATTGTGGTACGTAGTCCCGCCCCAGGTCACTACCATGCGACTCTGCCTTCGGCGACGGCGAGTCCCGCGTCACTGGACGGCACTCGGTCATCACTGGTCACTTCACCGTCGATCTTGTCCAAGTCGCCATCCGCTGCCTGGTGTCGACAGGCGGTGTCCTGGCTGTCGTTCGTCTCGTCGGCAGGAACTGTCGGAGGCTCCTGCAGGGCGCTCTGCTGGCCTTCGCGTGGAGCGCCGTGCTGCTGAAGATTTTCCTGGACAGCCTCGGCAGCCTGCTGCCGGTCGCTACCGGCGTTGTGACGCCGCCGCCCGATCTGAACGGTCACCAGAGGGCGGAGAGGTCGGAGGTACCAGCGGTTCCGCCAGTATGTCCGACCGCTGGGCATACGGATGACATAGTCGCGCCGTCTCCCGACCGCTACAACTGTGCCGAACCGGTCCCACAGACTAGACCTCTCGTCCTGGAGCAGGACGCTCTGGCCCGGATGCAGAGGACGCTGCGGGCGCGCCGAGGAGTCATACCGCTCCGCTGTGTGGCGCCCCATGTCCTCGGCTTTCTTGTCGCAGAGGTCGGTTGCCTTCTGCCAGACTCCGGCGAATGCACGGTGGTGCGCCGGCACCGCTGACCGTAGCGGATGGCAATATACCACCTGTGCTGGCCGAGCGGCCGTCCGCTCGTGCTGTGTTGCGCAACTCGAGCAGGCCGTGCGCAAACGAGTTTGTGTTGAGGTCGCCGCCCACCATTGTCTTCATGACGAGCCTCTTCGCCACCTTAACCGCGGCTTCCGCGTGTCCATTGGACTGGGGGAAGTGCGGCGTGGAGATCTGATGCTTTGAACCACACCCCACCTTTGAAGAAAATCCCGAGTGCGCCGAGCTGCAAACTGAGGACCACCGTCCGTGCGCAAAACGCAAGGCACGCTCGTGCTAGTGAACAGACCTCGCAGCTGTGACACGAGGTCTCGGGCGGTCGCTTCCCCAGTGACGTGGGACACGAACGGCCAGCCAGATAGTCTGTCGACGTACAACAGGTAAGTACGTCCAGCCCAGGAAAAATAGTCGGCTGATGCCGCCTCGAATACTCGGGTGGGCGTCTTCTCAGATATCAGCGGCTCCTTTTGCTGGCTCGGGAGATGCGTCTGACACACACCGCAGGCACCGATGACGTTAGCGATGTCCTGATCCATTCCCGGCCAGTAGACTACTTGTCTAGCGCGCCTCTTCGTCCGGTCCACCCCTTGATGACTGGCGTGGAGTCTCTGCAGTGTCTCTTGCAGGAGACCTCTGGGTACGGCCAGCCGTTGTTCACAGGTAATCAGGCCACCGTCCACCGTCAGACGATCTCGTACACCCCAGTAGGGTCGTAGCAAGGGGTCCAGCTGGGATTTGTGTTCTGGAAATCCAGCTAGGACCACTTCCTTCAGCGCGATGCACTCTGGATCGCTGTCAGCAGCTGACTGGACCTTCTTCAGCGTTGAATATTCGAATGGAGACACGCATGATCCGTCTTCCTGCATTGCGGTGACCAGTCGGATGATCACGCTGGCGATCTGGTGGAAAACATCCTTCTCGGCTTCCTCGTCTTCCGCCGATGGGATGTCCACTGGAGCCCTAAACAATGCGTTTGGGATGGCGTGTAGCTTGCCCTTCCGCAATGTGGCCCAAAAGTTGAACCGCATCAGCTGTTCATGAATACGCTGGAGCCGCGGGTTCTCTATGTCAATCAGGCTCTTCGCGTTCAGGATCGGAATGAGAGGCCGATGGTCCGTCACCACCTCGAAACGCTGTAAACCGCTGAGGTACAGCGAACGCTTCAGGCATGCCCAAGCTAGGGCTAGCATCTCGATCTCGATGACCACGTACCTCGTCTCGACGTCAGACAGGAAGCGGGAACCGCACTGGATGAGGCGCCACCGTCCGACCTCATCCTGCTGTCGTAGGCAGAATCCAAGGCCGCGGAGACGCGCAGCGTCGGTTTCCAGGACGGTCCGACGCTGGGGGTCGAAGAAATCCAGAATGGGTGTCGACACCAACGCCTTCTTCACGTCCTTGAAGTCTCCGGTGTGATCCGGCGTCAACAGCCACGCGTTCTTGGGCCGGAGAAGCTGTCCGAGCGGCTCTGCAGCAGCTGCGACGACAGACGAGAACTCGCCCAGCTGATTGGCGAGACCGAGGAATGACCTCAGGTCGGTACGGCTTCTGGGCTGCGGGAGCTCGGCGATGGCCCGGAGCTTCTTCTTATCCGCGGTGCAGCCGGATGCGCCGATCTGAAATCCGCAAAAGTTCATTTCTGGCTTAGCGAAGGCGCACTTCTCTGGGTTGAGTGTGATACTGTGCTTGTCACACCTCTGCAGCAGCTCCCAGACACGGCGGATGTGCTGGCTGTAGTCCTTGTCGAACGCCAGCAGGTCGTCCACCACCTGGCATGTGTTTGGCACATCGCCAAGTGCTGCGTCCCCCCGTCGGTTGTATTCGTCGCCGGAAGAGATCAGGCCCATGCTGGCGCGCTTGAATCGGAAGCGGCCCCAGGGCGTGATGAAAGTCGTGAGATCACGATCCTCTTCACGGATGGCGATCTGATGATACCCAGACTTGCTGTCGAGCTGTGAAGTAGACGGCGCCCCGGGCGATCGACGCCACTGCGTCGTGCGGGGACCGCACCGGGTACGCAGGTCTCTTCACGAAACGGTTGAGCCGGGTGAAGTCCACCGACAGGCGACATCCAGATACCGTACCGTCTTCAGATCGCTTGCCCACCGGCACGATGGGATGGCACAATGCCGTCGGGTGTTCCACCGGCTTGACGATGTCCTTTGACACCAGCTCCTCTGACTGAGAACGAACGTCCTCCCGCCAGCAGAACGGGATGCTGCGAGCCGTTGAGAGAGCCATTGGTGTTGCGTCCTCCGTCAGCTCGATCTTCATTAGTCCGCCTGCCATCTCCCGCAACTTCGACGTGTCGAACACTCGTGGAAAGGCATTCTTCACGGCAGCAAAATGCTCCATCCGAACTTTCACGGATGGCACGCCCTGACGCGCGGCGTCCCACACGGGGGGCTGCCGAGACACAGCCTGCCTGGCTGTGTGCTCACCCGCCGTGGCCGTACCTTGCGGCTCGGCGGCTGGTCCGGCTTCCGCGTCCAGATGCTCCTCGGCCGGGTACCAGATATCTGCGACCCCGGTCACTGATCCACAGCTGACGCTGCCGATCTGCTGGGGAAATTCAGCAGGCAGGATCCGGAACTTCACAGAATCATGCCACGATAGCAGGGAACTGTGCAATGTCGGCGCAATCGCCACCGCTATGGTGTGGACGACGTCACCGAGCTGAATGGTGACGTCACACGTCCCCAGGCATGGGATCTCGCGCCCGTCGGCCGCATACAGCTTGTCTGAGGAAAGGAGCAAGTCCCGCTGATGAATGCCCAGTTTGCCCGCTACTCGTAGAGGCATCACGGATACTTCAGCTCCTGTATCCGGAGTCCAGACGGTGTCTGAAGTCGATTCGCCAGGTCCATGCAACATCAGGTGTACCTGGGGGGAGCGCCGGGCTCCGCTGCTGACTTGCGACATCCCCGCTGCTAACTTGCGACAACTGTCGGGGACTTCCGGAACTGTCAGTCGAACCTTGGCCCTGGCGGCCGTGTCCGGGGCTAGCCATGCGCCGCGGGCGGCCGCCGTCACTGTGTTGACGGCAGACAGAGGAGAAATGATTTTATCCATTACACTGGAACAGCGTCCACACTTGCCAGTGCGCACGTCGGCTGGCCTGCCACGGTCACTGGGCTTCCGCGGCCGGCTGCGATCCCGCTTGTACTGGGAGACCTTGGCCAGGGACGGTTGCACCGATATATATATATATATATATATATATATATATATATATATATATATATATATATATATATATATATATATATATATATATATTAGGTATATAATATATATATAATATATATCACATCCAACTATTTACATTTCTCCATCTTATTCATTGGCTTTACTGCCCCAGTGTGGTGGCTACCAACGAAATCCACCCATTTACTTTATGTTTCTTTATGAACCATTATTTTCACAAAGTAGATATTTTCATAAAGTAGAACAATGTTCATCATTCCATAGACATCTTGAAAACACATTTGGCAACGCTGTGACGGGGAAAGACATACCACAGCAAAGGTAAAGAACATACAATTTGTTTAAAGGGCAAGGGACAGGCTACCGCAAGACATCGGAAGCCTTGTTCGGAGCCTCGGGAGCATCAGCACTCATAGATGCACAATGTGAATAAAAAGATACGCCAAAGAAAGATGCATATGATCAACTAACGCACGAGCTAATAAACCTACTTTAGTTTAGTTGAGTGTCCGGGCTATCTAGTGTGGTTCGGCTCGGTTGTGTACCAATACTTCATGATACTGCTATGTCGTCGTGCATGGTCGCAGCATAGATTATGGAGAGTTACTGAAATACAGTGCCTTGTGACAACACAGAAGCTATGCAAGGAGCTGCAAGCTAAAGTTTCAACATTGCGATAAATGTTGTCCAATAGTGCTGTCCACCGGAAATAAATTTGGAGATAGCAATAAGTGAAGGGATAATTGTCAAAACTGGACTATTTTCAACCTTGCTTGCACGTGATAGTACAGGGATCTAACTTCAAGGCTTCCGGCACGCTGAATTTAAAAATAACAAGTTCACGACTTCCCATAGTAATATAAAGAAATGATAAATATGGCATATGCACAACTATGCGGCCTTGTCGCTTTAATGTTGTTGCTTGAAAATCCTACACAAGTTCGGACAAGCAACCAGACACGTTCAGACAACCAAACAGCTTCAGACAACCAGACCGCTTACGGACAGGGTGCTAAAAGGAAACAAAATGCGTCCTCCCCAGGTAGGTCCGTTCACCACACCTGGAGAATAACCCAGGACAACTACGACATGAGGGAACGGCCTCGCGGAAAAACGATGGACGAGCCCCTGATGGTAGAATTCGTTGCTTTTTCGAACTTCGTCGAGGCGATCGATGAGACGCGCGGTGAGGTGGTGGCGGCCTTTTTTCTGACGACCAGCTGGCAGGATAACCGTCTAAAGCCGATGCACGAGATCATGGAGTCGTCAGCGGGCTTTCAGCACGATACGTTGCCCTTCCCCAGCCAGATGAAGGACGAGTTGTGGATGCCCGACCTGTACCTGCCGATGGCGCGCAGAGTTGCCGTACCCACCGTCCACCAGCCCGCCGAGTCCATCACCATCAAGCCCAACAACACTATCCATTATACTGCTTACTTCGTCATCACCTTCAAGTGCCAGATGACGTACCGCAACTACCCGATGGACCAGCAGTCGTGCGACCTGGACGTCATGAGCTACACACGCAACAACAAACGGATGCGGCTGCGCTGGGGCGACTACGGTCTGCAAGGGCGAGCTCGATCTAAACACCAAGCACTTCCACGTCTGCATCATCCGGCAAGACGGCGTCGGCCAGCTGACCCAACCGGACCCGAACGGCAAGAAGGACGTGCTCCGGATCCGGTTCCACCTGCGCCGCCACCTGACGTTCCACCTGTTGCAGACGTACATGCCGTCCGTCCTGCTGGTCGTCGTCGGCTGGCTGTCGCTGCTAGTGCCGCTAGACTTCGCCTACGGCCGCATGGTGCTATCCGTCACCACGCTGCTGGTGCTGGTGTCCATCTTCGTCACCACCAGCCAGACGTCGCCCGGCGTCAATGAGGTGGGTCCGCGCCGGGCCGGGAGGCCCCGCGGCGCGACGCCGGCGGCAAACGCTGGCCGAGTCGCCAGGCACTCAGCACTTGGGCCCAGAACAGATGATAGGTAGCAAGTCAAACTGTCATAGTTATCAGTACGAGTCGATCCCAGGTAGGCGTTTGGAGTGCGTTGGTTGAAGCCAGTCCTGGCGCCTCAAATAGGCGTTTTAAGTGTCAATATCATCTACACACCTACCATATACACATGATGGTTACGTTAGCACTTCTGACATTTGGCTGCACACACGGTGTAATCGCGCGAACAATATTTATGAACTATCAAGAAAATGATGCCATTGATGAATGTTGTATTATACGTATGCACCTAGCCACTCTAACCTCACGATCACCCTTGAATAAACCAGCACAATGTCCAAACCGTCAAGACGATTTTTAAGAAGTAAAACAAACTTTGAGAGAATTAGCACGATGGTATGCATTCTGACGATCAAACGGAATAAATACCATTCGTATAAACACGTGAGTATCACAGCACCGACGATGGCACTGTAGTCACGGACCGAATCGCAACATTGCCGACCACACCGCACCGCCACCTCCAGGTGAAAGCGCTCGACATCTGGCTCTTCATGTGCATCTTCTTCGTCTTCTCGGCCATCGTCGACTGCATAGTGGACCTGCGCTTCCTGTCCATGGTGGAGAAGGAGTCGCAGATGGCCGGCGAGGCCGAGCAGCAGGCGGGCGCGCCGCCCATCGTGGACGAGAAGCTGCGTGCCAGTCTGACGCAGCGGCCGTCCGCGCCCGACACCAACCCATTGCAGCACTCCTTCAGCGTCGTGTTCCACGGCACCAACACACCGTTCCAGGTGGGTGCCGCACACCGCACGGCCGCCCGCTTCTGGCGGGAGGCGCAAGACGAGCTCAACACCCACAGTTGCTGGTCGGTAGTTCGTGATAGCGGCTCGCCTTCGGGATCATAATTAACGCCATGACCGCAAATTATCAGATATACTTTTTTCCATTCTGAATTTTCAGGATCAGGTTCAGAATTTTTCCATTCATTGAAGGTGAGTTAGTGCATGCATCTTTGATAAGCCATCCGACTATCCATATCTACATGTGCCTCCGTAATTAGTCATTGAGGCTCCGGGACGTATGCAGAACCAGCATTGATAAAGAGCCGGGTAAAAATAGCATTAGCCAGGCCAGTAGCCAACACCGGTTTATACAGGCAAAGCCAGCTAAACTCAAAATGTTATTCGTGCAGTGAAACTATGCATAGGCATGCAATGTTATATGCATACATTTTACACTGCATACCTACCTACCTACTTACAACAATACCTACCTACCTACCTACAACACCAGCTGCCTACAACACTACCTACCTACAACACTACCTATGTACATGGGCCACCTCAAATACATGGTAGCTAACATGTGAATACAAAAACAGCTCTTCTTTCGGCGTATTTTCCTTTTAAATTGCAAAAGCAATCTAAGAGAATGGCTCCAATTTCATAATGTTGAATATCACCTCCAAACACAGAGGCATACCAAAACAGAATTCCGCCTGCGAAGCATAAGAATCTCACGAAGATCGTATTGCAGTTCCCAGCTCAATGCTAAGCATTCCATGACGAGTGGTTATTTTTTGTTCCAGCGGGTGTTTTTTTTGTTTGTTCCAGCAGGAGCTTTTTTTCCAGCAAGTGTTTGTTGATGTCAATCTGTGCTTTTGTCATATAATGTTTTTGGTGTAGGTCCAATGTGTGTTTCATGCCTCATACTGACCTGGTCAGTGCGGAGAATCTTGGTATGACATATTAATTAGCCGATCACCTTGTTAACCTTGTGACGATGCTTTGCGCACTGGAACAGACTCTAGCTGACATCTTTATCAAATTAGTTGTGGTAATTTCCATTGTAGTCCACCAACATTGATATACATATTTTAGGTATCTTTCATCTTGCAATCTTTACTCTCACGGAGATCACTCGCATGGATTGCTACTGAATTAAAGATGTACCAAAACACTAAGCGATGTTAAAGACCCAGCCATTAGAAACCAACTAGCTAGTTAGTTATTGTTGTTTAGGGGCGCATCGACTGCATAGATCATAAAGCGCCCATGAAACCAACTAGCTACAACTGTGTTGGTGGGCACTTGTTTTATGTTACATAAAGTGAGCAAATACAGATGATTGAAGTATGTGACGGAACATACAAGCCTCCGGTGATGTTTTGAGCATAACCATTATCCAGCAACCAATGTCTTACTGTTTTGAAAAATGGCAAAATATCTGTCACGAATACAAGTTGAATGGCACATAATTCATCCTAACCATGCATAAGGATTCTTTCGGTGCCATATTTCAGCATTAAATATTCACGACAAAAAAAACAAAAGCGAACTTAATTATAGGTCATTTAAACCAACGGATGGTTAAGACTAGCTTTGAACTTAGCCAGTCAGATTTATCACATAGCGAAAACACATTAGACATATTTAGGCATAAAAACGTTAAAATTGCACCAACTGCCTATCGGAAGCATTCTTCATTGGGCAAACTCCACTGTAACACAAGCGCAGACTGGCGGCTATGCCATGTTGCCCGGGCGCTGTTGCAGGCCGACAAGGAGGCGCTGATCGCGACGCCGGCCGTGCTCAAGTGGCTGCGCATGGCCGTCTACCTGGAGCGCGGCATGACCGTCATCTACCCGACGCTGTTCGTGCTCTTCATGGCCGTCTACTGGGCCGTGTTCCTGTCTTCGCACGTCAATCGGCCACATTAGAGCCGGGTCGAGTAGCCCGCGGCGGCTGAATGCACGACCCGTACGCCGTCGGTGGCCCGCGATATCAGAGCCGGGTCGAGTAGCCAGGCGGCGGCTGAGTGCCGGACCCACACGCCATCGGTGGGCCGCGACATTAGAGCCGAGTCGAGCAGCCCGTCGGTGGCCCACGACATTAGAGCCGGGTCGAGCAGCCCGTCGGTGGCCCACGACATTAGAGCCGGGTCTAGTAGCCCGGCGGCGGCTGATTACCGGACCCGTAAGCCGTCGGTGGCGGGCTCTGTGACGGTCACGGAGCTCGTCCGATCGTGTGCCGAACTGTCACACGGCGACTCAATACGGGCAGGTGAATTGGTGGCGGTCAGCTGCATCATTGATCGCTATAATCGAACTTGAAGTAGGTGTAAGCAACTGATGTCTAACATTCCTCTCTTGTGATTGCCGGCTTATGCTTAGCTGCAAAATGGCTGCTGCCACTCTCTGTACTATACCATATGCCATTGTGTTGCACTTGCAGAGCGGTGTTGTTATTAAGGTGCTGGTTTTTCACCTGTGATTTGTACAGCAATGATGATGCATGACGAGCTATTGACATGATGCACCTCAGCTGTGATGGTGGGCATAGATGAACTTGTCCCATAGAAGTTGACGAAGCAGATGGCCGAAATGCATCCCCGGTGGACTCGGAACTACCGACCTCACGATTGCGCGTCAAGATGTGCATTCGCGACGTTCGTGACGTTCGGTCGACAGGTGGGAGGTTCGAACACACCAGAACGAAATCTCTCCGTGCATTCCGGCAATCTACTTCGCCAACTGCCACGCGACATGTCAATCCCTCCTTCATGGGTTGAGTACACCATGTAAATTAACAGAACGTTGGTGTTAATGATCATGTTACAAGGTATACCTAGATAAGATGAGAACACTTGTTGTGATAATGGTGTTCTGATGATACAATAAATATATCATAGTCAAAGTTACAACTACAGAGTAGCATTACACAACAAAGTTCAGCATATTTATTGGTATTCCTAGAGATAGACAACTCCTGAAGGAATGAACAATCAGTGCAATCAACAATCTACAGTCAACAAACAAGCAGTCAACAATCAACAGGGTTTGAAAACCAGAAAAGGCTTGCAGCCGCATAAAACCCGGTATATAGGAGACAGAAAGCAGATCTTGGTATCCACAGTATGCACAAATGCACCAAGATTTGACAAGATGCCAATGGAGACAGCAGATTTCCCCTGAAAACTCACCACTTATCCAAAATCTGAGGCTTTTAAGTCATCAAACAACCATTGATCTTACATGATGCAGCACCTGTATCCCTAGCCCGCAGATGTGCAATCGAACATATCTAGGCTTTATATGATTCAACATCTGCAAGTCTTACATGATTGAACATACATAGATGTGCAATCCACCATACATAAGGGGTCAGACTGGGACAGGACAGGGTTTAGACAGCCTTTCAGCCATTTAAAATTACTTTCTGCCACTTGCTAGTTTTACCAGCTTAAACTAGCTGAAGTTCACTGCTAAAGCTTGGGTTGGAAACCAACTATTTTTATATGGAATATCAACAAATTTGGGATTACTGAGACGAAAGGCAACATTATTTTTCATCACAAATGGGTTTAACCACCCTACTATATCTGGAAGCTGAAACAAATGGCGACCAACTACAATCCTACTCTCAGGTGACACCACTTGTTTAAGACTGACACTGGGCCAGGAATGAAGCAGGAATGATGCAACGTGAAGGCCTCGTTCTTCTCTGGTTACATGACGATGGTGATAAAAAATTAACTTATCTAACCAAACTTCAATTTTTGATCATGCAAACCTACACCTACAAATATTGGCTGGCATAAAATGTATTGTAATCTACAATAAATTAACCTGACATAATCCTAATGATTGTTGGATGGTATAAAACATACACCTTTGGGTATTATTATGCTGCTAACAAGACAAACTTTTACACACATTTGCCTCCATAAAGCAAACGAATGGGTTAGGTTTGGTTAGATTTGGTTAGTTCAGGTTTTTTTAAGTTGAAAACTTAGTCCAAAATGTTTTCAAGAAAAAAATTCACAAGAATTTGGAAATTGTTTTTTCTTCAAAAGCAGCTTATGTTATGTTAGGTTAGGCTGGGTTATGTTTTGTAAGTTTGAAAATTTTCAGAAAATAAATTGCTGAAAATTTTTTATGATCTTAATTTTGGGAATTTATTTTCTGCAATGGGTGGTTAGGCTAGGTTTGGTTACGCTGTTTCTATTTTTTATTTTTGAAAGCATTTCTTTTTATGCTGATATCTAACTTAAAGTCCCTTCCTTGGTGTTATTTTGCTCACTCCATGAAAAGTAGGCATTTGCACAGAAAATGAGTGGGCCAATAATCTTAGTCACATTCATAATCATTGCATTGGAATGATAAATTCCAAGGATTCAGTAAATGCCTTAAATCACAAATTTACCCACCTTTGGATGTTGGATGACATCAAGCCTATCACAATCTACAATAAACTGACCTGGCGAAAGTCCAGCAATTTTGATGACATAAAACTTGTGCCTATTGATGTTGGAGGGCATAAAATCTACACCTATAGATATGGAGGGCAAAAGCATATGAGACTTTGAAACAAACAAACCTAACCCTAATTTGTAAATTTGCAATTGAAGGCAATTTTTTTATTCTTGGAACTTCCTTCTCCAAAGCAATGTTCATGAATGTGGTTAACATGAAGCTACCACTCATTTCCTCTGAAAATCTATGCTTTTCAGTTGGCAGGAAAAATAATACCAAACAAGGGATTTGGAATTGGATAACAGAGCATGAAAAGAATGTTCAAAAGGAAGAAAAAACTACATACCTAACCTAACATATCCTAGCCTAACAATCTGTTTTTGATAAAAAGAAACAACTTTGTATTTAATTTCAAAACAAGCAAAAAAATTGACAATTTCTCCCACATAAGAGGCCTAGTCCAACCAAACCAAACCTAGCACCTTTGTTTGCTTTATGGATGTAAAATGTGTACAAAGCCTGTCTCATGGTAACCTTAAAGTGCAATAAGTCATTTTCTTTTTAAATATATCCAGGGCTTTTAAGCAGTTGAATATTTTAGTGAATAGAGATATGCTGCACCTAATTTACCAATGTTTTTAATTAATAAATTTAGTCTGAGTTCTTGTTGGGGTGGCTTTATGAACCAGGGTCCTATTGCTAAGCAGAGCTTGTTGTGTAAACCCTGGCCCCACCACCCGATCCATGAATTCCAGTTCAACAGCATAATTTTGACAGAAAGTTTAACGTGCCATCAATGCATTGGCATGGCCGCCCGGTAGCTCGTCCCTGGCCTTATCGGGCCAGCTGCCAACTGACCCTCCCAGCTGGGGGATAAATGTGAGCATGCTAAGCAACTCAAACCCAATGTTCTTCAAGCATTACCCCTCACACTTCCTTTATCTCAACAATGTATCCAAGCCATCATCAGCTGACTGCCAGTCAGCTGTTGGTGACGTCACTCAAATGTACCGACACCCTGCAGCTGGGTGCACTGAATGTTCCAAGGGCATCACCAGGAATATTTGTAAGGGTCAGGTTAGGTTAGGTTAGGTTAGTGTTAGGTTTTCACCATCGTGAAATAGCATCTGCACACCCTCCCCTCTGTATGTTCGAGTGATGTCACCAACAGCTGACTGGCAGTCAGCTGATGATGGTTTGGATACATTGTTGATATAAAGAAAGCGTGAGGGGTAATACTTGAAGATTACCCTCAAACCCTGCATTGCTAGGACAGGGGAGACCAGAGCAGGCCAGTGCTCTAACCAACAGGGTGGGAATTAAGGCACTTCTTAAGAGATTCTATCTCTGAAAACATTTTTGCACTCCGGGTTCATACTGGATAGGATGGGCTTTACATGTACTCCAACACAAATGTGGGAACAAAGATATCAATAAAAACAAACACAGAACGACACCCAAAAAAAAACACTGGTTATTCCACTTACAGTCACCACTCAAACTAATCACTTTTTGTAGCAGTCAGCAGCCAGACCACATCTTCACACACTCCATCAATCTCAACCACCGGAATTGCCGACAACAATGCGCCAACAGCAACTTGCAGGATGATGCGCATGCACACTTAGAACACTGTTCTCCGGCTCTGGAGCCCTGTCTCGGAATACCTGTGTTTCTGCCACCCTATAGTGGGAAACTTTGACAGTTTTAAGAGACGTTCTCCGGAGTCCCGGAGGCCACCGATCAGAATTGGCTGCGTTAGCATTTTCTGTTCTGAAATCTGTCTGTGAACGAATCAATGCAAGGTATTTTGTATATGACGTCATAACCATTAGCAACTTTGAACACATGGTTAACAGTGTCCACACAAGTTAACAGTAAACACAAGACCTTGACTGATCATTTGCTTTGATCACATCCAACTGTGGCGTGTGCGGTAGCAGAGTTGCGTTCGTATTACGTGGGAAATTGGCTGCGTAGGTAGGTATGTGCTCTGAGCTGAGGGTGAAGTGTGAAGTATTTTTGTTTGTTTTTCATATGGCTGGCCTTGTACCAAGACCAACAGTGAAAGGAAAATGCATTTCTCCTGTGAGTTATAAGAAACGAAACAGTGCCGATTATTACGGGTCACTGCCGGGCGGTGCCATCCATTGTTCACTTCTTTGTTTGTATGTTTTGGCATTTGATTTGACCCAAAATGAAAATGATATTACTTATGCATATTATGTAGGTACTGATTTAGGTTTTTCAGGTCGGTTACCGGTAAACAGATTCCATGCATAAAAACAATGTTCATGAAAATGTACTCCGGAAGAAATCGGTATGCACTTAGACTCCCAACCCGGAAAGTAAGTTTCCCACTCTGCTAACCAACCGAGCTACCGGGGCAGCATCTTCTCATGAATACCAATTTGAAAATGCAATCATGAGCACAAATTAATTGAGTGTGCTTCACATCCACAGGACATTAGGAAGTATACTCTACTAGCAATCATCATTGAAGTGTTGGTATTAGTTTGACTTCAAGAAATGATCAATTTGCTACTTTCAGCATGCTGATGCTTTCCTAAAAACATTGTAGCAGCAGTGTGGCCAGAGGCGGACTCTGCATTCTTCGCCAAGAGTAGGAGACATGTGCTGTAAATAAAAGTGGAGTTTACGAAGCATTTCACCTCCCCTCCTGAACAAGGACACGAAACAAAGATCATGAAAGATAACCATTTGGGCTACATACTGATGTTAGTGATTTCGGCAGTCCCGCTCACAAATTTGATAATAGGCCTAAACTGACTTGCACTAACAATCAAATGAAAAAATCGGACCTGTTGAATGCTGATGCGGTAGACGGGAATCCCTTGACCAATGCCGATGATGGTTAGGTCAGGTGCGGCACGTGCCTCACTTGCGCCACAATGCAGTCAGATACGGTGGAGTAAATATAAAACCATAGGTTTGATAAATCACTAACAGATGGCACATCAATAGCAGCATCAGCCGATGTCCTATGATGTTGCCATGGTTGCATAGATAAACAAACGCTTTTCGTGCAAAAGAGTAGCAGGGATTCGGTGAAGTTTTGGAGACAAATCGTTGAAGTACGGTGTGTGAATTTGTGCGGGAAGGTACTTTTTATATAGATGTCAAGTGTTTCTACAGCCGTTGGATCTCACTTCGTGTCACCGCTGCGAACCACCCACTCGAGGTTTGTAGGACGATGCAGAAAACTTTCCATCGCATTAACTGTAAATCATCCAGCGATTGGGTTCTGTGTTCGAGCTACTGATGTCGCTTTGCGAAACCGATTGTGGGCAGTACATGAGCTAGCTATCAACGAATCCCCTGGCGTCTGGAACGGGGGTTATTGACCCATGGAGATGTTTGGCGCATCAAGTTCCTGATCAATTGGGACTGAATCCGTTCTTTGGAAGATTGAGTGGAGAGGAGAAGGGGTAGGAGGAAAGTGATGCATTCCCTTTTTTAACGCAACTTTTAATGGATGCAATTTAACATTGGATGAGCACGTGGGCACCGACATTCAAACCTGTGTGAAATTTAGTATTACCCCTGTGGCCCCGCATGAAAAGCATCATCCCCATACCCAGCAAGGGTGCAGTTTTGTATGCTTATTGATGAGCATTTGCCCCCACCCCAGAGTTAAAATAATGATTTTTTGTTAGGTGTGAGATGTCAAAACATGCACTAGATTGGTGCACTAGGATGTATAAATTTGACATGGAATTGGTGTCCTTAAAAATACTTTTGATGTCTTTCAGACTCAAATATGAGCCAATGTTGTAGGTACTTATGACTGCACCTTTATTATTTGTTTTGATATTCATAATTTAGGAAAAGCTATATTTGGGATAAGGAGAATAATCATATGCTATAAACTGGCAGTGTTTGCCATATCACATTATAGGTAGATAATCCCTTTACCTGAAATTGTGTTGCAAAATATTCGTGTATTACCATTCCTTATTGAGAGCATGGACATGATGCTTATAAGCGAGATACTGTTAGAAAGGAGACATGAAGACTTCATAAGCATGCATCAAGGAGCAGGATGTCGATACTTCTTGAAGAAGGATGTCGACTGAGTGTTCATTCAGAAAGTGGTATATTCCACCCTATTTCACGAATAATTTATCACTGAGCTAACTGCATCTGTGATGTCAGATAGGGGAGATGAGCGGCGGCGGTCGACACTGGGGCATCAATATCGTCACCGAGACCGTGTTCGCCGGCATCGAGCTCGACGCGCTGCCCGTCGGCGGCAAGGCGCGGCACTGCTTTGGCCACGCGCTGGTGTCCAGCTTGCCCTTGCAGATGACACTCTATTTCAACATCCTCTTCCTGCCCTGCTGGAGCGCCGTCCTGCTGGTCGTCTTCCACGCCAAGTTCGACCGCATGGACTTCCTCAGCCGATACATCTACCTGACGGTGGTGGCGGGCGCGCTGCTGATGGAAGTGGCGCGCCTCTACGTCGGCTACGTCGGCAACCTGCGCGAGGACGTGCCGGACCTGGCCGGCTTCTGGCTCATCACCCTGCTGTTGGCCTGCCCGCTGCACAGTATCCTGCTCTTCAACTCGACCGCGCTTCAGCTGGCGCCCGAGATGGCTGTGGTGGCGCCGCAGGCTCTGTTCGTGCTGGTCGAGCTGGCGCTGGGCTACGTGGCCGTGCGCCAGTTGGCGCGTCATCAGGTTATCAAGTTCCACGCGGCCAATGCGGCACGAGACGATCCGGAGCTGGCGTAGCGGCTGTGGCGGTGGGTGGTGGTCTGGACGGTGGCCGGTCTTCACGACTTCCCAGAGTCCATGTTCCTAGGTTGGGAACTGGTATCGGTGGCATGCTGAAGTGAAGCTGTGTTCGATGTGACGTATGACTGACCCGATAAGACTCGAGGGTAAGACGAGCTCTGTGATATGTGGTGATGCCGGCACATTGTGTACAAAAATGTTTGGGAGGCGAACACTGGGTTCACCTGATGTGACTGACGAAAACTGGATTCACGGTGGTTAGTTTGAAATATTTCAATGTTGTTAACTTTGAAACAGTTCTGAAGGTGGTAATCTTCTCCTTTCTCTGAAAGGAGAAAGGAGTTCTTCCCCTGTCTTCAAGTGTGTCCGGAGGTGGTATTGATGGTATTTGTAAGGCGTGCTGTATTTTATGGCGGAAGAGAAGGTGTATCCGGTGCAGGTGACGTCTTGGTAGGTACTTCGGTTATTTGGGGGCGACAGAAGACGATTTTGATAGAGCCAGGGTACGGGTTTGCGGTGTGATGGGACATAAGGAGAACTCGGTAGAATCGGGATGCGGTGGATTACGTGATGGAACAGAGGATGGCTTCGGTAGGACCGGAGTACGGTGGGCTGCGTGGTGGAACATAAAGCGACCTCCGTACTCGGTAGGACCAGGGTACGGTAGACTGTGTGAGGAGGCATAAGGCGACTCCGGGAGGATCGGAGCACGGAGAGTCGTGTCGTGGGACAGAAGACGACCTCCGTGCTCAGAAGAACCAGGGTACGGTAGACTGTGTGGTGGGACATAGGCGACCTGAGTATGATCCGGGTATGGTGGGCTATGTGGTGGGACATGAGGCGACCTTCGGCACTTGGTAGGAGCGGAGTGCGGTGGGACTTGTGACGATCTGGGGAGGGCCGAGTTAACGGCGGTGTATCCAGCTAGTCGCCGTTTGGCTCCGACGGAGCTAGTAGTCGGATGGTGGTATTTTCAGTATTTTTATGTATTTATGCACTTGCTGGTGTATAGACAAATGAACCTGAAGCCTAATGCCCAACAAGAACGTTTCGTCGGAGCATAGTATTCGTGGTTCACATTCGGGAACCCAAAGTAGCTTTCCTGCCATGCGTCCGTAAAGTGTTCTTCCACTCCGAAAATGCGCCCCCCCCCAGCGTGACTCAATTCGCGATTTCAGGCGTCGAGGCCGGGATGCAAAAACAATTTTGTATTGATATAGCATCCAAGTCCTGAGGAATATAGTCGGAATCGGAAGTTGGACATATTTCGAAGTACAGATTCAACTGAATGCGGTTCCATTTCTATTGCTTATTATATCACATCATATCTACAGGGAGAAATTATTATATTTCATCCTGACTCCTAACTGCGTGAATTGGGACACCCTGCCCCCTCCCCAAATTGTCAGCGGCGACCATGATTTTCCGCGGCTTTCGCTGAATAAAGTCACTGTGGGACTGTTACCCTTAAATTGCGAAATGTGTCTGCTGGTTTAATTTGTACTTTGTGTCATGGCAGATACTTTTTCCCAAGATGGAAATGGAAGTTTCTTAATATAATTTTGGTCTCAATGTCCACTTATTATAATGTGTGCTTGCAGATTTCATCCATTCGTTGCGGGATATTTTCCTTCGAAACAAGGAAGGGGGAAGCTCTTCATCTCATTATAGTCTGTGTTCACTTCGCAATGCCATCACTGCATGGACTTAGGAAGGAGGAGGCAGAAGCGTGCTCCCAACATTGGGTGCCATTAACCGTAGACAGGTGCGTAGACAGATTCGACTTAAAGCAAATTTGGCCGTCAAATATTGTGGATTTCTCTACGCCTTTGCCTGGCTGGGAAGGCCACTCGGATTAACAAGATATATGAGCTCTACAGAGGGTCTTCGCTCTCACCAGAGTACTACAGACCTCTAGACTTCCTCTTTGGCGTCTTATATACTCAACAGTGTCTGTTCATGCTTTGTCGTATGTCACATTCTTGTTTTACTCTGGATATCAGATCGGCAATAGCCTTGTGTCTCAACCTGGATGGCGATGTAAATAAACACAAATAACGCAATGTGTGTGAATACAATACTTAACATCTCTGCGGTTATGTCTCGGGACTTATCGACGCGACTCGGCCCCCTGCACTGCCCACTTGACAAGTTGGCGATGCAGCAGATCAGCGACTGCCCTTCCCGGATTGCGGATGCGCAGCTCGGAACTCCGTGCAGCTCTCCCACGGAGCGGCTCAACTCTTGCCAGGCGGCGCCGACAGCGCGTCAACTTAACCTTGGTTTCACTGGCGGCTGAGAGGCGGAGCGTCGGCCGGCAGGCGGGGGTCGCCGACCGACCGTCGGTCGTGTGTCGCGTTCGCCGCATCCGCCGGCCGGTACAACGGCCCGGCCCCGACCGGCGGCCGGCAGACGCTCGATAACGGCCGCCGCCGGTCAGTTCAGCACCGCTGTGTCCAGCTCAGCACCGCTGTGTCCAGCTCAGCACCGCTGTGTCCAGCTCAGCACCGCTGTGTCCAGCTCAGCACCGCTGTGTCCAGCTCAGCACCGCTGTGTCCAGCTCAGCACCGCCGCCGTCTGACGCTCCGTCGCTCCGTCGGACGGAGTCGTCCGACCGGCGGGCGCATGTCGTCTGCCCGTCACGCGCACGCACGCATGGCAGGCTTGATGATCGGGCGCGTTAGGCCCTAGAAGACCCACCCGGAATTAGAGGACCAGCCTTCCTGTCGTAGAAGTATGCGTAGACCCACCCGTTCAGTGGACGGAAGCGAAGATGTAGAAGTAGATAGCATGTAGGTTTGTATGCAGGGGCGCAGCCAGGATTTTCTTGAGGGAGACCAAACAAAAATGTGAAGAATCAGGTATCACTTTTGGGCGCGTTTATCGCGCCTAAAATTGTTTGGTTTTGCATGGTAAAAATATCAACATTTCTCGTTCGATCTAGTCCTGCTCCCTTGGCTGCGTCTCTGCTTGGATACATTTTAGAGAGTCGTCGTCGGATAGTGTTTGAATAAAACGGCAGAGAAGAAGGGACGGACAAGCGCCCACCTCAGGGGTCAGTACACGGCAAACGCATAAGTCATACATGGCCGGTGCCTACTCGCAGTGCTCTTTCTACGAGAGTCTGCGAGGATATGCTTGCGACCTCGTCGGCGGTGAAGCCAACATATGCTGAGGGGAAGTGAAGTTTGGGACTGCATCCAGATAGACAATCACTGACGAGCTAAAGTTGTCGGGAGGCGGGAGAAGGAACTTAATTAAATATAATGCATAGCGCTTTACAGTACTTACTTCGCCGCATGTGAATGGGCTCCAGCAATTAACAAAAAAGAAACCTTTACGGAGACAAATGTTGGTTCAGAAAGCTGAAGTTTATTCACCCTTTAAATGTTTTTTCCCCGGTAATAGTGAGGTCTTGGAACTGGTTCATCCTCCCTCCCCACGATCTCCCAAGGAATTCGTAGCCAATACAAGTTGTGGGTGCCGATGGCGACGGTGATGGAGCTGAGTCCAATGGGATCTCTGAGAAGTTTTGCATTGTGGTAGCCGGTCTTTTACACACCAAACCTCGATCTCTGCATGTTTTCCTGGTTCCGGCTCTACTGACTAATTCCTCCAAAGCCCGCAAGTGTCAACATGCATGGCACCCCCATGCTGGCGTCATGGCACCTTTAGGCAGATGGCCGGGCTAAGCGAAAACTGATGGTCGCTGCGATGCGACCTGGGTTGTTCTTGAGTCCTTGACATGATGTATCTGCTACCATACCATGGATTGCCATCTTCACGCATTCCTCCTGTTATGCCATTGCAGAGGAGTTATGTGCTTAATTGGTTAAGTTGAAATATGGGGGTGCACCTTAGTGGACTTTTAGGGGTGTTGAGTGTGTCTCATAGCTTTACACGTAGTCACTCAGAGGGGATTACGGATATAAAAGCCCAGATGAGGAACATCCTACTGGTAAATGATTGCAAAACACCTGAGGGAAGGAAAAGTCATGCGTGAAGCTTTGTTGTTAAAAGGTGGTGCTCAGGCACTCCTCACTATCGATCATTAGCCTTCACTGTCGAGTACTACCTTACTGTCGAGCACCACCTCACTATCGAGCGCTACCTCACTATTATGCACTAACCCCCACTATCCAGCTTTGCTCCCAGTCACTTGAGAACTAACCCAGAGGTGTCGTTTCGTAAAAATGATTGGGATGGCTCAAATGTTCGAAGGAATATGGTGCGATGGATGCGGACGGGAACCTGGAAGACCGTACTGAGCACATACACACGCAAATATTAGGTCTTGGTCGTATTTAACGCGCTTACTTGACCGCGGCAGATACCGAGTACGCAAAAATATGAATGCTATTACGGTACGAAAAGGCCAGCACTAACAGAAAGGCCATGTTCTTTACTTGGCAATTCCCAGCATGCCTCTTCCTGTGCATACGATACTCTGAGCGTGTTGGTTGAACTCCGACTACGCCACCTCCTCGCTAAGTTCAACGACGGCAGCACCTTGCGGTATGTGGCGACCGCGTCCCACACAGTCATTTTCCTGTGTGAATCGTCCGCCACAGTCGAGGAAGGCGGCCCCTCTCCGAATGTAGACTAACTCTACCTACGTACCTTTCGTAACCAGAAGACGAGCGAACTGTTGGCACATGACGAGCGAGGGCTGTTAGTTTGAAGTCTTTAGAGGCAGATACACCGTGTGGACAGTGGTATAGTCATAGTCATAGTCGTATATTGAGTTCTCCATATTCATGGATTTTCAGCACTCACGTCAATACATGGTTCAATGATAAAAGATAAACTCGAATTATGAAAAACACTAAATAACGCAAAACGTCAATGGAAAAAGATAAAAGGATAAAACATGCCATCAAATACGCCCCTCAGCATCAACCCTATTATGTTACGTATGTTACGTATTTGCCAATTCCGATACATCTCATGAGTTAAGTGTTTTGCGACCCTCCATTAATTTTCATCATTATGGCTAGCGATATAAAGAAATGTAAGTTTTCCAGTTCGGAGAAGTTATAAATGGGCTGTATAGAGATTTGTTCTCTATTTATATATACGCCTTGACTTGACAGGTGAACCTGATTTTCGGATTCGGAATACCAAACAATGGTAGCTTTCCATTATTTTGGTCGAGCTGTATTGTTTGGAAAATAAAGCACACGTAAGCATATGTGTCACCAATTATGTTCACAACTTAATGGGATGATCAGATATGTTCGCTGTTCATGTCTGCCTGTCAGAGACATTTCAACGTTTTTTAGATTGAGTGTAGCTGCCATTGGCAATCGCCGTGGTAATGTTAACGTGGGTACCAACCCAGTAGTGGTAGCAAAACAGCAGTTGAAAGGTTAGTAATTAAAAGGATCCAGATACATGTACACTGTACAGAGGACACGTAAGCAATAAAATAAGGACTTAATTATCTTTGGACATGCTTGCAATGTACACTGTTGTTCAAATTGTTGTTATTTTATTCTTCAAAACCATTGGGATGGTTCAAATCTTATTGAATTGGCTCAAAAGAACGTTGGATTGTCTCGACGAAAATTTGCACGAGCCTTAATGATGAGTACTTGAAAAAGCATGATCAGAAAATACTTATCATTATTTTAAAAAGCACTGTCTGGGAAGTTCTCCAAGCTTTCAAAAGCCTGTCATAACTTTCAAAAGCTTGTGAAAGCTTTCAAAAGTCGGAAAAACTATGTTGCTATTGCACGGTCGGCGGAACGCCAGCCGTGTCCAGGACCGAGTGGTGGAAGTTCGAAATATTCTGTGGGCCGTGGATCATGTGTCGCCATGGGTGTAACTTGATTACTCATTCTTGTTGCACATACAGCGTGTGCCCACAAATGGGACTTGTGCACGCAAGGTCAAGTAACAGCTAGCCACCATATAAATCATGCGATTTTTTGTACTTTAAAAAAGTGCTGATTGACCATTTCGTAAGATCCATGGCTCAGAAGTCTGTCGAGGAAATTTCACGGCGTACCGGTCCGCAGACCCTGACAGATTGGGTGAGTAAAGCGGGTAATATTGCACGTCAGGTCCCGGAATGGTAAGGGGGCGCTTTCCAGTTATTAGAAGTATTTGTCATGCAATTGTTACAAATACTATATCTCCCGAATGGTAGTGTGTGAGCTTTATCTGGGGTGCTCCCCTCAATTTGAGAGACTGACAATTTGTATTCTTCATTTTTTACACACAAGAATGCTGGTTTTATACGTAGTTTCTACATATTATTTTAACACACCACTTCTTAGAACCTACGTGCAGCTGCCATCCGCTGTTCAAATATGTTGTTGGTCTAAATGCGTTTGATTATTTTTGGCCTGCATGAGCTACGAGAAAATATCGCTTCTAACGCTAACTACTCTGCGGCAGAGGACTGCTGAACTCTGACCACGACTGCCGCCTGCCCTGATCATACGTCTCGGTCTCTCTCTCTCTCTCTCTCTCTCTCTCTCTCTCTCTCTCTCTCTCTCTCTCTCTCTCTCTCTCTCTCTCTCTCTCTCTCTCTCTCTCTCTCTCTCTCTCTCTCTCTCTCTCTCTCTCTCTCTCTCTCTCTCTCTCTCTCTCTCTCTCTCTCTCTCTCTCTCTCTCTGTCTCTGTCTCTGTCTCTCTCTCTGTCTCTCTCTCTGCTCTCTCTCTCTCTCTCTGTCTCTGTCTCTCTCTCTCTCTCTGTCTCTCTCTCTCTCTCTCTCTCTCTCTCTCTCTCTCTCTCTCTCTCTCTCTCTCTCTCTCTCTCTCTCTCTCTCTAGCAGAATATGCCCTCACATTTGTGTGTCTGTGTATGTAATTGTGTTGGCCGTTCACTGTCCAGATTCGCAGCAATACGCTTTATTCACTCGCTACCCGTCGCTATAACTTGTCATTTTATCTCGAAGAAGTTATAGAATGGAGAACCGATGATAATAGGAATTCTGCATGCCAATTGCACATTGTATTTGCATTGGCATTGTATTGTTTTTCCTTCCCACTCGAAATTCCATTTTATAGAAGAGAATGGAGTACCCCGAATGATGTATTCATAAAACTTGCGTTCCTACGTTTCACTCCGCATAATCTCAGCAAAGTTGAATACTCCTACCGGGACCATGTGACACTGTGCCCGTTTCTGATTCATATGAGCAGTTGCATACGAATGGATCGCCAAAGCAATGCAAAAATTGTTTGAAGGTGAAGGAAAACATATCCCCATATTACCATAATCACGACTAGCCACAGCCAGTGGCGTCGCCACGAAATTCTTCCAGGGGGGGGCAAGGTCGAAAGGGGGCCTCCTGTTACCCGAAAGGGGGCCTCCATTGTGTTAGGGTCTCATATTGTTTTTAGGCTCTTATACTATGGTTCGAGGATGGGGAACATGATTTCATATTGGTTTTTGTTTGTTCTTGGCATGGTGCATCATTTACCCGAAACGCAATAGCACTAATCATTTTGGCTGAAAACTGGGCCATACCAGGGTATAAATAAGTAATATTTCGATAAATGCATAAGTGCCAAAACAAACCATCGTCTCAATGCTTTCTCGAATCTTCCCGCTGGCCTCTAGATTGCAGCGAGCTGGCGGGGCTGGTGCTAAGCATATCTTACAGATATCTGCCATTGATCAACCCACTTTTAAGTCCTCCAAGTCTAACTGAATATAGCTAGATTCATCACTACTGTTATTTGTTCCCATCAGCTTGATGTCATAAGCAAAGCTTGAACGACCATTTCTCAGTCCAAGGACGACAATTTCGTAAAGGTGACAACGAGAAGTGGATTGCATTAGTTTTTTTTAGCGTCATCTTAGGAATTTGTTTATTTTTATAACATTTGGTGCTGGCTGCAAGGCAACTGTCACACGAGCTAAAATATATCCTCAGCGAATAAATTCACGGCAAGAACAAGCATTGAACACCAATGCATAAATTACAATGCAACAATGCAACAATGTCAGTATATACATATTCCAAACCTTCAAATTCCACGCCGTCACGCCCATCGTTTTCGCTGTGCTGTACCGTTTTGTAAATGACGTTGAGAAGGTATGGAAGCTGGGAAGCTCTAATCATGCAGGCTGTTAGTTAGTTAGTTAGTTATTGTGGATTAGGGGCGAATCGCATGCAGGCTGTAATAACAGAAAAGAAGTTTGTTGGAAGAAAATGCATTTAAAAACATCATTCATCCCATTTCATATGGGGCATGGATGTTGTATTGCATGCTTATGAGGGGTAATTTGTCCCCTCAATGTTGGCTTTTCCCCATGGGCGTATGTTTCGGAAACTTATTGAGGGACCAGTGAAGTACCTATATTCGCGTCAAGCAGGAGGGGGCAAACGGATTTGCAAGGGGGGGGGATGGCACCTACGCCCATTAAAAAGTCCTTGGATTTCGACCGTATTTTGTCAAAGGGTACATTTCGAAATAATATAATTAGTCATCAACTAAATTGTCCTGTGGAGGGGCCTAATCTACCACTATGGTTTCTGATTGGTCGGATTTCAACCCTAAATCCACCACTCAGTTCTAAGGTTTTCTTTTGGTATCCCTTGATAAGTTACCTCACACTGCTGAAATTACACCTATACCACAAACCCGGATCGGTGTCCCAAAATCAAGCTGGAGCCCTCCAAAAAGGAGAGATTCCAGCAAATAAATGTCAGGGTCAGGAAAATGGCTCTGTTGCACCGAACATTTTTTCAAGATGCCTTCAAAATTGCGTATGACTCCGAAAAGCATACCGGATCTCGAAAAATCGAGGTGGGATACATGGCGTCAGAGGTTCGAAAAATAAGGCTGGGATTCGGACTTTTAATTTTAAAAAAACAGAAAAGATCCACAAAAATCGCGTTGAGCTCAGAAAGCTGGCGTTGGGTCTCCGGAACCACGTGCCTGGGCGCGATAAGTCGCGCTGGGACCCATAAAAAAATCGCACCGAAGCCCCGAAATCATACTGGGGCCCCACAAATGTGTGTCAGAAGCCCCAAATATAAACAGCAGGACCCTAAGAGTACAACGTTGCCAGAAAGTACAACTAACCCTCCAAAGCGCACAAAAGTCTCCCAAAAAGCGATAGGGCCTTAAAACATGCGTTGCAGCCCTAAATAAACATACCGGGAGCTCTAAGAAAAATACACTGCAAGCTCGCAAGGCGCACAGGGGCCATGAGAACGCACAAGGGCCTGGAAAAGAGGCTGGGGCCACGAAAGGCAACATGGTTCCAAAACGTACAAAACGACCGGGAGCTAAATAAACACATTGGGATCTTCGAAAACGCCCCGACACGTAAAAAATACTCGGTGCACAAAAAAAACGCAACAAAGCCCTAAAACGAGCAGGGTTTAGAAGATGTATTAGGCACATAACTTCAAAGTAAAATGTATTACCCACCGCTTTAAAATACAAAATTTTACAATTTCAGGCATTGCAGTTCATAGCACCCGGTCGCCACGACGGCAACGTGAGTGCACGTGCACACCCATTTCTCGTATTCGGTGCATTCGCCACACTTCGTGCGATGCTATGGTTTCTGCTAGGCCTTCTGCGTTTTGCTAATTGCTGCCACATGATAGACTTGCACCATATTTGGCGTGATGGAATGATTCGCCTGGGCGTTCGCTTCGAAAAGTCGATTGATTAAATTCGATCATTAGTTTCCTACTTCCCACATTTTCTGGTAGCTATGAAATGCGGTTTCCGCTGAGCTTTGATGCACTTCATATCTTTGCTGCTATCCTCCCAGATTGGATACCGAACCGAGGCCAAGCCTCGGCGTTTTTTTTACCCGTTGCGTCGTTCTTGGTCTATGATTGTGTATTATGGCTCCAATCCATTTTTGTTAGGGGCCTAAAGCATTTTCGAACCCCCTGCTCGTTTTAGGGTTTGTTGAATTGCTGTACACCGAGGATTTTGACGTGTCAGGGCGTTTTCGAAGATCCCGATGTGTTTATTTAGCGACGGTCTTTTTGTTTGTTTTGGAACCATGTTGCCTTTTGCGGCCCCAGCCACCTTTTCAGGCTATTGTGCGTTATCATGACCCCTGTGTGCCTTGAGAGCTTTCGGTGTATTTTTTAGACCTCCCGGTACGTATATTTATGGCTGCAACGCTTGTGTTAAGGCCCTGTCGCTTTTTGTGAGACTGTGCGCTTTGGAGGGTCAGTTGTATTTTCGGCCCCCGTTGTGCTCTTAGGGTCCCGATGTGTTTATTTTGGGCTTCTGACGCACACTTGTGGGGCCCAAGTACAATTTTGGGGCTTCGGTACGATGTTTCTAGGTCCCGGAGTGGCTTATCACACCCAGGCGCGTGGTTCCGGAGACCCAACCCCAGTTTTCTGGGCTCAATACGATTTTGTAAAACTTTTCTGATTTTTTTTAAAGTCCGAATCCCGGCCTGATTTCTCGAGCACTTGGCGCCATGTTTTTGTATCCCACCTCGATTGTTCGAAATCCGGTTTGTTTTTCGGTGCCGTACGCAATTTGTGAAGGCATCTGATAATATGTTCGGTGCTCCAGAGCCATTTTTTTAACCTGGGAATTTAGTTGTTGGAATCCATCCTTATCTTGGAGGGCTCCAGCTTGATTTGTGTTTGTGTTTGTGGTCACGCTGCGCTTACGTGTGGCCCTAGACGGCAATTTTGTAGAGCCTTGACGGGACTACCGATGGGAATTGTGGGTCCCAAGCGCGATATTTGGGGGGCCCGGTTCGAGTTTGTGCGATGCGTTGTATTTAGCTGTGGTCCCAACGCGATTTTGGCGGTTCCTGTCGCAATTTTTCGGGCCTCGGAGCGAGTTTTCCGGGGCTCGCCGTATTTATTTGGAGACCCATACGCGAATTCTGGTGGACCGACGCGAATTTTGGTGGCCCCAGCGCGATTTTTGAGGCCCCGACATGATTCTTGGGAGCTTATCCCTCTCAGGATGGAGGGGAATTTGCCCCTTTGATATAGCACTGCGGCCACTGAAGGAGTTTTTTTTCCGTCCTAGAGTGACATTCCGGTTAAAATTGATTTTGGGGGCAGCTGCAGCTTTTGGGGCCACGGCGCGACCTTCTGGGCCTCCAGTGTGATTTTCAAGGGCTGCGACGCGAATTTTTTTGGGTCCAATGTGATCTTTTGGGCCCCGACGTCATTTTCTTGGATCCCTAGCGCGAGCTATAGCGGCCTCGACACTTTTTGGGGTCCAATGCGTTTTGGATGCTTTTGGCGTCATTGTTGGGCCCCCAGAGTGATTATTCATGTCCGGATTGTTCTTCGTTGCTCCGGCTTCATTTGTTTTGGTCCCAATGAGACTGTTGGGGCACGGTACGACCTGTCGTGCCCCTGGCATGATTTTCGTGGTCCGCGCGTGAATTTTTGGTACCCCAGGCTCAGCGTAATTTGCGGGGGCCCCGGCCGGATCTTTTGGGGCCCATATCGTGATTTTAAAATACCCAGACTCGACTCTTACTATTTCTTATGGGGTTCTTCTTGCAAATTATACCCTCCTGTTGCGTCGTCTCATTTCCTAGAGCCTTTTACCGGTTTTCGATGTCTCCTTGTGTGTCCTACCCTCCTCCATATTCAATGGTCCTCCTCTCCCGTCTTGGAGGGCCTCCTCTTGCATTCTGGGGCCCCTTTAACATGGCATGGGGCTTCCTCTCATCTTCGAGGGGCATTGTCTGCCAAATTAGGGGCCTCTTGCCACGCCTCGTGTGCCTCCTGCTTTATCCTAGCAAAGCCTTACCCGTCTTGAGGGATCTTCAATTTTGGAAACCTCACCTCCTTCCATACCTGCTATCACTCCCATCTTAAGGGCCTCCTCTCATTTCCTGGGAACTCTTTCCGGTCTTCGGGACCTCATTTGGTCCTAGAGACCTACTCCTTCCCGAGTCCGGCAGGTGCCTCATTTCTCTTCTAGAGGCCTTCTTTTTCAAATTAGGGGCCTCCTCTCACGTCTTGGGGGCCTCCTGCTCTGCGTTCTCCTGCTCTGCGCTCTGGATTCGATCTTTACCCATCATAGGGGTGGTCTCTTATCTCCTGGTGGACTCCTCTTCTCTCCCAGGCGCCGCCTCTGCTAAATTACTGGCAACCTTTCCTATCTTAGTGGCCTTGTTATTTCCCGGGGACCTTCTTAACCGTCTTCGAGCCTTCTTTTCCGCTTGGGAGCCATCTCTCTTATCCAATGGCCTTTCTCTCCTATTTTAGGGGCCTCCTCGTTTATCATGGGGTCTCGTTTCCAATCTTGTGTCGTTTTCTTCCGAATTAGGTGCCTCCTGCCACGTCTCTGGATCATCCTTTTCTATCTCGGTGGAACCTCACCCGTTTGGGGCCTGCTTTTGCGTCTCCGAAACCTCATCTCATATCTTCATTCCTGTTCCGTCTCAGGGCCTCCTCTCATATTCTGGGGCCTCCTTTCCGGTGTTGGAGCCTCTTTTGCAATCCTGGTTGCCTCCGTGCCATTTTTGACACTCTCTTCATTTCTGGGGACTCCTACCCTCTCCTAGGTGACTCCTTTTTCAAATTAGGGGCCTCCTCTCACGTCATGGGGGCCTCCTTATCTGTGTCTGGAGCCTCATCATCCTCTTAGCAGGGTGCTTTTGCGTCCTAGTCCTAGATCTTCTCTTCCAGGTTCCTCCTCTTCCAAAATATGGGCCTCATCTGGCTGGTCTCGGTGG
Organism: Ashinkailepas kermadecensis; assembly: GCA_034440615.1. Classification (NCBI taxonomy): domain Eukaryota; kingdom Metazoa; phylum Arthropoda; class Thecostraca; family Neolepadidae; genus Ashinkailepas; species Ashinkailepas kermadecensis. The sequence continues at coordinate 376,945 of JAOTOM010005149.1, read as the reverse complement.
CCTTCTCTCATTCCTGCGGAAACCTTCTTACCAGTCTTGGGGCACCTATTGCGTCCGGAGAAGTCTCCCCTATCAGGTCTTAATTTTATATTGCAGGGGCATCCTCTTCCGTCTTGGGGGCCTCATTTTCCAACTTAAGAATATCCTGCCACCCATCGGAAGCCTTTTCGTCTAACCTGGGTGGCTTCTTGCCCGTCTCGGTGGCATCCTTTCCGTCCTGAGGGCCTCCTTTTCGTGCTGGGGTCTCCTTTTCGTCCTAGGGCCTCCTTTTCGTCCTGGGGGCCCCCTTTTCGTCCTGGGGGCCACCTCACAATCTCTGTTCTACGTCTTAGGCGCCTCCTTTTCGTCCTGGGGGCCTCCTTTTCGTCCTGGGGGCCACCTCACAATATCTGTTCTGCGTCTTAGGGGCATCCTTTTCGTCCTGGTGGCCTCCTTTTCGTCCTGGGGGCCTCCTTTTCGTCCTGGGGGCCTCCTTTTCGTCCTGGGGACCTCATCCCAATCTCTGTTCTACGTCTTTGGGGCATCCTTTTCGTCCTGGGGTTGGTTGGTTGATTGTTTGAGTGTAAGGGCGCATGGACTGTGTCTTTCGTCCTGGGGGCCTCCTTTTCGTCCTGGGAGCATCCTTTTCGTCCTGGGGGCCTCCTTTTCGTCCTGGGGGCTACCTTCCTATCTCTGTTCTCTGTTCTACGTCTAGTCCTACGTCCTTTTCGTCCTTGGGTGCATCCTTTTCGTTCTAGGGGCCTCCTTTTCGTCCTGGGGTCTCCTTTTAGTCCTGGGGGCCTCCTCCCAATCTCTGTTCTACGTCTTGGGGCATCCTTGCGCTATGGGGCATCCTTTTCGTCCTGGGGGCCTCCTTTTCGTCCTGGGGGCCACCTCACAATCTCGGTTCTACGTCTTAGGGGGCCTCCTTTTCGTCCTGGTGGCCTCCTTTTCGTCCTGGCGGCATCCTTTTCGTCCTGGGGGCCTCCTTTTCGTCCTGGGGGCCACCTCATAATCTCTGTTCTACGTCTTAGGGGCATCCTTTTCGTCCTGGTGGCCTCCTTTTCGTCCTGGGAGCCTCCTTTTCGTCCTGGGGGCCTCCTTTTCGTCCTGGGGGCCACCTCACAATCTCTGTTCTACGTCTTAGGGGCCTTCTTTTCGTTCTGGTGGCTTCCTCTTCGTCCTGGGGGCATCCTTTTCGTCCTGGGGGCCACCTCACAATCTCTGTTCTACGTCTTAGGGGCATCGTTTTCGTCCTGGTGGCCTCCTTTTCGTCCTGGGGGCCTCCTTTTCGTCCTGGGGGCCACCTCACAATCTCTGTTCTACGTCTAAGGGGCCTCCTTTTCGTCCTGGAGGCCTCCTTTTCGTCCTGGGGGCCTCCTTTTCGTCCTGGGACCTCATCCCAATCTCTGTTCTACGTCTTTGGGGCATCCTTTTCGTCCTTTGGTGCATCCTTTTCGTCCTGGGGTTGGTTGGTTGATTGTTGGAGTGTAGGGGCGCATGGACTGCGTCTTTCGTCCTGGGGGCCTCCTTTTCGTCCTGGGAGCTTCCTTTTCGTCCTGGGGTCTCCTTTTTGTCCTGGGGCCTCCTTTTCGTCCCGGGGGGGCTGCTTTTCGTCCTGGGGGCCTCGTCCCAATCTCTGTTCTACGTCTTAGGGGCTTCCTTTGCGTTATGGGGCATCCTTTTCGTCCTGGGGGCCACCTCACAATCTCTGTTCTACGTCTTAGGGGCATCCTTTTCGTCCTGGTGGCCTCCTTTTCGTCCTAGGGGGCCTCCTTTTCGTCCTAGGGGCCACCTCACAATCTCTGTTCTACGTCTTAGGTGCCTCCTTTTCGTCCTGGGGGCCACCTCACAATCTCTGTTCTACGTCTTAGGGGCCTCCTTTTCGTCCTGGGGGCCTCCTTTTCGTCCTGGGGCCTCCTTTTCGTCCTGGGGACCTCATCCCAATATCTGTTCTACGTCTTTGGGGCATTCTTTTCGTCTTTTGGTGCATCCTTTTCGTCCTGGGGTTGGTTGGTTGATTGTTGGAGTGTATGGGCGCATGGACTGCGTCTTTCGTCCTGGGGGCCTCCTTTTCGTCCTGAGAGCTTCCTTTTCGTCCTGGGGGCCTCCTTTTCGTCCTGGGGGCCTCCTTTTCGTCCTGGGGGCCTCCTCCCAATCTCTGTTCTACGTCTTGGTGCCTTCCTTTTCGTCCTGGGGCCTCCTTTTCGTCCCGGAGGGCCTCCTTTTCGTCCTGGGGGCCTCCTCCCAATCACTGTTCTACGTCTTGGGGCCTCCTTTTCGTCCTTGGGTGCATCCTTTTCGTCCTGGGGTCTCCTTTTCGTCCTGGGGGCCTCCTCCCAATCTCTGTTCTACGTCTTGGTGCCTCCTTTTCGTCCTGGGGCCTCCTTTTCGTCCTGGGGGGCCTCCTTTTCGTCCTGGGGGCCTCCTTCCAATCTCTGTTCTACGTCTTGGGGCCTCCTTTTCGTCCTTGGCTGCATCCTTTTCGTCATGGGGTCTCCTTTTCGTCCCGGGGGCCTCCTTTTCGTCCTGGGGGCCTCCTCCCAATCTCTGTTCTACGTCTTGAGGCCTCCTTTTCGTCATGGGGGCCTCCTCCCAATATCTGTTCTACGTCTTGGGGCCTCTTTTTCGTCCTGGGGGCCTCCTTTTCGTCCCGGGGGCCTCCTTTTCGTCCTGGGGGCCTCCTCCCAATCTCTGTTCTACGTCTTGAGGCCTCCTTTTCGTCATGGGGGCCTCCTCCCAATCTCTGTTCTACGTCTTGGGGCCTCTTTTTCGTCCTGGGGGCCTCCTTTTCGTCCCGGGGGGCCTCCTTTTCGTCCTGGGGGCCTCCTCACAGTCTCTGTACTACGTCTTGAGGCCTCCTTTTCGTCATGGGGGCCTCCTTTTCGTCATGGGGCCTCCTTTTCGTCCTGGGGGCCTCCTCCCAATCTTTGTTCTACGTCTCTTATAGAGACCTGATTATATTTCCTGGTGGCCTCGTCAGTTTTGAGGCCTCATTGACAGCATGATATTCTGTCCCGTCGGCCTCCTTGCTCACCTTTTTTGCTGTGCATTTGCGGATAGGGGCCTCCTCAAATTTCAGGGGGCGGCGCCCCCTGTTTCACGGCAGGGGGCGACTGCCCCCCCTGCCCCCCGGTGGCGACGCCCTTGGCCACGCCCCATATTGATAGCCCTTTAAGGCTATGAATAGAATATATGAATATGCGGATTCAATATGGATATGAATATGAATATAATCAAGATTGTGTTGAGTTCCATGAAATGAAACAAAGATGTAGGGGCGGGGTTGCAGGTAGGGAGAAGGATGACTTGACCTGTGCCAATCAGGGGGAACATTTGGTTTCGCCTCCCCTCTCCCTTAAATCTGGTGAGACCCTTTCCGCAAACGGCTAGGCTGACTCAGAAGCCCCACGCCAGAGGAGTCAGCTCAGGAAACGAGACAAGGTTCGTGCGCCGGTGCTGTAAGAGCTTTATTTGATAGAGGACTCTCAGGATGCCAGAGGAGGCGCCAAGTCAGGTGGGAAAGCCCCAAGAAATCAGACGAGGCTCCTATGACGATACAGGAGATCGCTAATATGGCACAGAAAGTCCCCCTGGACGCAAGGGGAGGTCCCAAAACGGACGTGAAGGCATCAGGAAATGAGCCGAGGTTCCCAGGGCGGTGCATGAAGACCTTACAATGTAAGACCTTATGTAAGAGACCCAAGAACGCAAGGGCAGGTTTCCAGTCCAGGCGGGAAGGATTCCAGGAAATGAAACGAGGCCCTGCGACGGTACAGGAGGCTCCGAACATGAACGAGACGGCCCCTGGTCCAGGGGAGGCCAGACCACAATACCGATAGTAAAGCCGAGGAAGTTAGACGAGGTGCCTAAGACGGCACAAGAGGCCCCCAGATCGCAGGGGAGACCCACCGACCGTCAGTAAGGCATCAGTAAATAAGGCAAGTCCCCAAGACGGTACATAAACTTGCCTTAAATGACATGGTGGCACTCGCGACCCAAGGAGAGATCCCAAACCGGTCACGGAAAACCCCATGGAATGAGACGATGACCCTAAGATCGCATAGTGGACCCGGACATGAAACAGGATGCCCCGGGACGCAAGGGAAGGTCTCATAATTGGTAAGTAGCCCCCCACAGCAAATACGACGCGGCCTCGAAGACGGTAGAGGAAGTCCCTGATATAAAAAGCAGGCCCCCTTGGGAACAGAATTACCATAACTTGAAAAAATGGTGCGCCAAGATGCAAGGGGGCCCCAAGACGGATGAGGAGGTCCTGCAGAAAATGAGAGGTGTTTCCCGAAGGCCCTGAAATAGAGGCCCAAATTAGGAGCATCATAGACCTCTTTTTCAAAAAGTTGCTCCTAATTTGACAACGGCAGGTCCCAGTGTGAGCTGATGCAAGGGTAATGTAGGGGGAGTTCCCTGGGCGAGGAAGCCGCAGGAAGGTCCCAGTGTGAGCTGATGCAAGGGTAATGTAAGGGGAGTTCCCTGGGCGAGGAAGCCGCAGGAAGCGAGACAATGGCACGCAGAGTGTGCGTTTAGTACAATAGACACCTTGAGCGAGGCCCCAGGAGGAGTTCCCCAAAACGGTAGGGAGGGTACCAAGAAATGAAATGAGGTCCCCAGGACGCGGTAGTGGAACACGGTATCTAATAGTCCTCGAGCACACCCAACTTTCCCTTGAGTATGTACAACCATCTTCCCTGAGAGCACTGTCAACCTATTCACTGATAATCCCAAGGTCTTAATTAGTCATGGTTATATGAACTGAGTATCGTATGGATGTAGTTAGAGATGTCACAATGATCCAGTCAGTGACAGCAATTGGCTTCTTAGGTGCGTTGTACGCTTAACTGGGTGTTAAAAGTTAGATTTTAAGGTTATCCGATAAAATTCTAGTTTTGAAACTACCGGTGGGGATAACATGAAATGTTTACAAACATTCTTTTTTTCGTGAAGCAAATATTCTGCATAGTCAGTAAACTAGACAAAGTGCAATTTAAGCATCAATTTTCAACTGCAACATGTGGGAATTTGATAGTGGATCTAACAAAGAGGACGTTTCACACGACCTTATCTTGATTCGACTGTCTCCGTGCTGGTTTAGGCGTTTCCTCTCCGCTACCACTAGGTTTAATGTAGGTAGGTAGTTGGTCATCTTGAGATTGGTCGGGGAACCTGTTGTCAATGCCTACTGGGACAGCAATATAAACAACCGTTCACAGTTTAAATCCCATCAATTACACTGTAAATGCCATTAAAAAACGCAATGCATCGACATACCAATACCCATAACGGATAAAGGAGTTTACGGATTGATGCTGATTGTTTTATGTTTGTGCTTTTTGATTGTTTGTATCCTTTTCTTTGGCATACTTGCCAGTCAAAGTCTGTTACCTTCTAGAGACAATTCCATTTGGCAAGGGAAATAAACAACAGATCAAAATACATTCATATAAACAAATGACAATCATGGAACGGTGCAATAAACAATACAATAGCTGAAATCACCAGATAATTAGAAAAATACCTTGTAATATAAGGTGTTTGTGAAGAGTAATTACTTCAACTAGTTAAATAAATAGTATTAAAACCTTACCTACTAAAATAATTAGACCACCACGTCGAGTTCTCTCTGTCTGAAAATTGATGCCTACTGTTGCAAGGCGAGGGATGCGTGTTGTTTTCTCCAGGGCCTTGGGATAAAGTACTCTCCTGGTCACCTCTCCCCGTTCTATTTTTGTTCGCACTTTCGGAGAATAAGAGAAAAAATGGTCTTTCCCGAGACTGAGGGTGACGTGAGCGTAATCCGAGAAAGTTTCATTTTCAAGGTGTGAGAGAGGGAGAAGAAAGGGTGGAGTTGGCCGGGTATCCCCGAGCACCGGTAGCTTAGTAAAACAAAGTTCCACCCATGCTATGACAGTACACGGGGTCTCTAATTTGAAAGAACAAGCCCCAGGATGAAATACGAGGCCCCAGGACAGGCAAGGAGGCCCCCTTGAAGTGAAAGAACACCACTAAAATGGTGCAACAAATGAAGCGACAAGAAAATGGCAAGAGACGACTGGAGTTGACAGCTGCCCCATTCCCCCTCTGGGGATACCCCTATCGTAGTACTCATGCACCCCATAAAGCTGCCTTGCTCGCGATTTAAGTAGAAGAAAAATGTAGATGTAGAAGCAAAAGACATATTTTCTAAATGTGCGCCGCTGCATATGGAGATCGATATTTCGGGAGAAGAGGTGCCATGGCATGGGCAATGCATAGGGATCTCACCATGGACACCTTAATTCTAAAAGGTCCCAGGTGGCTCCTTGAGCACCAGGAGGATCTTTCGAGACTCGTCCAACCATTGGGGCAGAGGCTCGTCGAACAAGATTTCACGTGGAGGAAGGGGTGATACAATTGATTCGAAGTGCCCCAAATCCTAGTCTTTCGAGCTCCCCTCTCCAGCAATGCTTAAGCGATGAGAAATGTGGCATGACTGGGGAGGGGGACGCGGTCATGAGTGGGAAGAAGCACGGCCCCAACGGCTAGCATTGGTAGAGGAAGCCTGCCCATGGGAACATTTGGTAGTAGCACCCCTGGTTTCAAGGTTTTTCAATAGTTAAATATCCCGCGGTTCTGACAGCAAAAAAGCAATTACGCGTTTTCAGCACGAGCGTTTGAAAGAAGAAGTCGGTTGCCCTCGTCTCCCATGTCCCGTGTCCCGTCTCCCGTGTTGGTCTAACAGTAAGTATGCGAAACCAAATCGTTCGATCAAATAATTCGAAATCAAAGAATGCGAAATCAAATCAACACATGCGAAATCAAATCGGTGCTTATTTATTCTAAAGATATGGAATCTACTTTGCATTAAAGTCGACTTTCCGAGCATAACTGCTAGCGACTTAAATCTGCAACAACACGCAAAGTTGCTTATTCTACCGCTATTTGGTTTTGTAGTAATCTGATGCAGGTTTGTGAGAATACATAAAGCGGGTCACATGCATACATACATATATATATATATATATATATATATATATATATATATATATATATATATATATATATATATATATATATATATATATATATATATATATATATATATATATATATATATATATATATATATATATATATATATATATATATATATATATATATATATATATATATATATATATATATATATATATATATATATATATATATATATATATATATGATAATATATTATATATATATATATATAATATATATATAATATATATATATATATATATGTATATATATATACACACATATATATATATATATATATATATATATATATATATATATATATATATATATATATATATATGCATGCGTGTTTGTGCGTGTGCATTTGTGTTTGTTTATTTGATTGATTGTTTGCTTGTTTGTATGGATGATTTTGTTTATCGGGTTTTACCAATAAACAACCGTTCGAGAAGCGAGAAATGAGTGTCTGTATATATGTTTTATTTATGTTATTTACTTTTCACCCAAGAATGTAATAAATCTGTTCATGTGGCCCAAACAAGTAAATTCTGCTTTTCAGGCCAATTACTAGGATCATGTGTATAAATGCCAGCATTTTTCATCTAAGGCTGCACAGCCAGAACCAGTTGGAAACTGCCGGCTAGACAGCTTGCTCCTGATATTGTCACGGTGCATTGCACATTTTCCATGGCATGTTCCGGTTGTTCTTTGGGGTCGGGGTGCACCACATCGGCATTGTTGGGCGCGTGTTGGCCGAGTGCGGTCGCACAGGCCGTCCGTCTCGAGCGCCGCCGTGGCAGGGTGGCCGCAGTCGGCATGTATCGGCGCTGTTTTTGTTGATGAAGAGAAGTGTGGCACGGGTAGGATGCGGCCGGGTTTCTCTGCCGACAACCTGCTCCGAATTCCCCGGCGCGCCGTGCGTCACCGGCAGTCGGCGCGCTGCCCGGTTGGAAAACCAATGCCACGCTCGGCGAGCGGCGCGCTCTGCCCGCGCGCGCCGCGCCGTTCCTCGCAGCGGGCAACTCATCTCACTTTCCTTTGACCTGGAAGTGGGTCAACGCCCGGCCGTTGCACCCGCGCGGCCGTCGCGGCCGTCGCGCGGCGCCACCGTCGCCGGCCGCCGCAGAAAGTGTTACGTATACCAAGAAAGTTCGCCGCCGACTCCGGCCGACGCGACCAGTTCGGGCTACTCGCGGCGAGTGGAGCGCGCGCGCGCCGACGCCGTAGTAAGCTTTCTAATTGTGACCCGCATGTTTTGGCCGTTCGCTTACGTGTAGTCCAGCCTGGCGTCACATACGGGGAACTCGGTGTGTGTGCGTCAGCCGCCATCGACCCGTCACCATCCGGCTGGCGGTGGGTGACGGCCGCACCCATGGCCTACTGAGTGGGCCTTGCCCAAGTGCTGGCCCGAAGGCTGATCACCCTGTTCGTGAGAGGCGGTCATTGTTCACGATCAGTTATTCGTCTGCTGACAGCTGGCCGTGAGTGGCCGATGTAGCGAGACAATGATGGCCGACTCCACTGCGCCGAGCTGGGATGACGTTGTGGTTCTCGAAATATCTCCAGGATAGAGCATGGCAATGGGCAGGAGCTCTCAATTGACGACATGGAGGTGCATCCGAAAATATGGTATCTACTCCTAGGCTGGCCGCAGACAACATTTCATGGTGCTTGCTGACAGAAGTAACCACTCAGTTCATACTCACTGAATGAGTATGAATGAAGAGTAACCACCATGCATATGCACGCTGATTGTACACTAACCGTGCTCTCTGTGGTCGCTGACCAATGGGTGTGCTTTACATTAACCTCCATGAGCTCCAGATCTTCCAGGGTTTTAAAGCTCTATATGGTGTTGAATGTAAAGAAATGACCTCATGAGCCCTCGGATCTCTTCGAACTTTGATTTCTGAGAAATTACGCCAGTGCTGCCGAACATATAGTAACCACTACGTGTATTCTCTTTGGTTGAGGTAGCTACCAGTCCATGATAGTGACCCATGCAACAAGTGGGATGGCGTGCCTACCGACTTTGGATGGCATCAAACATTGCCCGTACTATGCTGCATGCAAATGGTGATTTCAGAGCGTTCTGAGCCCTATCAGTTTTCAGTTCACCGCAATACTCTTGTAATCACTGGTGTAGAATTATATCACTGAGTGCTTAGACTTGCTAGGTTGTACAATGAATCACTAAAATTAACGCGACACTGGGCGAATGAGCAGCATCCAACAACGGCATGAGGCGCCTGCGGCTACCAGATGTGAAGACATCCTCCTCGTGTTGTGCCGCTCCAAGCCTTCTCTGCCGCCGGCCAGGAGACTACCCGGTCGATGCGGTGACCAACCGATGACCATTGCATATCACTGCTCTAGCGACCGCTCGCGCGGCCGCAGTGACCACTCCAGCAGCGAGCAGTGACCGGCGCGTGACCGGTGCCGGTCACTCGGCCCGGTACTGGAGGCGCCGGAGCGAGCCGCGCCGCCCGGCCGGAGCGAGCCAGCGAGTCGCGCCACCACTGCCGTAACGGTGCTGCGCCGGAATCCGGCGTCGGCGCGACGCCGCCCGCCGCCCGCCGGGTCAACGCCCGCCGACGGACGCGGCTCAATGCGCGCGCGCCGCCTGTTATCGAATGAAAACGAAAATTTCGGGTCGCCGCATTGTTGTCTCCTTTCTCACGCTCCCTCTCTTTGCTCTCCTCCAGCCGCTATCACTCAATCTTCTACCTTCCCTTTTGCTCCCGCTTCCCCTTTTTGCCTCTCCTCTTCTTTCTACCGCTCTTCCTTTTCTTGGTGATCTTGCCATTGATGTCTGTCCTCATACACTTGTGCGCATCCTCTCTTTTTATATGTGCACACCTTGAGCTCTTCCTTTTTCACCAACTATAGTTGCAATGGATGGGAGGATGACAGCTTGGATAGCTATGGATGCCACAATATTTCCGTCATAAAATGTATGCTGCTGTCAGTAAGTTGCCTATCTGTATGTGGAAAAATGGTCACTATGGGGCAGGCCTAAAATGTGACGAATCTGTCAGTGTCCAAAGGTTTCAGCTCGCTGTGGACGGGGCTTTGGCGTGTTCGCAGCAGAGCCAGCAAAAAACACCGTCACCCAATCAGTTGCGGGTTGGTGGTTTGGAAGTCATTATCCCTTACAAAGTGGCCCGGTCGAGACAGGTCGTCCAATTGGAATGGTGTCCGGTTATGAAACAAGCCTCGTTCGGCTTCCGGCTTTGCTCGTAATAAGCAGAATCGGCATACTTGGCCCGCCTAACGCTTGTGGGCGTTTGTATCGGCGTGAATTGTCTTTATCGATGTGAAATATATTTGTGTTTATTACGACAGTATTGCGATATTCATAAGAATTTCCGCAGGATCCTTCAGCACTCCGACACTCTAATGAAGCCGTCCACCATTGTCAAATTATCGTGGATTTGTTGACTCGACTTTGTCGTGATATATATATACATATATATATATATATATATATATATATATATATATATATATATATATATATATATATACATATATATATAGATATATATATGTATATATACATGTATATATATATATATATGTATATATATATATATATATATATAGCAATGGTTCAGAAAGGTTTGGGCGTACCCAACTCCCTTGGACAGCTTGAAGTACATGCATGCATTTGCTACTGGTCTGATCATGAACGTTCATTCCTCTTTTTTTACTGCAGCGAAATGTACTCTGTGAAGCAAATATTTCGTCAGAAGTTCATATCATCCAAGGTTCGTTATGTATTTGCTATTTTATAAGTAGCCTTTGTGCAGATAATATAATTTAAGATAGCCTTCATGTATGTGCTTCAATTATAGAACGTACTTGACAAACAACTTCATTCCTTTTTCGGGGTCCAACCATACCATTGAAGTGCCCTGTATTTGGATGCCATAAAAGGAATATTAGGGTGTTGTATTTGTCAGATGTTACTGAGAATGGTTAGGTTAAGGAAGGCGAACACAGATGGAAATGTCTACGTGAAGCAGCAAATTAATACCACCAAGTTTGGTGGTATTAGCAGTTCATTAACAGTATCAGGAGGTTCGAATGTCACTTGTTTTAGATATAGTTCAGTTGAGGGATCTTTTTTCTGTCGTCGTCTTTGAGGTCATGCAGCACGCCTTTGAAGTTCTACAAGTTCTGTAAGTGTAATAGTACAGTTACTGTTTCGAATAGTGGCGCAAAATGTGAGAGAAAGTATGAAAGGGATAATAATAAGTACTTTTGAGAATGTTTGGAAGCACGATACTTTAAGCATTTCCACTGTTAGTAGGAAAAATGCTTCCCATATGAATGCCCCATTAAGACTGCTTGTCAATCATAACGCAAAATACCAAATAGGCTTTTCTGTCTTCCTGTTGTCTATTCTGGCTCATTTCTCAAACATTTTGTTGCATTATGCTTTCTTGAACACAACTGGTAGTTTGCGCTCTATTCATTTCAGAGTAAGCAATTCACCTGACACTACATATTATGTGACTCTTGCTGTTGGTGTGTTATTTCTTGCTTGCAGTCCATCTGAATTTTATCTTTTAATAATAAGAGCTGTATTACCGGCGAACGGATACAAACTTGTTAACTAAGTGCAATTCGCTGTATATATAATATATGGATATATAATATATATATATATATATATATATATATATATATATATATATATATATATATATATATATATATATATGTATATATATATATATATATATATATATATATATATATATATATATATATATATATATATATATATATATATATATATATATATATATATATTTGTACTAGTTAAGATGGAATGACAAATTGTGAAAACACAGAGCAATGGGAGCATAGCTTTATTTACAACGTTTCGGCTCACGCCTTTCTCAAGCTATGAGAAAGGTGTGAGCCGAAACGTTGTTAATAAAGCTATGCTCCCATTGCTCTGTGTTTTCACATATATATATATATATATATATATATATATATATATATATATATATATATATATATATACATACATATATATACGTATATCGTTTTTATGACGCACATAATATATAAATTATGTGCATCATGAACAACGGTCAATAATTTACTCCTATGACATCCCATTTTACTGTTCTTATCCCCGAATTCGTTCTGTGAAGGTGAGTAGCCTGCAATTAGCGGATGAACAGTGTGAATGGAGACAAAGTTTGTCTTCCTGTAGCGTCCGGAAACTGTGTTCAATAAGTACGAAAATCATATCCGATCATCTGTCTTTCATTGCGAACATGACACGCTTTGGGCATGGAATTCGATGCCCCTGTTGGTCACCAGGCCCCATTGAACGTCTTTCGAGGCACCTCTGTGTCTATTTCCCTGACCACTTTCTGGATTCTCATTTTCAGCTGAAAACCTGTGTTGGCCTGCCACCCTCCCTGACACACCTGCTTGGTGATCCCCACAGGTCCTCAATAGGCCGCGGCTGGGGCCACAGCGTAAATTCATGTCACGTGTTACTACGTTCACGCCCGCCTTGTCCCGAAATTCAAGAGTTTTTGTCGCGTAATAAGCGATGGCTAGGTCTGGCCAGAACAGCGAGTTGCGATCTAGCTACTGTTGCTCGATAAACGGGAGGAGAACATCCTGCAGGCACTTGTGGCGGTATACTTCACCTCCCACATTACTCTAAACTGGGCAAGATTACTGGCCGAGTTAATCCCCTTGGGCTCATGGCAAGTCAGGTAAGAAGCTTGCGTGGGAACTTGCTCTCTAGACGGAATTTAATGCGTTGCGTGACATCTCCACCAGCTGAATCATAGAAGCCGGAATTCAAGGAATTTGGCTGCTGGTGTAGGCGAAGTAGGACTTATCGTCCATCAGCACCTCCACGTTCATGCTCTTCATTGGGCCGAGGGACAGCCGGTGCAGTCTAGTTTTCTGGGTCTTTGCCTGGGCCTTGGTCACTTGCGGTGTTTTGTTCATCTTCCCGTATTTGAGACCTGCCCCTTGTAGGATGACCTGAATGTAAGATCGCGAGATTCCAAATTGTCTAGCAAGAAGCCGTTGGAGGTACCGTCTTACCCCTGACCGCGCGTATCGCATGCCCGCGAAGACGAGGAGACATTTTCTTCGCCATTCTACCTTGGTCAGCGTGATTCGCAATCCCACAGATCTGCAGACTAGTGAGAATCTTCGAAACAGCAGACCTCGAGTGCCACGAGGCTGGAAATGTTGCACAATGGCTGCCTTAGAAACAGCATACTTAGATGTGCCACGAGGCTGGAAATGTTGCACAATGGCTCCACCCTGTAAACAACAAACCTAGATGTGCCATGATGCTGGAAATGTTAGAGGGCGCGAGTGAATGTTAGAGGTGTGCCGGACCATATAGGTCATATGCGCCGCCTTCAAAGCGAGTGTGTTTTGCAAGCAAAGCTTGGAGGAAAGTGTGCATTTACGGTAAGGGAGTTTTACGTTAGAGTGTGTGCGACGTTAAGGTGCTGAAGGCGGGGGCTGGTCGGGGGACATGTCCCGGATGTCTAAATGATGTTAGTTTTACTTTACTCATCCGCAAGATAATTTGTAGCTAGGGTGTGGGTGGGGTTTTTTAAAATGGGTTTTTTAAAAAAAAAAAAAATTTGTTTTTTAGGGGGGGGGGAATTTTTAAAAGGGGTGCCTTTAAAAAAAGAGGCCCTGGTTTTTTAAGGGGGTTGGAATGTTGCACAATGGCTGCTTATACACAGCGACCTGATGTGTCATGGAAATGTTGCCAATGGCTGCTTTAGAAGCAGCAAACCTAGATGTGCCACGAGGCTGGAAATGTTGCACAATGAATGCCATGTAAACAACAGACCTAGATATGTCACGAGGCTTGAAGTGTTGCACAATGGCTGCCTTATACACAGCAGACCTTGCTATAGGTGGAATTTTTGTAACAAAGTCCTCGATTATGTTCGGAAGTGCTTGCTTATTCAATGCGACCATGATGACCACACAGCATGATCGTATACAAATTATCATATTCATACATGCTTAAAGTATATGTGAGCTTTCACGTGCTTAACATTTTGGTTTTAAATCGTACCATTAGTTCATATTATGCACAGCAACACAATTGTCTCCATACATACGGCCCACTCTGTATGCGGTAAATAAGATCACAATTGCTTACGCAAAGCGCGCTTGTAATGTTTTTTCTCAGAAGAACTGATATGTATTCAGTGTCAAATGCTTTCTGTAAGTCTAGATACGAACCATGTGCAATTTCCATTATTTTACAAGGGTTTTGAAAGCAACATCGATATGTCCAAGAGGTGTGTACTTATGTGCTGTGCTTCGAGGGAAGCCTATATTGTAAGGTGTTTAGCACATGGGTACCCTCAATATCAGCCGATAACTTAAAATGCTACAACTTTTTAAGTATTTAGAAACTATTTGTTATAATTGGTTTCTGGTATAGCTATTGAATAATTGTATTTACCAGATTTGTAAATCGGTTTATTTATGTGCTTATTGGTTGCCTTGGAAACTCAACTGTGCCAAGATATCAACAAAAAATGTGACAGTTTATGCCATTTCTCCAGGTGAAAGAAAAGATGTGCCCAGTATTCTACGTCTTGTGAGTTATCACCAGATTATAATTTCATGCAGTTGATAACGGTGTGAGCTGTGTACTCAGTGGCTCGGAACCTGTGACCCCTGAAGCTGGTAGGCTCAGGGGTCATTTATATACTGGCTAAAATCCGGGGAAGACGGTGGAACAGGAAAGGCGGATTTAGTTTATCAGTCTGCTGGTATCAAGCTGTCAGTTTGGCATCAGCCTGGTGTCTGGTAAAGCGCCATCGTATATTTTCTCCGGCGACAGGTTGAATAACACATTCTTAATCCACGTTTCATTTGTAAATCACACTTCCCACCGAAAGGAAAGGTGGTTGCGAACTCGATTTTGACCAAATATGGTTTGAAACCGATGATTATCTGTTGCCTGGCGTGTATTGAACTGTAACCTGACCCTTATTTGTCATGTTTTTTATACACAAAATACGTCATCGAACATAATCTACCGACAACAAACTATTTTACTTCACTTGGTGAAAGCATTCATAAAATATTGGCCTGCCCCAGCCTCCAGAGGTCGCTTCTCCAGCCCACAGAATTAGTAGACCGATGCTCCAGCTGACCCTCTGACAGCCCGCGATAAGTCAGAGATGAATGTGTGCAAGTGCGGATCAAGTTAACAAGCATACTGTCCTTACCGGTCCTTACCAGGAAGCAGAACGTGCAATCTTGCACATCGAGCATGCATTTGTTAACATTGTCATGGTCATAAAAGCATACGCACTTCCTCCTTTTGGTGCAAAGCTTCCCAGAATCCATTGCTTTTTGCGACAAAAAAAGATCAGAAGTGACACTGATCCGCCGCAGAAATGTCAAAGCATTCAGCCTTGGTGGTTGGAACGTATCGTGGCTGTTCCTTTACATGCGCAGCAGTTCCAGCTGGGAACTGACTGGCAGTGGGCTCAGCAGAGCTGTTTCAGGAAACGACCTGTTCTCAAGGCTTCTCACAATAAAGCTACCGAAAATGCAGGAAAAATCAGCCGTGCGGTTGGAATCAAGTGCAAGACTTCAATGCGTGCACTGTCAGCGTTTCCTAACATTTCATTAGCATCTCCAGTTGACTGGCCCGAACCCTGCGAGCGGCTACCCTGCATATGTGCATTGAGATTGCATTATGCGGCTGTAATGACTGACGCGCCGGGGAAGCCGGCAGAGGGAGCCGCACCAGCAGTGGCCCGGGAGAGCCGCACCAGCAGCCGGCAGAGGGAGCCGCACCAGCAGCGGTCAGAGGGAGCCGCACCAGTAGCCGGCAGAGGGAGCCGCACCAGCATCCGGCAGAGGGAGCCGCACCAGCAGCCGGCAGAGGGAGCAGCACCAGCAGCCGGCAGAGGGAGCAGCACCAGCAGCCGGCAGAGGGAGCCGCACCAGCAGTCGGCAGAGGGAGCCGCGCCAGCAGCCGACCGACAGAGCCGCACCAGCAGCGGGCCGGGCGGCTGACCGGCGGATCGCGGCCGGCCGAGCGGGTTGCCCGCCGCCGCGACCGTTGCCCGCCACGTTGCCGGGTCAGCGCCGGTCGTCGACACACTTACCCAGTCTTCGTTACGTCACAGCGTGCGCGCGGCGTCGCGGCGCGGCACTTGTTGTTTCAATGGAGCGGGGGCGTCCCGGTGACACGAGCGCGCCCGGCGGGATTTACGGCCCGGAGTGCGACCCGGCCACGCCGTCAGTCGGCAGTCGGCGGTCACGGCCAGAGAACAGTCGTGCCGTCGCACCTGAGCTGGGGGCGGTCGCAGCTCGAGAGACTCAGTCGCTTCCAGCGAGGTCCCGTGAATTCTGACAGTCTGGTCGACATTGTACGAATGCATGCGAGTAATTTAGTAGAGCATCTGGTGTTGTGGACGACTCGCAATGCAAAACAACATTCAGCCCTTGCACAGTTTGGTGCTGATCGCATCCTATGGCATGTTGTGATGCTGGCACACGGCTTGGTATTTCATTAAGAGCGTCAAAACGTGTGATCTGATTTCAGTCCCCACATGGTGGAAAGCGACGCAAATGTTGTTGTCAAAGTGACGTGATTTAGAGAAGGGAGCGAGGACAAAATGAAGGTGAATGCGGCTCCGAATTCGTGATTACCAGTGATGGCGAACGCCGAATGAGTATAAGGATATATAATATATGGAATACATATGTACTATATACATATATACATGCATTCCTATGTACATTTAAAACATATACATTCATACATAACATATACATATAAGGAAAAAGGTCTATATGACGACCAAACTCGGCCGGCCCAGCCCCGCCAGGATCAACCATCACGCTTTGCAAAGCCTTAATACCTAGTCTCTTGCAAAGCTGGATGTCTCGCTTTCTGCACACATAACTAAACTTGCTCTTTTTCAGAACTAAGCTCCATCCAGTTACTTAACTAGAAGTACTTGTATTAATTCTCCAGGGAAGAGTTTTGTGTTCCAGTGCTGGGTCACTGTAGGTGGTGCGGCGAGCTGCCAGAGCCACCTATATTGACCTCAACCTTACTACTATTCTCTGCCGACCACTCATTGTTCAGGGAAAGAGTTTTATGTTCAAGTACTGGGCCACTATAGGTGGCGCGGCGAGCTTCCCGAGCCTTCTATAGTGACCTCAACCTTACTACTACTCTCTGCCGACCACTCATTGTCCAAGGAAACAGATGTTCAAGTCCTGGGTCACTATAGGTGGCGCGGCGAGCCGCCCGCACCACCTATAGTGACCTCGACCGCACCACCATTCTCTGACGACCACGACATGATGCTGGGTTATGTACCTGCCCACCACATGATGTCATTTCAAACATAGCTTCCGAGCTGTTGATCTGACTGTCGCCGAACTGAGGGACCATCGGGCCCACTCAGTCCCGCATCGCTTGGCAGACACATTTTCTAGAGGTCGTGTCAGTTCACAGAGTTATGCTGTCGTCCACCAGGTCATTGGTCAGCACACTTCCGGTCGTTTGCCGACAATATCGCGAATTTCACCGCTTCACACGAGAGTTCACCAATGTTTGGTATTTGGTGGTACTTTGCGATTTAGACAGCAGGATTACACAGACCATTAACCTACCAAGGTCTTCCGGGTCATCCTTTGTCAGTAACATAATTGCACCGCAGGCGATGTTATTGAAGTTGGAGTAAATCTGAGGTACTCATTGATGTGGAATTTGAATTCAGCGTTGATGTTTACCCAAGTAAATATGAGACTTATGCTTTTGAGCAATATTAATTGAAGTTCAACATTGGGATGAGCTAGCTGGCCCGCCATGACCTATAGCCTATCCATCCAATTATAATGTGCGATGGGTCTCTTGACTTTTTAGAATCGAAAGCACCACTCCGGTTGTGTTAATGTTCGTCTCCTTATGAAGTTTTCAGTGAGTGAATGAACTTCGAGATTGAAAGCTTTTGCTGAAGCACGCCTTTGTTCAGTTAGCGGTCCTAGGTGGTTCAGTGAACGGCCCCAGGTGGTTCAGTCAACGGTCCCAGGTGACTCAGTTAACGGTCACTGGTGGTTCAATCAACGGTCCCAGGTGGTTCAGTCAACGGTCCCAGTTGACTCAGTCAACGGTCCCTGGTAGTTTAATCAACGGTCCCTGGTAGTTTTGTCAACGGCCCTAGTCGGTTCAGATCGCAAAATCATCTTAGCTGGGTCTTGATCGCAAAATCACGCGACAAGGAATACGCTAGTTTTTTGTTTCGTCTCCCGAGCTTGATCTGTTTGGAATCGCCCGGGGGCGTATTCCCGTACCTCCGAAAATGATTGAATATCTAATACGATAATATAGCCGTATCTGACGCATTTTCCTGACACATAATTTCATACACTCAAGAGCACACACAAGAAGGCATTCATGAACGCACACGAACGCGCACGCACGCACGCACGCACACATGCACGCATGCGCTCATACAGGCACACGGATGCACACACACACTAACTCAAACTTTTTTTAATCCCCCAATCACCCCCCCCCAAAAAACCCAAAAAACCACAACACTACACAAACACAAACTGCCCCTCTCACAATCCACTACTACCCACAATACACCAGGCAAAAAAAACACATTCAAAAAAAAGGGAAAAAAAAGGACCCCCCCCCCCCATATACCTTCAAAATGCGAACACTGGCACACCATCAATCAGAACACCAGACTCAAAAAAGGATACTACAAGACTTCGCATCGGACACACAGCACTCACACATTCACAAACACAAACACGCATATTGAGCAACTGTAAAGGGGAAAAAGGAATAGACATGGAAAAAAACAAAAAAAAAAAAATAAATATGTACGCAAACATACATTTTTTTTTTTTCCCCCCCCCCCCCCCCCAAAAAACACTCGCACATTTTGTGTAGTCCGGTCCCTGGTAATGATACAAGGTGCAACATATCAGTTTCCCATGCAAAAATAAACCCAACTCGGCCGGCAGTCAGCATTTGTTTAGTAGTTTCATGTCCATAATCTCCAGCAGCATTTTCAGCCCTTTACAGGAGAAGTCGTGAGTTAAGTTGAATTGTCGAGATATAAGATAAGGCACATTAGCACCAGAACAATGTTTGTTGGACATGGAATTATTTCTGGTGATGTGTATCTGTGGAGGATAGCTCGGAGGCGCCTAGTCGAACTTTCCACTCTGACATCGTGTCCACCCGATGGCGAGTGACGTAACGTGATGGCGAGTGACGTCGCAGGATGGCGGGTGGGTGACGTCATATTTCCACTCACACCACATTGGTGACACTTGTTTGTGTATTGGGTGGTTCACGACGCACTTTATGCACGATCACGGCTAATGGCACGGCCCACACTATTTCGCCGGTGTTCCGCAGGATTGGGAAGTGTTCCCAATGGCGCAAGTGTTGAACCCGGGATCCTCGCATCCGGAGTTCAATACTTCAACTTCTCGGCCACCCCCACCCCCGCCACACTTTTGTGACAGTAATTTTCCCATTGTCATTCCCTGAAGACATAAGATGTCCTTTTAAATCACTACAGCGTAGCGTTGCAATCATGCTTCCGAGTAGCATTTCCCGGTTTGTCAAGCCCGGCAGCATGATGAAGACGCTATCGTGCGCATTCCTTGCGAGCTGGCGCGCTCGCGTATGCACACCGAGCCGCGGCCTGGCCAGCGCGACGTGACCGCGCAGAGCGGATCCGGCGGCCACCGGTCCGACCGGCCGGCCAGGTTGACTGGCCGTCACACGCCGCATACCCGTCGCGGCACCATTGTCCAAGTACCGCTGACATTGCGGTACGCGGCCGTGCCGCCCGCCGCCCGCCGCCCGCCGCCCGCCGCCCGGAAAAAGCGAAACGCTAGCCGGCCCGAGAAGAGTAAAATGAAATGAAACTGTGTCGAAAGTTCAACCGTCAGCTGTTGCGCGCCGCCGGTGCAGCCGCTGCTTGGCAGGCGGCGGAAGTGCAGTGTCGCCGTGCCGCTTCTTGTTTCAATCTTTATTTATTCGCTGCGGCTCGGAGTGCACACTGAAGGCTCGCTGCAGGGATACGCGTGGGCAGAGCTGTTGAATAGAAACTGTTCGATGAAGCGGCGATTACTTGCCCACAAAGGATTATTTTAGATGGACGCAGGCATGCCTTGGACATGTCTGCGTCCATCTAAAATATGCATGTCATAAGCATGCCTGTCATTTCTAGAAGGGTTGAAATATCTCAACTAAGAGCTGGCACAGACCAAATCCGAAGCAGTTTATTTACGGTTACCACCGATAATTTAAGGTAAATTTTTCTAATTTAACTCTTTCCATGGGCGGTAATTGCATCACTATTCTTGAGGGGGGGAGGCTGAGATGACCGATTCCGCCCCCGCCTATGACCTCGAAAACATATTGTATGATTATATCAGAAACGTAGGCGTATGTTTCTAAAAATATTGGGATGGCACAATACATGATGGCAATGGGCGGGCCCAAATGGATTGGGAGTTAGGGCATATTGCATAGTGTCATATGTTAAAAGTTGAAATCATTAGGAGGAGGCAAAGCCAATATGAGGGGGGGGGGAGGGGTGACAAGTGTCCTCCCAAGAGCATGCAAAGCTACACCTCTGCTCAGGAGATATAAATGATGAGTTGACGTGAAGAAAACCACCCATCTGAGTCTTCAATATTTCAAGCAAAAAAGGAAGCAGCAAAATTAGGCATTTTCAGGATGGGGAATAATTTTATCCCTCATTTATCCTCCAGCAATTCACACCATTTTCATGATCTATTCTTGATTGTTCCCAAAGATCTACTACACCAAATAATTAAACGGAATGCATTTATTAGTGCAAACGCGTAGTCAGGAACGACAAAATGGAAGGAGAGCGGTACCAGCAAATGAATAATCGAGTTGTCTTTTGTGATAACTCTGCGATCTTAGCTATGCATTTTCCTTTGCACGTTGTATGCCCCACGGGTGGAGACAGGCACTAGGAGGGGGAATTTTAGGGGTATTTCTGTTTTATTGAATGTCATCTTAATGTCAGACATCAGCGATGCAATTCGCTCTTCATGTAGGTATACTTTGCATCCAATAAACATCTTAAAGTGGACAAAGACGGTTATAGGCCTCGGCAGATTGGGGACAAGCGATATAGGTATGCATTTCGTGTTCCGCTGAAATATCGAAAACCAGTTGCCAGACTGCTTGCCACGGATACGAACAAGTTAAAAAAAAACAGAAATATGTTCGAATACGCTGTGATGTACAAATATTACGATTTTCAGACAGATTGAGTGAACGGGTAAAGCAAGCGAAAGAACTGAGTCCTATACACGGCACCAATTCGGACACGATATTGTATGTTTGCAGGGATTTGAAGGATTGCTTTTGGTTCAGGGCACTGGCTAGGCATGGCTAAATCTCAAAACATTTGTCTTTAAATGATGCATTGTTCAGGCCATGTTAGAATGTACCGAAGTTTCCAGTTTCTGTGACAGAAGGCAAAAGTATTCAGTATATTGCGACATGAACTATACATAATTTTATTTGACAGGTTAGAACCAACTTGGCAAAATAATATATACTAACGCATCCTCTGCGCGAATGGCAGTCTACTGAAAATGAAATTGAAAAATGCCAGACAAAGTGAGTTGTGGATGCTAGGGCGTCGCCACCTTCAGTTTCCACGTGGGGTCCAATTCCAGGGGCACAGGAGCGATTTTAGTTAGTTAGTTAGTTAGTTGGGTGTGGCCGTGACTGTCTTCTGTCCTCCTCTCCACCAGCTAGCCTAAAAAGCTCGGATTTTGGCAACTTTTGTTCTGAAGCAATATGCTTTTTTAATTTGTACGGTTAAAATGTTCAATGTGCTCAAAAGCTCAGACTCTGCTCTTCCCATGTTCCTATGTGCCTGTCTAACCTAGACTCAACCAGCCGATCCCCTCACCTCCCCGTGGCAGAGACAAAACAACGTTTTCCCACGGTCATAGAATAGGAGGTTATTACGCCGGCTTCATACTTTCAGACCTCTAGGGGTTGGTGTTCATGCCGTAAAATGGCTGTTGCTATTGCTGACTATACAGAAAGCATTTTATCCATCAGCTGGCAACCATATCCGCAACGAAGATGATGGTTCCAGCATCAGCATGGAAGAAGACAAAAATAATGTTCGCTGTTTTACAATGCCCAACGTTATTGAATCCGCACAACCCTTTGAAAGGTAGCACGTCTTTCAGGACTGGTCAAACAGGCGGGCGGGCCCACTCGTCGGGCAGGCTGCGAGCCATGGTGGCATTGACCGCGACGGACGCCAGCCCGGCGGACACGCGGCGAAACCGTTGGCAGAGTCCATCCACCCGATTCAGATGTCGGCTGATACAGAAAGTGGGAAGTTTCAGGAAGATGCCGTGTATTGCCATGTATGCCAGTCATCCAGGTGGGGTCGGACCCCACCCAAAAAACCATCAGGTGAGGTCCGGACTCCAGCGACTCCAGGGACTCCAGCGGTTGCCACGACCATGCCTGGGTGGATGGTCGCCACAAAGCAGCGAAAATCCTGACACGGTCCCACTAACCACATGAGCACACGCAAATTTGTCTGATAGGACACCCACGGTTTTCCATATATCTAGTAACCATAGCTTCTCAAGTTCTTCCTCCATAGGAATGCCTCCATAGGTCCCTCCTTTGAACCACCATTGACCATGAAAATTAGTTCAAACTTCAAAATGGAGCGATCCGTGATAATGGTTGTATCATGCCACACCTCTGTCTTCATGTATCTTTCATCTTCCGAAGCTCCCTTTCTCCATTTTAAACTCTTTAGCTTCCGGTGCTTACTATTCATTTTCTGAAGGATGATGTAATCAAGTACAAGGCGTCTATGAACGAAATAAACGACTGCACATTGTGTATCACACATCCGTGTAGCATAATACGAAATATATCGATGCGTGACATAACTTCGACAAAAAGCATTATAGTAATGTTTTCCTAACTCTGTCCTTGGAACCGCTTCTGATAGCAATAGGATGTATTGATGTTTTTGGTTGCATGAAATGGATCATTGGGAAACGTCTCCAAGTTCCAGGGCTCCGGCGCAAACGGTATGGAAATGCGAACGCTTAAAGCATGCAGCCAATGTTTCGTCGTCCCGCACCGCGGCCAGAGAATACGCTTATTACTGGCCACTACCCTCTTGATGTTGACTTGGTTCTCCCAATGCTTGCCAGATTCAACATGGAATCATGTGGGTTACCCACTTCCATAACTGTTGGGATACTCATATTCAATATGTGTCGCTTTCTCTCCCCCTCCTCAATCGATGTCTTTAAAATTCGCCCATGGGTACGAAGTCGTTCCGATGTGCATGAGTTGGTCAATAGATGACCATGGTGGATCCAAGGCCATGGTGGTGGTATTTATATTCCCGGACGTATAACAACGTCATTAAACCATACATATATAGATGTGCTTCACGAGACTGGTGAGAATTTCAACCATATCGTTATCATAGTCGTAAGTCTGAAGGATGACAAACTTCCTAAAAACCCGAGAAATAAATTTCTGCATTGTCTGCCCGTCTCACCTACTTTATAACCACTGAGCCTTACGATCATCATGGCTCATTGGCACCCTAGCAATCAACGCGCCTTCTCTATCTAACCTAAGAAACAACTCGTGTCTGTGTTATCGCATACAGCGCAGGCTATGCGAACGTGCAACCAAGACATGGCATCGTAAGTGAGGACAGACCCCAAGACTCTCGTTGTACTCTCTTTCAAACCAAAGTTTCAGTTGTAAGGCTATAGCTTGTGACGGTACCATAGCATAGTCCAAAACGATCAATCAAGGTTACGCACCAAAACATTCTGGTACCCTACAGAGTAGTTACTGGACCTGTCATAGGAATATTTCTGAAGAATTATGGCTGCTCACCCGTTTTGGATCCGAACCACGCCTGTGATAAACAATTAAAATCAAAACATAGGAAGGAGTAGGTGGATTAAAGTACGGCAAGCAGGCTACCACTAAGCCAACTAGTATGGACTGTCATGGTCGCACTGTGCTATGCCAGGTATGTACCACAATCCGAGTTCTGCTGGCATTTAGTCACTGCACGTGCGGACAATGCATGGTTAAGTGGGCCCCTGCCGCAGCCAGCAAGCATATGCCGTTGGCAACGCTCTTAGCGATGCCAATGCAGTGTCCGTAACCACTAGTGCAACCAGAATTTCATGAAGGGAAGGCCTGTAGTTTTCGTCTTCTAAGAACTTGTTAGATGTCTAGCCTATTTTGCCATGCTCGGGTATCCTTAACTAATCTCAGAATGCCCAGCAAATTTTTGAGTGTTCCCTCTGTTCAGATACTTCCTAGTTTAGTCTACCAATGCTGTGGGCATGAGACACCATGCCATGGTTATGAGTGCCTTTGGTGAGCGTTTCCTCTGTTCGATGAATTATTGGCGTAGTCAACAAATGCCAAAAGCATGAAACACCATGCTGTGGTCATAGGTGCATTTGATGAGCATTTCCTCTGTTCAGTGAATTATTGGCATAGTCAACAAATGCAAAGGGTCTGAGAATCCTGTTATAGGTACATTACCTCCCTCCATATTACATGTAATAAGCCCAAGATGTATTAGATAACTCGTCGTACCTGAACAAATGATCAGGTATCACGAAGATCAGAGCATAAAGTGAATGAAGTAGATTATATATTCAATTGCTGCCTATTTAAAAACCGTAAAACTTGGACATTTAATGTAGTGGAGGAAGGCATACCAATAGGGCGGAAAAGATTGCTCAGCATCAGGGGAATATCGGTGCTAACCGAAAGGTCAGTGCCATGGTGGCAACTGACCCGACAGGTTATCTAGCTGACCCGCGAGGTCGATGTCGTTGCGGTGAGCTGCCAGCTTTACTGCCACCTGCACATAATGGTCAGCTCATCTTCCGTGGACTGTAGCGAAATAATGATTGGCATTTTGTGCAGGCCAGTTTGAACGGTGACAGCTGGAGACCGTGACTCGTGCCTCATCAGTTGGAACCATGAACTGTAATCCAGCCTGACGCATGCCATCTCCTCGCGACATCACGTGTCATTGACCCCGCACGGCGTGGGCTAGAGGCCGATCATTTCACCGTGTACTTGTATCATGCGCCAACGGTGAATTTTACCGCAATGAACACGTTCTCACACGGGCAGATGCAACGCTCCTACACAGTCACCAGCTGACAACATCTGACACCGATCTTGCAGGCGCCGTGTCCTCTTTCGTTCTCCGGTCGTGGACGTGTTCGCTCCAGCTGTGCGGCTCTGCAGATCCAGAGTCCAAGCACCTCCACGGCTCATCCCGTGACCCGGGCCAAACACGGTCGGCGTCGCATGCGATGTCGTGTCGCCCAGCCGTCTCGAGGCGTGCCCACGCGCACGGCGGTAGGCATGTGGCCATGCCTACTGCCAGGACTCGTGTCGGGTGTGGTCACCTGCGCACACATCGGGCCCCCACGCGCACGGCGGTGCTGTGACGATAGCCACGCCCTGCAACGTCATCGGCCAGCCCGACACATCGCATAGTTTTCCATTTCGTCAGCATTCCGCCAATCACGGGCCGCGCGGGCGTCGGTGTGTTCTGACCACCACGGGACGCGCGACCACCACGGGCGAAAGCGAAGGCGCACCGAATCCGGCCGCAGTAGGTAAAACTTCGATGCCGATGGGATGGCTATTGCTATGCCAGGAAACGCATGTGTGGAACTTTGGGATCAACGATAAAATAGTATCCCGCGTGCACTTGCATACTTTCAGTGTTTAAAGTGTCACATCATACGCTTGCAAAATAGCTTTCCCATGGATTAAGGTCCAAACGGATGTTGAAGAACGAGAGTGCCTTCCAGTTGAGAATGGAATGGAGGATAACGCTCGGCTTAGGTTCTCCTGTGACTATGACTTTCACGACTCCTGTGTCTTAGGTCCTCCTGTGACTGTGACCCCTGTGACTCCCGTGAATCCTGTGAATCCTGTGAATCCTGTGACTCCTGCGACTCCTGTGACTTCGGTGACTCCTCTGAATCCCATGACTCCTGTGACTCCTGTGACTTAGGTTCTCCTGTGCCTGTGTCTCATGTGACTCCTGCGACTATGACCCCTATGACTCCTGTGACATAAGTCCTCCTATGACTGTGATTCCTGTGACTCCTGCGACTCTTGTAACTCATGTGACTTAGATTCTCCTGTGACTGCTGATATTCTGTGAGTGTGGTGGTAGTGGTTGCCTCTTCACTACTTGTAAGAAATATTTTTTAATGAGAATGTGGTATAAAACACTAATTAGAGTACTAAACTTAGTAAATATATAATTGTGTTTTGGTAGCTGTTATTAAGGAAATGTTTTATTGACTCTCTCTCTCTCTCTCTCTCTCTCTCTCTCTCTCTCTCTCTCTCTCTCTCTCTCTCTCTCTCTCTCTCTCTCTCTCTCTCTCTCTCTCTCTCTCTCTCTCTCTCTCTCTCTCTCTCTCTCTCTCTCTCTCTCTCTCTCTCTCTCTCTCTCTCTCTCTCTCTCTCTCTCTCTCTCTCTCTCTCTTCTCTCTATATATATATATATATATATATATATATATATATATATATATATATATATATATATATATATATATATATATATATATATATATATATATATATATAATATATATATATATATATATATATATATATATATATAATATATATATATATATATATATATATATATATATATATATATATATATATATATATATATATATATATATATATATATATATATATATATATATATATATATATATATATATATATATATATATATATATATATATATATATATATATATATATATATATATATATATATATATATATATATATATATATATATATATATATATATATATAATATATATATATATATATATATATATATATATATATATATATATATATATATATATATATATATATATATATATATATATATATATATATATATATATATATATATATATATATATATATATATATATATATTTTTTTTTTTTTTTTTTTTTTTTTTTTTTTTTTTTTTTTTTTTTTTTTTTTTTTTTTTTTTTTTTTTTTTTTTTTTTTTTTTCTCTCTCTCTCTCTCTCTCTCTAATTTATATGTATACATATATATATATACATATATATATCTATATATATATATACATATATGTATTCATATATACATATATATATATATATATATATATATATATATATATATATATCAAATATATCTGTGTGTTGGTATGTACTAGCCAGTGGCAAAAATGTGACGTATGTGGTATGCATTGGTCGGTGTTGTGCAATCACCGTTCTGTTACACCTTATCGTCATCGAAGTCACTGAATTGCATCCCAAAAGCCGCATTGCATCTATACATTTAAGCCACTGTTATAGCTTGTTTTGATGTTTGTTCAAAGAGATAAAATCGGCAGAACTTTTGTTATCCCATGATAACAATAATGCTAATATTAATCCTGCAGTCGTAGATGAGGATATTCCACTTGCTGTGAGTTTGGTAACAGCAATGCTTTTGGGAGTTCACTGTTGATTGTTCATAGGATGGGGCGCCTCTAGGTCATGTAGATGACCTAAATTGAGATTATGTTGCAAAAGTGGATGGCCGCCCTTACTTTGTCGTAACACGACTTCGAGCATGCATGGGTCAATGAGGATCTTGCTTGCAAGCAATATTTTGTGATATGATGTGCAAAATAGATCATCATAAAGATATTGAAATATTTGACATTATTCTCTGAAATAAGCCGACAGGAGTTCTAGAGTGCGGAGGCAAAGTCGCTGGATGACATAGGGAGTGCATGCTAATACTAACTGGCTAATAATACTAACTAAACTAACTGGAAAGCAAAAATTAACCTTGATCAATTGCACACTACAAAAAAACACAGAGGAATTATATGTAGGTGGTTAATATAAGTATGTGTGAGTAAAGCTGGATCAGCAAGTATATGCATATGTGATGATGCATGTGTAGATATATGCTTAATTGCATGTAAATACAGGTGTGTATATGCAGGTGTGTGCATGTGTATGTGTGTAAATGTGTATGGATGCATATGTGTGTAAACGTGCATGGATGCATATGTGTGTATATTTATGTATGTGCATGTTAGTATATGTGTATGTATGTATATAATTTGTATAGATGATGTGTGAGTGCATATGTGTCTATGTATGTGAAGTATGTGTAGGTGTAAATGTTTCATGTGTGTGCATATGCAGGTATGTGTGCTTGTGCATGTGTATATACATGGATCGAACTTCTCCCTTTTCCCCTCATAACACATTTCACTTTGTGGTCGCAGGAGTTCCTTGGTGTTACTAGCTTGCTATCTAGCTGAGGTGCTCCTGGGGCTACTTCTACTAATAACTGGTGGTGGCCTATCTGCAAACAAAAAGACAAAAAAAGGATGCAACCAGTTGTAGTGAACTGGACGTATGCAGAAAAATGACCATATGTATTGGCATCCTGAGGCATTCCTAAGCTGTGTGTGTGTGTGTGTGAGTTTTTTTCTAGCCTGCCACCGTGTGGTGATGTCGGCTGTTTCGAAGGCTGTCCTAGCTTTTGAATAGCTGGCCATAGGAAAGCCCAATATCAATCGAGCCTGCAATAGTGCGTGAAGCAAAATAGGATAAGCATACGAAACAGGGGTGGACATTAGGAAAAAAAGATTGTGAATCACCAAATTTAGAACTATATATGTATCATTGGATAAGAATGGTTCATGGAATAACGTAGATAGACAAAACTGAAGATTTGGATAGTTGAATAGCGATGAGCAATAAAGAACATACTTTGGTTTTTTCCCTTTCTTGTGATGATGCTGATTTGGGAATATCCTCTAGTTAGATGTATAGCCGACTCAGGGGTTCGGAAGTTTTCGACGATAGCTGAAGTTCAAAAGGCGAAAATTGACCAGATGTAATCACCGTTGGTTAGCATTCATCAAACCTCTCACCGATAGTATTCATGCAACTTTGAAAATATAAACATTATAGTATATCCCCGGTGGGTTCGAAGCTAGATGGACAAGGCACGGTGGTCTGGGTTGGTCCCAAAATTGTTGTAAGCGATGGCAAACGATGGGCTAAACATTGATGTTGCGTACCAAGCACCCACAAAGGTATATCCTATCAAAGTTATATGTTGCTGGTTCCACTAGCCACTTCGGAAAGCAACCCGAATTCCTTTCAGGTTGAGCAAAGCGTTGATTGTTTTGAAAACTATGCATGCATATGCATGCATGTTCATAAAACTATCTAACCATGCTAGATAGGTTTTAACTATCAAAACTATGCATTGTTATGTTGAGATGAAACTAAAGCTTAAAGCTGAACGTCAATCTACAGTGTCACCGGAGCACATTCCTGAGCGCGTCCATTGCCAATGGCCGGAGCACAGCCATCCCACACAAACAAGGCTCTGTGTCGGCAGCTGGCTGGCACGCTGGGTACGCCGTCGACTGCGGCGCCCGACGGAGGACCTCAACGGCTCACAGCAGGGTAGCCGGCGGCCGACGTCTCACGGCTCGGGCGGCCGCCGGGCCGACGCTGGCCCGCCGCAGACGAATTACCATCGTGCGACAGAGGTCAGCAGCACGGCGCTGGCACGGTGAACCCAGAGCCGCGCCGCGCACCGACGACCGGCCGGACCTGTCGCGCTAAAGTAGCACGGAAGTGGCTGCGGCCGGCGGCGGCGGGGCGGCGGTGGAGGAGGAGGAGGAGGAGGCGGCCGGGTGCCGCCCGTGCAGGGCGGCGGAGGGCGCCGCCGGCAGCGACGGCTGTGCAAGATTCGCGCGCGGTGGGGTGGCGGCCGCCGGCGACACGGCTGTGCAGGATGCGCGCGGTGGGGTTGCGGCCGCCGGCGACGCGGCCTCGGTTGAGGGCGGCCGGCCGTCGGTGACCGAGGCGGCCGCTCGGCCCTGACCGGCGGCGCGCGGCTGCCGGCACCAGCCGAGTGCATGGCCGCGGCACTGGGCCGGCCGCCGCCGCAATGACTCTGACCCCGTTCACGATGCACCGTCCGACGCTCACATGGCCGGGTCGTCGACCCGCTGTTGACGTCACGACCGGAAGGGCACGCTCTCGAGGCGTGCGCTCTGCTCAAGCCGACCCTGCTTAACTTGTCATGCATTTCGGAAATTGCAAGTTGCGTCGGTCAGATATAAATTGTAAGCCATACAACCTTTTTTCGGTTGATTGCATTCTTCCGGGAACACGGATGGTATTTGAAGGAAAGATGTCAACGCCAAACAAGAATGATAATAAATTAATTAATCAAATGTATATCATAAACCAAACGGGTATTCACTTGGCTGCTGAAAATTGCTCGTCCGAAAATTATTCGAATTGTTCGGTTTCATTAATCACATTCGACTGAAACTATGTTGAGTGCCTCTCGGAAGTTGGAGGCTGAGCAAGCGCGCCCGTCTGAGGGTGCTGAGCAACAGCCGAGACGGCTGAGCAACAGCCGAGACGGCTGAGCAATAGCCATGATGGTCAACAAGTACCTCATTCCAAGCTACATGCATTTTCGGTAATTCTTTGCGTGTGCCTTCTGTATTACCTGCCGATTTCTTTTCCTCGGGTGCATTTGCTATGAATATATATTAAGCTTTTGGTTGCCTTCTGGTGCGGCATGTTGGTGAGAATGACGATAAGTTGAAGCGATTGTACCCAATGCATGCCTTTGAATTATGAACCCGACTTCTATTTACCATTACTTAAAATGTGGTGTTATTCCACAATTTTGATAACTCTTTTTCTAAATGTGTTTAGCTTTGATTCCCCGCAGACTTAGTCATTACTTATAAAACATTCCATCCTCAGTAAAAGAGCAATACAATGGGTATGTCTTCTTGAAGCTGCTTCTGCTATGCGAAGGTTCAGGAAGAAGGGATATGTAATGGATCATGCTGTAATAGTCTGATATTAGCCGATATGGAAATATTCACGATACGTGCCTATGTATCGTGGGTACAGCATATATATATATATATATATATATATATATATATATATATATATATATATATATATATATATATATATACATATATATATATATATATATATATATAGTGTACATATGTATATATATAAATATATATATATATATATATATATATATATATATATATATATATATATATATATATATATATATAAATGTGTGTAATTGCACGTTGTGGATGTACACAAGGACGTTAGGTTCAAAGTGTATTGGCACAAGACCACCCAAAGACGTGGTGTACTTGAACCCTCTATTTATTTTGTATTGACCTTATACCATATACTCACGAGTTTCTCAAAAGCCAGAAGTCATGAACGTTCTTGCCGAACATCAAATCCCATAATTCCGGCACCAACCAATTGGGAATGCGTCAACCAAGGGAAAAACAGAACATGTTGTGCAAGGAGATCCGGGAAATGCACTTACGACCACATCATTGTGGAATTCGTGCGATATATTAAACCGCATGAGACGGCTACTGCTTCTCCCAATGTGGCGTTCGTTCTGATTCACTAGTCTGAGGGCAGTTAAGAGCAATGTGCTCGGCCTTCAATGGCCTTTCATTAAGAAACCCCACCTTTATCATGAACTATGCTACCAAGCCTTGGCATATTTGTCATCGTCAGACAGTTTGACTGGAAAGCTTGAAACTGCCCGGAAAACAAACGGAAATTGCTACCCCGGTAACCTTGTCCACTGCTATTGCTCCCTAGGAGGGAGCTGCGCTTCTGGCAATAGTCCTGAAAGACCATTCACATCAGTCCAAGCAGAGCTGAAGTATACCGCTCTCCGACCATAGTAGGCCCGAAAGGGCAGCAGCCATTCAGTCGATGCACGAGCTAACACCGTGTCAACCGTGTCCGGTGACTGTCACTGCCTATGTCCAGCCGTGTCCGGTGACGCAGTTTAAATAGCGTGTCTCACAGGCGTTTGCTGAGTCGAGGCAATGAACAGTCTTGATGAGCATATGCAGAACGAACAAGAAGCATAGGTGAGATAACCTTAAATAAGAATTTTAGAATAACGAATAATCTTAGGCGACGCTGCACATACCGCACGAGGATGCGTTCCCATTCTCAGTGGCGGTGGCGATACCCTCGTGGACAAGGGCATTGACCTCTGGCTGACAACCAGTGGGCGCCGGTTGGCCTTCTGCACACCATCGCCTGGCTTACCCGTTACAACGGGCCCGTCCACATCGCATCCTTCCCGCCAACATCTCCGACTGGCAGCCTGGCAACCGCTGGTGCAGTTCGCCAGCTAAATGCCAAACGCCGTACACCAGCACTGACACACCATTACCGGGCTTACCCGTTACAACGGGCCCGTCCACGTCGCATCCTTCCGATGCGATGGGACACCGTACACGATGCACTTACACATCATTACCTGACTCACCCGTTACAACGGGGACGTCCACGTGGCATCCTTCGCGATGCGATGTGTGAAGAAATGGGGAAAGTCATGGACTTACACACCATTAAAGGGGATAAATAGGCGGCTATTGTTGCATAGCTGCAATGCCCCCTCACGAGAGGATGCTAGCTTCTGCTAGATGGAACTGAAGTCAGTGAACGATACAGGGAGAGAGCACTGGGGGCATGCCCTCCCCCATGGAAAAGTGGCGTCCCTCTAATCGGGAAAGGCGCCCCTCCGTGAGGGCTGGATTGCACCCATACCCACCCTGCTAAACGGATATTCTTCAGCCAAGGGCGTCCCTGTCAAAATAATAAGTGTCCTTTCAGCATGCTAGATTCACCCCACCCGCTCCCCCGCTCAACGAATTTTCAGCTAAAGCGCTCCTCCAGGGACTATTGCAGTGACTCCCCTCCAGACGAGTGCCCCTCCCACATGGAAATTCCTGGATCCGCCCCAGGCTGAATTGTTCCACGAGTGGTAGAATGTGGCCGGATTACTTCAACGGAATGTCAGAGGAATGAATATTTTCCTTGGTAATGCCAGTGTTTCCAACGCATCCACCTATGCATTCATCTAATGGAATGCCAGTCGCGCGATCGGAAGCGTGGCGACGTGAATCCTGTATGGGGTCGCTTCTGTCCGAGCCGGTTCAAAGCTGGAATGTGTGGACAGCTTCTGTACAGGTCAGTCAGGCTGGAGTGTGTGGACAGCTCCTGTGCAGGCCTGCTCCTGCGCAGATCGGTTAGGCTGGGGTGTGTGGACAGCTCCTGTACAGGTCGGTCAGGCTGGGGTGTGTGGACAGCTTCTGTACAGGCCCGCTCCTGTACAGGTCGGTCAGGCTGGAGGGTGTGGACAGCTCCTGTACAGGTCAGTCAGGCTGGAGTGTGTGGACAGCTCCTGTACAGGTCGGTCAGGCTGGAGGGTGTGGACAGCTCCTGTACAGGTCAGTCAGGCTGGAGTGTGTGGACAGCTCCTGTACAGGTCAGTCAGGCTGGAGTGTGTGGACAGCTCCTGTACAGGTCGGTCAGGCTGGAGTGTGTGGACAGCTCCTGTACAGGTTGGTCAGGCTGGAGTGTGTGGACAGCTCCTGCCCAGACCCGCTCCTGCCCAGGAGCACCGGTCCCGGCAGCTCGCCGGCGGCGGCTCGACGGCCGGCGACTCGGGTCACTGGCTTCGCGCGTGACGTCAGAGCGGCACGCGGGTCGGCACATCGGCACAGAAAGCCGTGATACTTTCGTTCTTGAAGGTAACGGGGCCTGAGTGGCCCACTTTTCAGGTGACTGGCCAGCGCGAGGCGCACGAGCCGGACGGGCGCGCCGTCGGCCGGCGGGGCCGGCTAGCGGGCCGGCCGACAGCGGCGCGGCCGCCAGTACCGCTGTAGCCGAGCCGACTAACGGACCGCTCATCAACTCTGCCTCCACAAGCACACACACACACACACACACACACCCGCACACGCAAACCATCTCTCTCTCTCTTTCTCTCTCACACACACACACACACACACACACACACACACACACACACACACACACACACACACACACACACACACACACACACACACACACACACACACACACACACACACACCACCCACCCACCCACCCACCCACGCACGCACACACACACACACACACACACACACACAAATACATGCATGTTAATGTGTGTGTGTGTGTGGGTGGGTGGGTGGATATACTCACTCAGATCATTGAGCTGTACGATGCTTCCTTACAGTTAACCGATTCATTTCGGTTCAGATGGTGTCGGTAGTGGGCGTTTGAGCCGAAGGCCGGCCAATGACTGCTCGGCCGTGAACTCTGTCATCAGCCTGCCAGGACCGTCAGGACCTGTCAGGCTGGCAGGTCTGCTGTCAGGACCTCCACATCTGCCGCGTGTCTGTCGGAATCGTCACATTTGCCACAGGCCTGTCAGGACCGCACCTCTACTGTCGGCTGTCAGGAACCCAAATCTGCCACATGTCTGTCAGAACCGTCACATCTGCCAAAGGTCTGTCAGGACCGCATCTCTACCATTGGCTGTCGGGGCCGTTACATTTGCCACTGACCTGTCAGAGCTGTCACCGGCCTGTCGGGACCGTCACAGCTGCAGCGACCCGTCACATATGTCACTGAGGCGTCACGGTTGTCACCCCTGCGACTGGCCTGCTAGGCCGTAGCACTACAACATCATGGTACGGGTATCGCATACCAAGAATGTCGCGTGAATGCAATACTCCCCAGATTGGTAGTGGATGTCTTTTATTCATAATTTTCAGTTGTACACTGTACAGTTATTCCACGGACGATGAACATCGGGAGTTCGTTGTGTCCGTACACAGGCTAGACTACCAGACAACCTCGGAACACATCCGGCAACAGACTAGACTACCAGACAACCTCGGAACATATCCGGCAACCGACCAGACAACCAGACAACCTCGGAACACATCCGGCAACAGACCAGACGACCAGACAACCTCGGAGCGCATCCGCCAACAGATTAGACTACCAGACAACCTCGGAGCACATCTGGCAAAAGACTAGACAACCAGACAACCTCGGAACACATCTGGCAACAGACTAGACTACCAGACAACCTCGGAACACATCCGGCAACAGACTATACTACCAGACAATCTCGGAGTACATCTGGCAACAGACTAGACTTCCAGACAACCTCAGCGGTCTCCTGCACAGACCCATCTCATCACATACTACCATGGCCGTCTCCCACAGACAACCTCAGTGGTCTCCTGCACAAAACCATCTCAATACACACTACCATGGCCGTCTCCCACAGACCACCTCAGCGATCTCCTGTACAGACACATCCCACCACACACTACCATGACCGTCTCCCACAGACCACCTCAGTGGTCTCCTACACAGACCCATCTCACCACATACTAACATAGCAGTCTCCCACAGACCATCTCAGTGGTCTCCTACACAGACCCATCTCACCACACACTAACATAGCAGTCTCCCACAGACCATCTCAGTGGTCTCCTACATAGACCCATCTCACCACGCACTACATAGCAGTCTCCCACAGACCATCTCAGTGGTCTCCTACACAGACCCATCTCACCACACACTAACATAGCAGTCTCCCACAGACCATCTCAGTGGTCTCCTACATAGACCCATCTCACCACACACTAACATAGCAGTCTCCCACAGACCATCTCAGTGGTCTCCTACATAGACCCATCTCACCACACACTAACATAGCAGTCTCCCACAGACCATCTCAGTGGTCTCCTACACAGACCCATCTCATCACACACTAACATAGCAGTCTCCCACAGACCATCTCAGTGGTCTCCTACATAGACCCATCTCACCACGCACTACATAGCAGTCTCCCACAGACCATCTCAGTGGTCTCCTACACAGACCCATCTCACCACGCACTAACATAGCAGTCTCCCACAGACCATCTCAGTGGTCTCCTACACAGACCCATCTCACCACACACTAACATAGCAGTCTCCCACAGACCATCTCAGTGGTCTCCTACATAGACCCATCTCACCACGCACTACATAGCAGTCTCCCACAGACCATCTCAGTGGTCTCCTACACAGACCCATCTCACCACACACTAACATAGCAGTCTCCCACAGACCATCTCAGTGGTCTCCTACATAGACCCATCTCACCACACACTAACATAGCAGTCTCCCACAGACCATCTCAGTGGTCTCCTACATAGACCCATCTCACCACGCACTACATAGCAGTCTCCCACAGACCATCTCAGTGGTCTCCTACACAGACCCATCTCACCACACACTAACATAGCAGTCTCCCACAGACCATCTCAGTGGTCTCCTACATAACCAAACACTAACATACAGTCTCCCACAGACCATCAGTGGTCTCCAATAGACCCATCTCACCACCACTACATAGCAGTCTCCCACAGACCATCTCAGTGGTCTCCTACACAGACCCATCTCACCACACACTAACATAGCAGTCTCCCACAGACCATCTCAGTGGTCTCCTACATAGACCCATCTCACCACACACTAACATAGCAGTCTCCCACAGACCATCTCAGTGGTCTCCTACATAGACCCATCTCACCACGCACTACATAGCAGTCTCCCACAGACCATCTCAGTGGTCTCCTACACAGACCCATCTCACCACACACTAACATAGCAGTCTCCCACAGACCATCTCAGTGGTCTCCTACATATACCCATCTCACCACGCACTACATAGCAGTCTCCCACAGACCATCTCAGTGGTCTCCTACACAGACCCATCTCACCACACACTAACATAGCAGTCTCCCACAGACCATCTCAGTGGTCTCCTACGCAGACCCATCTCACCACACACTAACATAGCAGTCTCCCACAGGCCATCTCAGTGGTCTCCTACATAGACCCATCTCACCACGCACTAACATAGCAGTCTCCCACAGACCACCTCAGTGGTCTCCTACATAGACCCATCTCACCACGCACTAACATAGCAGTCTCCCACAGACCATTTCAGTGGTCTTCTGTAATCACCGCAGCATAGCTGAGAAGGCACAAGTGTATGGGACCCTACCGCCTCAAAAGGAAATGCAAATGAATACGTCCTAAGCTCTGGGGCCACGTTCAATTCATGGTGGTATTTTTTGTCGAGCAGAGGGCTGACTGACGACAAAGAGCATCTACCCCTCGTGGGTGCTGTTTTCCCGGATCATTGTCTGTGTGTGTCTGTGTGTGTATGTGTGTGCATGTGTGCATGTGTCTGGGTGTGGGTGTGTGTGTGTCTCTGCGTGTGTCTGTGTGTGTGTATATGTGTGTATGTGTGTGTCTGTTTGTGTGCGTGTGTGTGTATGCGCGTATTATCATGACCTACAATAATCAGAACGGGAATTAATTCAGCTGATCCGAGACTCGCCATAATCACATATCAGCGACCGCTCACAGATCAGCTGAATTGCCGCCTACTGGATGTGACCACCTGAGCGCGGCCGTCGGGAGAGAGTGCAGCAGTGAGTCTGGTTCCCATGGTGTACAAGAATAGGTATCGCTGTCTAATCAGGCGAGGGTGTGGCGTCACTGGCCGACCGGCCAACGCGGACAGCCGCGCGGGCCCCTCGTCATTCAGTCGACACGCGTACACGTTCGGCCTCAAGAGCGCCCCGTCATCAACCTACCGTGGCGGAGGAACGTGTGTGTGGAGGCGGGGGGGGACAGGAAGGGGCAGGGACAGAGCTGCCTCCAGCTTTGAATGAGCTTCAACATCAACATCAGCATCAATATCAACATCAGCCATCTGGGAAACGTGTGCATGTGTGGAGATGGAGCAAGGAGGGGACGAAGGGCAGCTGCCCCCTGCTGTAGATGAGCTTCAACATCAACATCAGTATTAATATCAACATCAACCATCTGATAAACGCGCGCGCGCGCGCGTGTGTGTGTGTGTGTGTGTGTGTGTGTGTGTGTGTGTGTGTGTGTGGAGGCGGGGCAAGAAGGGGGCAGGGGTAATTTCCTCCAGCTTTGAATGAGCTTCATCATCAACATCAGCATCAATATCAACATCAACCATCTGGGAAACGTGTGTGTGGAGGTGGGGCAGGGAGGGGGCATAGATAGCTGCCTTCAGCTGTGAATGAGGTTCAACATTAACATCGATATCAATATCAACATGAACCATCTAGCACTGGCGTGGGAAGGGACCGCTTCAAAATGGCGCTTGCTGCCAACTGCGCAGTGGTGCGATCTTGAGCGTCTTGTCGAGTCGGTTCCGGGTCTGTCCCGAGTCTGTTCCGAGTCGGTCTCAAGTCGGTCCCGAGTCGCTCCCAAGTCGGTCCCGAGTCTGTCGCGAGTCGGTCCCGAGTCGGTCCCGAGTCGGTTCCAGGTTTGCCCCGTGTCGGTCCCGAGTCGGTCCCAGGTTTGCCCCGTGTCGGTCCCGAGTCTGTCCCGAATCTGTTCCGAGTCGGTCTCAAGTCGGTCCCGTGTCGGTCCCGAGTCGGTCCCGAGTCGGTCCCGAGTCGGTTCCGGGTCGGTCCCGAGTCTGTCGCGATTCGGTCGCGATTCGGTCCCGAGTCGGTCCCGAGTCGGTCAGCACGGCCTGCACGAGCGCTGCACTGGTGCACCTGCGATGGCTCGCCGGACGCTGCTGCGAGCGATTCCTGTTTGATGACGAGCTTCCGGGTCAGCTACAGAGATCAGTCACCCCAGGTAGTGGCCGATCCAGTGGGAGGTCACGCCTCTCAGTTTCCTAGGCTTGTGTTGAATAGACCGTGGAGGCACCCGGACATCCAAGGATGATCTAGCTCTATATTACAGCTATATTTATTCACTCGTCCATAGAGTGTCGGGATTGAAGTTACTGACTGGAAAAGTATTGCCCTCAGCTAATTTAATGACCACTGATGATAAGTATGTCTAGTCACCACTATAAGGAGACAAAAACACTAATTGGCGCAAGCCCAGCCAGGAAATTGGCGCAAATGTAGCCTTTGTCCATCTGAAAATGGATTTATAGTACCTGGTTCAGTCAGGGCCGAAGGAGCAACCTAAAGGCTGGGGAACGAAATTACTATTGTAAATAATCTGTTTCCATGTAATTCGATTACCTGGCATACCCCCTGAGACGAAATCACCAAAGGTTTGTTGCGCTTTTGCGTCCCATGCATGCCAGCATATGCAGCGTGCAACTGAGATAACGAAGCTAACAATTTGCATCGTCTTTGCACTTCCGTGCTTTATGGCATCAGAAATGGAAACATTAGTAATATGCGTTGTCTATCCACATGTGAACAGACATGCAAAAACACGGTGGATAATCAAAAAGAGCATGCCACTGGTGAATTTTAAATCTGACTAAACTTATAGATTCCGACAACAGCTTTAGGACATCAGCGGACTATCCTACGCCAAGCAAAATCCATAGAGCCGCTACTGGTTGGATAAACACTGTTGCACAAACTTTGCAATATGCTTGCTGCTCAAGTGAAGCTATAAAATCGTTTTTAGCAAAATACGGGCAGGCAGGGATCGATGTCGGATCTGGTATTTGGACACTAATCTGAACCCTTCGTGTCAGGGCACCAATAGTACTTCGTTGTGGCAAAGATTGCAGGAAGGAGGGATACACCCATGGGTGTCTTCACACTCCTTCACACTTCACCTCTTCACACTCTCAGCAATGTTCGAGTAGAACTGCGATGAAATATTCCTGCAGCAATTAAGGTTATGGCCTGCACTAGATGAATGGAAAGTTTAGGCGCAATACAACTGTTCGAGCACTGCCATCAGTTTTAACAAAGGGACACCCCTAGCAGCATTTCCCAAATGCGACTCAGTGCTGATTGTTCAAACCTCCGCCAGGCCTGATGGTCCGACTGGATTCCGACCTGACGGCAAATGGATGCTGGAGCCGGTATGGAAGATCCACCGGGATGGGAGCGGACCTGAGGAGTGCAGTCGTCTGCACTCCTCAGTGGTGGCAAGTGTCACCGAGTGGAGTCAGCAGATCAGGAGTCGTCAGCTGAGACCGGTGCCGGACACGGGTCGGGCCCGGGCGGGAGACCCCACGGCGGACGGCCGCTCCGCACCTCCTCCAATCACCGCTCTCGCCCGTCGTGACCAGGTCAGGCGGCGAGATACGACGGCCAGCAAAAACACCAGCCATCCGCCTCATCCGGGATTACTTTCGGTGTTAATGGTCACACGGGTTCATTGTCCCACATCGAGACGCAGGAGCGCGGGCGCCTCCGCCGACGGCGGCGCCGTCCGTCACGTTCCTCCGCCGGCTGCGGATTCTCGGCGGGCGGTTCACGGACCTCCGCCCACCTGAGCCGCTGCGTCATGAGTGCGCGGACCTCCGCCCGCCTGAGCTCCTCCATCATGGGTGCGCGGACCTCCGCCCGCCTGAGCTCCTCCATCATGAGTGCGCGGACCTCCGCCCGCCTGAGCTCCTCCATCATGGGTGCGCGGACCTCCGCCCGCCTGAGCTCCTCCATCATGGGTGCGCGGACCTCCGCCCACCTGAGCTCCTTCGTCAAGGGCATGCGGACCTTCGCTCACCTGAGTTTTTTTTCGTGAAGGGCATGCGGACCTCCGCCCATCTGAGCTCCTTTATCAAGGGCACTCGGATCTGTCTCTGCCCTGTAGCCATCCTGCTCCACCTGCTCTACCTGTCCTTCGCAGTCAGAGTCCCGTACTAGACGTCTGGGTACTGTGCCGTGCCGACCGCCACAGGCTCCATGGGCAGCACCGCTTCACTGGTCAGAGGACAACCAAAGACGAAGGGGAGGGGGGAGTGGGGAGGGGGGGTGAATGTTGAAGGTGACTAGCACTCATACATGGACTGTGTAATACAGTTCATTTGTCAATAGGAAATAGGCGTATTTTAACGGCTAGTGACAAATACAGGTGCCATACACGGAAACTGGACGATTCGCTGCGCTATGGGCATCGATATCGCTTGTAATATCCATAGTGACATTCGAAGCATAATAGCGTATTTAAAATCCGATTCTAATTCATGGTTTCTTGTGTGTGAAGTACTTCGGTGACTGCAGTGCTTCTGCGACTCGGCACTTTGTTTGACTTGATGTTCGACCCTGTAAGACAGTGCTGTCTCACAATACTATGCTCAATACAATACGATAATCGGATACCACTTGGAACTCTTAGCCCAGTGGTGATATTGAATACCCTCGCTGAAAACTACCAAGAATATGAATAACATTCATGAAATTGACGCAAATAGTTTAAGTGTAAAGTGCGACGTGTGAGTGAAGCAGAACAATGCAAGCCATGAGCAATGATGTTTCATGTCTGTCCAAGCAGTCCTTGTTCTTGTTCATGTGAACCAACCTCAAATTATCAACGCATAACCTTCAAATTGAATTGGAAGGTAGCAGTGGCGTTTCTTGAGGCTACTTACCGTATAACAATGAACCCTATCCGTATAACAATCCGTACAACATCCGTACAATAATGAACGTCGTGTATCGGGGTAGCCGAAGTTGCGAACGCTACAAACAGGGAACAGAGCCCCATATCTAACTCCCTTTCATTTTGCGTGATGATGCACTTCCCATCTTCCAAGAAACACGTCCACTTTCAGCGACGCGCCGCGGTCAACGACCTACATAGCGCCGAGGCGCTCAAACCAGCACCAGTGGTTCTCAAACACGACGGCCAGGTCGTCGCATACCGACTCCGTTATGGGCGGTTCCACGCGGAAGCCTGGCGCTACAAGTTGATCCGCCGGACTGGCAAGTTTTTAAAAAGATAAGTCGAATCGTGCGGCGAGTTTTTAAGCGTAACGGGAGGTCGTTCACCCAGGACGACAACTTGAGGTGTGTCATACACAGTCGGGGGACAGGTCAGTGACCCAGGTGTGTCGACCTGGTATCTGTAGAGCAGAGCATATCGCGGTTGACACTTCAGCCAACTAAAATCTTTTTTCTGCCGCTTGCTGGTTTTAAGCGATTTGGAAGCGTTTTAAACAGGCAATGCGTGCCACAACAGATGAAGATAACCATTAGTGAAAATGTGCTTTCAATAAGCTAACGATTAAATAAATGAATTCCAACGTCGTAGCAGATGCTGCTGAACCTCTTAGGATTAAAACTCCGCAAGGACGAGCACAATTGAATACCACCCATGTAGTACATGTAGAACATCGGGAGAACGTAGCATGCATTATTCCACCAGAAATACAGTACAATGTTAATATTAAGCGTCTCATCTAATATGAGTTATATTTTCGGCATGGCCAGGCGAAAACATCTCCTTCCAATATACATGAATTTTATTGAAATATGCAGCCTTCAACATAATCCATTGTCAATATTTTTTTACAGTACCGAAGCTGTCTATTGGATGGTAGCGTGAGAAGGGCATGAAAATCATACCTTGGAAAATTTTGCGTACACTTGACGACATCTAGCACTGATTGTCCCTCAGTGTAGAATTTGACTTAGTTATTTGAACTATGGTATGCCATCGACATGTCAATATGATTGTGCTACCTCATACTATTTGCCCGCTGACATTTTGTTGCACTTTTTCCAGACGGTCCTTCCAAAATCGGAGTTTGCGAAAAAGTAAAGGTGAGCCATGCTAAATATTGTTGGCAATATTAAGTTATATATTAGCTAACACAGCTAATTTATACTAAGGAATTGAGCCGATTTTTCCCTCCTTGGCCTGGGATTTCCATTGCTTTTATTTTTGTTTATTTGTGAACTAATCCATGAGAGGAAAATTAGTTAAATGCTACTGTAGAAATAATGAGCTGTTATTCCTCTTAAGCTGTTAGTTTGCCATGGCTACCAACATATGATCGTCAAACAATGTGTAAAAATGAAGTAAGTGTGCTTGATGTGGAAGTGCATGTGAGGTGGAATATGTCATATAGCTTAGCTATTCCCATTATTTCTTTCGCCATTTCTGCCACACATGTTTTCAGCCAGGCGGTTTTCGTCGGAGAAAGGTGGTGGCAGAATATAATTTCAGCCGACTGCCAACCCTGGGTCATACACAGCTGTGCGGTGAGCCGGCTGCCAGCCCTGGGCCATACACAGCTGTGGGGCATCAGCAGGCTGCCAACCCTGGGTCATAGCAGCAGTGGGTCGTCAGCCGGCTACCAATCCTGGGTCATACATAGCCGGCTGCCAACCCTGGGTCATATACAGCTGTGCGGCATCATCCGGCTGCCAACCCTGGGTCAAACACAGCTGTGAGGCATCACCCGACTGCCAACCCTGGGTCATACACAACTGTGCGGTGAGCCGGCTGCGAACCCTGGGTCATACACAGCTGCGCAGCGTCAGTGGCTGCAGGGCAGGGTGTGGTCTCCTATCACGTAGATGGGGAATTAATGGTTGATGATTGTGATATTGTGGAATCCCTAAGCAAGCAATTATCATCAGTCTTTACTAACGATAATTCTGGTAGAATAGAAACAACTGAATCGTATGCAATGACAGGTGATAGGTTGGAGTATCTTACAATAACTACAGAAGCTGTAGAAAAGCTGTTACAGAATATAAAACCTAATAAAGCTTTTGGACCATATGATATATATGCTAGG
Organism: Ashinkailepas kermadecensis; assembly: GCA_034440615.1. NCBI lineage: Eukaryota > Metazoa > Arthropoda > Thecostraca > Neolepadidae > Ashinkailepas > Ashinkailepas kermadecensis. The sequence continues at coordinate 333,304 of JAOTOM010005149.1, read as the reverse complement.
GTTTTAGTAGAGTGTGCTAAAGCTTTAGCAGTTCCCCTAGGTGTAATTTTCAGGCGGTCTATGGAATATTCTGAAGTGCCTGGAGATTGGAGAAATGCAAATGTAGTACCAATTTTCAAAAAGGGAAGTATGAAGTTTGTAGGGAACTACAGGCCAGTCAGTTTGATCTCAATAGTTTGCAAGGTACAAGAAAATCTGGTTAAACAGAATGTTCAGATTCATCTTGATAGGCACAATCTTTTAAGGGATACTCAACATGGATTTCGATCTCGAAGCTCTTGTTTAACTAACGTTTTGGAGTTCATGGAGTATGTTACTAAAGAAGTAGACAATCAAAGCAGGATAGATGTTGTGTACTTGGACTTTAGCAAAGCTTTTGATAAAGTTCCACATGGGAGGCTAATTCATCAACTACAGCAACATGGGATTGTTGGAAAAGTTATAGGTTGGATTGAAGCATGGTTGAGGGGAAGGAAACAAAGGGTAATGTTAAATGGATGTAAATCTGATTGGAAGGATGTTCTGAGTGGAGTACCACAGGGTTCTGTTCTAGGGCCACTTCTCTTTATCATCTTTGTGAATAACATTGAGGTAGGGCTGAGGAATAGAGTGTTCAAATTTGCGGATGACATCAAGCTGGTAGGAGTGGCAAACAGTTGTGATCAATCTTGAAATTTTCAACTAGACTTGGAGGACCTAAAAAAGTGGGCTGATCAATGGCAGATGTCTTTCAACTATGACAAGTGTAAGGTTATGCATCTGGGGTCTGGAGGTGAGACTTTCAGATATACAATGGGAGGGAGGGAACTGGATGTTATTGAAGAGGAAAGGGACTTAGGTGTGTTGGTTTCAAAAGACCTTAAAGCAGAAAAGCAATGTAGCTCAGCTAGGAACAGGGCACTCAGAATGCTGGGACTCATTAGTAGAAGTGTGGTGTATAAGAGCAAGGAAGTCATGAAAAACTGTACTTAACATACGTGCGACCCCACTTGGAATATTCTGTACAAGCTTGGAGACCCTACCTAGAAAAAGATATAGACAAGTTAGAGAGAGTGCAGCGCAAAGCAACTAGACTCATCAGTGGAATAGGTAACTTAGAATATGGAGAAAGGCTTGTGGCATTAGATATGTACTCACTCAAGTATAGGAGATTAAGGGGGGACGTGATTGAAATGTACAAAATTGTTAAAGGACTAGATCAGGTCAATTTAAATGGCGCTCTTCAGTTTAGAGTATCACATAGGGGTCATCAATTCAGGTTAGACAAGTTGAGGTGTAGGACAGTTAAGCGACAACAGGTCTTCAGTCAAAGGGTTGTTGATCAGTGGAATGGGCTGCCTGCTGATGTGGGGAGTTCCTCATTGAATGTATTAAAAAGTAGGGTGGATACATTTTTTAGACAGCAAAATCTTGTTTTTGAGTTCTAATTTGTGATGGATGGGGTGATATTTATGTTAAGTAAGGGTGCACGGCACAGACCCCTTTAAGCAGGCATGGATGCAGTTTGAAGATTATTGATAAGGCATTCAATCCACATGTGTTAAGAGAGATCAGGGGAATAGGGCTGGAAAGCTAGGGTAGATAGGCATTGATAGGTGTGTGGGATATTGGAGGACTGGTTCTTCAGGATGTGGGATGGATGGGGAGGGTCTTTTTACCAGGCTTACATCATCTTCCATTTACAGACTTAACTGGATGGGCCCTTGGGTCTCTTATTAAGTCTAAACGCTTTATAACTTTATATAGGGTGTACCTAGCAGTAGATTCAGCACCTTCCTTCGGGATGTGATACTGATGAGATTGTCTATGGTAGCACAATGGGAGTGTGTTATGCAATAGCAAGTGAATTGGTGCTAGATAGGCTGCGATATATAGCTTCCTAGGAACTGGAGATAAGGGATTGATTGGGGTGAGAGTATGTACATTTCTAGCACCTTTTCCAGATAGGCTTAACCCAGATGGGCCCCTGTGGCTCTTATTAAGCCTGAACACTTTATGACTTTATGACGTTGTCGGTACCTGGACACCAACAATAATGCTCGGGCACATATGCTAATGCGTGGGCACCTACAATGCATTCTTAACTTAGCCCTTAGGCGCATGGGCGTATGGATAAAAGACATAAATATACTTAATTATATTTAAATATATTTAAATATACTGAAATAGAGGGCACTAGACCTGCAACCGGCTTGGACACCCACAATAACTAGGTTAGAAGCCACATTGCTTCCCCAGGGTGTCGGTCGACTCGTGAGCTATAAAACGGGTCACGCGCAGCTACATCAGGCGACAACAATGACCCCAGGCCGCCGACTCAAGGGGCTCACACCCAGCTGAGGCCGCCGACTCAAGAGGCTCACACCCGGCTGAGGCCGCCGACTCAGGAAGCTCACACCCAGCTGAGGCCGCCGACTCAAGAGGCTCACACCCAGCTGAGGCCGCTGACTCAAGAGGCTCACACCCAGCTGAGGCCAGCGACTCAAGAGGCTCACACCCAGCTGAGGCCGCCGACTCAAGAGGCTCACACCCAGCTGAGTAGCCAAGACCCGCACTCAAGAGGCTCACACCCAGCTGAGGCCGCCGACTCAAGAGACTCACACCCAGTGAGGAAGCAACCCAGCGAGGCCGCCGATCAAGAGGCACACCCGGCTGAGTCAGCCGACTCAAGAGGCTCACACCCGGCTAAGGCCGCTGACTCAAGAGGATCACACCCGGCTGAGGCCGCCGACTCAAGAGACTCACACCCAGCTGAGGCCAGCGACTCAAGAGGCTCACACCCAGCTGAGGCCGCCGACTCAAGAGGCTCACACCCGGCTGAGTCAGCCGACTCAAGAGGCTCACACCCGGCTGAGGCCGCCGACTCAAGAGGATCACACCCAGCTGAGGCCGCCGACTCAAGAGGCTCACACCCAGCTGAGGCCGCCGACTCAAGAGGCTCACACCCAGCTGAGGCCGCCGACTCAAGAGGCTCACACCCAGCTGAGGCCAGCGACTCAAGAGGACCACACTCAGCCGAGGGTGTCAGTGACCGGTCGTTGTCGCCGACCGGACGCCACGAGCGGCGACGGTGACACGTCCCGGCACATGGCTGGCCATCTGTCGAGCCGCATGGCAGCTCGCGCTGCAGACCGACGTGACGGTGGCACGCTGGCGGCGGGCCCCGCTCGACCCCGGCCGAGCGTGCCGCACGCTCTGCCCGCCGGAATTGGTCATCAGCGCCGTTCGGGTGAAATTATGCAAGGCTCAGTCGAAGTCCTGTCTTTGTATGGAGTGGTAGTGTTGTAAAAGTATTCGGTGCCACGACGTTCTGCGCTCTCTTGGCAGTCGACGAACTTTCCTTGAATGTTGAGGAAAAGCTCGAACTTTCAGGTATATGCTTGAGCTTTCCTTGTTGCTCAGTCGCTAAGCATTTTGGTGGTTCTCTTTAGTGGATGTGCTAAGCAGTAATATAAATTAGAAAGCACAGAGCCTCAACGAACTCATGTTCTGCTGTTCACTGAAGCATCTGATGCCTGCCTGGAGGAGGACGTAACCTTCTGGAGGAGGACGTAACCTTCTGGTGGACCCAAGGAGATGGCGAAAGCCATTTTTATTGGTCCCAGACTCCCGTGTCTAGACATAGCCAGAATGGGAAACACTCTTGAAGCACTAATGCATTTGAATGCGAATGTATTTTGCATGCATTTTGAATGGGGTAGGAGTTGTGCGTGCTAAGGAGAAACAAATGCCGTCCCCTTCGAAACATTTTGTTCATGCCCTCCGTGTAGTGGTCGTTTTCAAACTTAAATTGCGTCATGTGACATGTGGCATTGAATGTTGTCTCAGATTGAGAAATACTTCAAGATTCCCAGGCGCTTTTCCAGGCTATTTTTTACACTTCCGGCGTAGAAGTTGATATTATGGAGCTGAAGTCATCACCATACATTTTGTGACGCTATTGTAATATTCAGTAAGACGAGCACAACTCAGTGATGGATTTCACGTAATGATGCAGGATCTGGAAGCACAAAAAAGTGATCACATGGGGTGGGTGCCACCCAAAGTGATTTACTCAGGACTACCGGAAACTGGCGCGTACGTGTGAGCCGTCATTTGGTGTCGTAACAAATCCTTGAAAGATCTTTTAGTAACGATAATTGGTCATGTTATCTCAGGTTATCAAGCTATTGCATCGTATCCGAATTCATATAACCTGCCTTGCGGCTAATGCACTATTTACCTGCTTACTGTAGTCAATGTGCTCAGAGGATGGTCATTTAATGTTCTTGGATGTGTTCAGACCACACTATCCTCTCAATGTGCTCAGAGGATAGTCCTTTCGTGTCTTTGGATGTGTTCAGACCATACCATTCCCTCAAATGTGCTCAGAGGATGGTCCTTTCATGTATTTGGATGTGTTCAGACCATGTGCTCAGACCATCCCCTCAATGATTGTCTCAAGTTCAAGTGAGGCCATTAAATTTGATCAGCTCCAATAATTAAGCTTCAACAAAATACACAACATACGACCTTTTGTGACCTTGATCCAAGGTCAGCGATCATTTGATTCATGGAGATTTTAAAGAAGTCATTTGGAAGCTTTCCCAGGCCATTAAATATCACGCGTTTGGTGTGACATTTGTGGTTTAACCTAATATGGTATGTGCACGTGGCATGTTGAGAGGTTAGATGATTATGATTATGTTAATGTTAATGAAGCTATGCGAGTCTAAACTACATTCTGTGGGCTGAGATGGTGAGTGGAGCTGGGTAGGACGATTCGGGAAACATCACCTTTGACCAGCTTTGTAGGGTCGCTGAGTAGCCAAGAGTAAACCCATCGGCTACGTCTGGTATATTATCGTGACACGCAACGCACTGGTGTTGGTTCCAAACATACCGTTCAGGCAGGAACGGAATGGCGAGCCGTGGCGACGACCCTCTTGGATCAGATCCACCGCCGAGATGCGCTCTGGAGGCGAGCGTTCGGTAATATGATATACGTTCTGACAATAGAAAATATGAACAGGGTTTTCACGCTTTGCTAATGGACACTAGAGAACGAAGTTTTTGTCGTAGTACTGCGGTGCCTTTGGTAATATTAATGTAAATTAGCACTGAATATTTTTAGGATGGCAGACGTTCTATGGCATGCTGGGCATAGTCCAGGTCCATTCAGGTCAAATGGAGAAGGACCAAAGTTTCCCAAGTAAACGATTTGGATATTTTGACATCGATCGATCAAGCATAAAGTTGAATTATAATCTCGTTGACCCCAGGCTTGCAAAATCTTCTGATCCACTTACCATGCATTTTTGTCACTTGCTTTTTTAAGTTCCGAGACATTCCGGTGAGATGCAATTCGCCCCAACCACCTCCACTGCGCGTTACAGAGAGTGCACCTCCACCACGCATTACAGATAGTGGAAACCACCACCACTCATTACAGACAGACGCCCTCCACTGCGCGTTACAGATAGTGGCCCTCCACTACGCGTTACAGGTAGTGGACCTCCACAACGCATTACAGACAGTAGCCATCCACTACGCGTTACAGGTAGTGGACCTCCACAACGCATTACAGACAGTAGCCATCCACTACGCGTTACAGACAGTAGCCATCCACAGACAGTAGCCATCAACGCATTACAGACAGTAGCCATCCACTACGCGTTACAGACAGGGTACCAGATGTTCAGCTGGTAGTCGCTCCTTAGCGTAAAAAACATGCCACTCTGGGGTCTTAGCCGACGTAACCAACCCCTAAGGCACCTAAAAGGCGCAGGTTCAAGGGCGTACGGGACCTTCTCCCGCTTATTTTATTTTAAAAAAAAATATTGTTCTTTTTGACATGCTAATCCGTCCTGAGTCACGGACAAACCTTGATTATCGTATTTCATAATCCTGGATCCGCCCATATAATAATTATGTACAAATTGAACCAATTTGCTAAAATCAGCACAATTTGATCAGGACTGGATCCACAAAGGTGGAAAGCGCCGTTTGGGTGAAGAAACACCTTTGTTGCTGCAAATGTTATCAAATGTTATATCCCATTAAGGAAGCCTTTCCGACCTGCATGCATTAAGTTTCCTGAATGCTTTACTAAGGTACATTTTTAAGAATTACAAGTGTGTGGCACATCACAAGTGCTCGAAATCGACAATGGGCAGTTGGCCTCCACCTTCTTGGATTCACCAGTGGCCTAAATGTCACTGACGCCCTTTCTTGTGTAAGTGTCGCTTTTATAATATTAGTATAGCATTGGTTATTTTGTCATCTGCCTGTTCTGTACAAAATATAATTAACTCTTTTGATTATATGTAAAGCAATGAAATATCCTAACAAAGCGGAATACAGATATTTCGCTGAATATTTATGCTGAATATTTATTTCGCTGATCATTTATGAAGACTATAATCGTCCGAGCATTCGGGCAGTGCCGATCAACAAATTTCGTCGCTTCCGTTTGCGATGCAAGACTCACTCCAACAAGGTATAATTCACAATGACGTTTGTTTTCGATTAATGCCACTGTGTCACGTCATGCCCATTTTGGATCGATCGGCGGACAGCATTTCATGAATCTAAGCTCATGTTTCTGGGAACAACCGCAGAAAGAAAAGGAAAATGCAGCGTTTTTCGCCGGTGACGTGCAAGAATGCTGTGATGACTCGCGTTTGGTAAGCTGACTTAACGAGTCTTACTTCATTGGCAATGACTTCCATTATCCGTTTTGAACTTAGAGCATAATCCGCACTGGGTTCACAACAAAAAGAACTGCTTGGCTCACGATGTCTAACGCGATGCCGGCGTGATGTTCGCACTCAGCTCCTGGACAGCCAGCTCCTGGACAGTCAGTCGCTGTACGGCTCAGATAGTCGGATATTCTCAGCACGGTTCTTCTCTTCTCCTAAAAACAATCCTCATAACGTTCATAGTTAAACCTCGTCCCCCCATTCATCTTTTTGCTTATCCCATCTTCAACAACCTGTTTTGACCTACCATCTTCAGCATTGTGGTGAGACCTCTGACCTCTTCGTCTAGACATTGTGGCTTGACCGTTCCCCATCCATGACAACGCAGTCTGACCTGGCTCCGTCATAACCAATGTGTCCCTCAACAATACGGTGTAACATCGTGCCGCCATTGGCAATGCGATCTGATCTTTTCCTCATTTTCATAACATACGCTTTCCATTCACACCGAGGTGACGAAGGCGCCACTCTGGTGCTGGATGTCGTGCTCTCGTTTCGTCTCGTCCGTGTCTTCTCCCGGACATCATTCGACTTCAGATGGGCCACGTGACAAGATCCAGCTCACGTGTCCGGCATCTTGACCTGACCCCGGCCGCATGCCCAACGTGCTGACCTGTCCCCCGCTGACATTTCTGACGTCTTGATCTTAATCCGACCACGTGGCCGTGATCTGACGCCTTGCACGTGCCGGATGTCCTGGCATGACCTCACGCACGTGCCCGCTGTCCCGAGCCGACTCCGTCCACGTGGTCATGACCCACGTGCACGGCATTGTGGCGGCCGCCGGAAGGGTCACGGACCGCTCGCCTCGCCGACGTCCGCGTCGAAACAGCACAACGCGCGGCGACGCGCGGTAAAAAGTGAAGGTGACGCCGAACTTCCTAGTCCAGTGTCAACGAACCGGCCGCGCCGGCCGGCCGGCGCGGCCGTCAGATCGCCGGGGAAACATGCTCGCGCCACGCGGCCGGCCGGCCGGCGCTCGCGTGCGGCTGGCGGCTGAGCGCCAGTCGGTGCGCCACTCGGTGCGCCACTCGGTGCGCCACTCGACTGCTGCGACAGATGACCCATAGGTGGCTCCTAGGTGGCCCCGGCTTTATATCTCTTCATACAGTTCACACGAATCCACAATGCTGTTCTGAGCAGCCACAAACCTGCTGCGTGCGCCCACGACACTGCATTGCAAATATTGTCCATTATTACCGGTCAGAGAGGCTGGCGGATGAGCTGTTCGTCCGTCCGTATCAACGTACTCGCTTTAAAGGCGGCGCAAATGACCTTTATGATCCGGCACGCCAGAAAAAATCAGTCTCCCCCATGCAGCTGCTCGTCCTAGGACGGCTGCAGCCGAGGAGGCCGGGCACAACAACGGTGGCGCTGACGTCTCAGTCTCCGGCTGAGGGGTGCAGGCTCGTCGACACCTGCCGCGTGATCTGGGGCCGGCGAACCGACTGCCGGCCGGACGGTGGCGGCCGTCGGAGAGATGTCGCAGTGGCAACGGAGCGACATCGGAGCGACATCAGACCAACATCCTGCAACCGTGACGCTCGCTACAGCATCAGCATGGTCAGCATCAGCACCAGCCGGACACCGCTGGCTGCGGGGCCCTCTTGAAGCGCCTCATCCGTCGCAACAGCCGTGCGGCACACCGAGATAGTACAAACACCGGCAACAGGCGGCCCGAGATCCAAGTGTTCCAGTGTATCAACATGCTGCCTTTCGCGTCACCGACAAGGGCACAGATGGAATCAGGTGACAAAATGGCACTTTATACGAGGTCACGCCACCCTTCCTGTGCACATCAGCAAGCGATTTGCCAGTGCTACGAGGGATGGGAAGAATCGCACTATTACTATTATTATTAGCTGAACATCCGGAGAATATATGAAAGCAGAGAGTACTTTTCCGCATCATGCATGGCTTGACAAGTTATATTAAACGGCGAGATTTAGGATCGTTTTACCAAGGAAGCTGACGCGCGTAAAAATCAACACCAACATCAATTTGGAATTTAGCATGGTTCATCTTGATGTGATTCACCATATTTCGGGACTCCCCACTTAGCAACCATCATTCGGGGTCGAGAACAACATCACTTCCACCTTCACGCTTCATGAAACATGCTCTTTGATTAGCTGATCTCAGATGTGCATACGCAATCATCTGCATAATGTGGTACTATGCTTCGAAAGTTTAAATGTCTCATGTTTATGTACCCCGAACAAAAATATTAAACGAACATACAAAATACAAAATAATTATATGACGTAGTAAGAGCAAAAAAGTGTGGCTTTATATATCTTCATACAGTTCACATGAACCCACGATGCTGTTCTGCGCACCCACAAACCTGCTGTGTGTGCCCACAACACTGCATTGCAAATGCTATCCACTATTGTTGCGCTTAACACGTTTCATTCAGAATAGGCAGCGAACGCACTATATAGACTGAAGCTACACCTAAGCTGCTAAAGTCCTTGAACTATTATGCAGATTTGGCATAACATTGGACCCGATTTAGATTTTGGAAGATATTTTTAGAATGAATCCCCATTCTTACAAACATACTACATGCTCCGCCAAGAGATCAAAGTGACGTGGTTCAAATCAAGCTGCAAATCATGAAGTATGCGTGTTGAGTGGGGTACTGCGAAGAAAAGTGCAATGTGCATCCACAGCGGTTTTTTTATGTGGAAATCTACGCCATCAGATACGGGTTCAGGGTGTTGGCTTGGGCTCGTCTTTCTCACATATTGACTAAGCTTCGTTTGTTTGTGTGCCATTATGTTTCGATCATAATTTGCATTGACATCCTTTCCATCTGACCTGTAATAATCCAACAAATGTCACATGTCCTATGCTTGATCTCTTGTCTCCGCAGGCGTACCAAGGTAGTCATTGCCGAATGTAGTTACAAGGCGACGGTAAAGCATACAAATACGGAGTTTTTATCTTGCCCGTAGCAGATAATCAAGTTCTGTAGCTAATATTACAGTTTTGTAGCAGTTAATTCAGCTCGGTAGCGCAGATAACTCAGTTCTATAGCAAATAATGCCGTTCTATAGCAGATAATCAAGCACCGTAGCTGATTGTCCGGTTCTCTCACCTGCAACGAATACCAGTCATATATGGAGATCGATCAGCCGTTTCATGCGCACCTGCACTTCATATTGACAATGAGTACAGTGTACTTTTCATCTACCTTTACCTGGCACAAAATCAGAATATCAGAACAGCAGAGGTCAATACTGATTTTCTGTGTGAAACCAAGAAATATTTAGACATACCAAAGCATGGCTACTGAAGTGTTAGCCTGCCAGACTGAGCTGGAATACCTCACTCTGAGTGGGATAGCGGAAGACATTATGCTCTTGATGACTACATATCAATTTACATGGCGTAATGTATTGGCAGACGACGATGCAGAGCTCGTGAGTCGAGGAGTGCGGAGGGCTCCAACGCGCTGTGTCTGTCGGTTTTGAGCCGTCCAGACAAAAACCACAACCACTGTTCAACGCCCTCTCCAATCAATGGTGGGCCAACGACCTTCCACGCGACCAGGTGGGCGGACATATGAGATACATAGAAAGACCGCCCACGTGACCAGGTGGATGGACATGGATACATAGATAGACCGGCTGACAAAGACGTCAGCTTCATCACCAGGTGGAACACAATCGGAGTCAGCATGCACACGGCAGGGGCGCAGCTGCAGGTACGAGCATTATTGATGCTGTCACATTAAGTCTCATGGCGATTTTCCGTGTATGACCGTGTATGACTGGTGGCCCGTTTCCGAAGCTGTCGGTGTTTGGTCGTTAATGTCCAAGGTATGAACAGGGAGGCCCACCGTGCATGCACGGAATTACGTCAACGCTGTTTACCGTTCACGAACTTGGTACTCTGGGAGGCAGAGTGAACAAAGACGGCCTTCCCGGGGTGAACTTAGGTCAGCTGGCTGCATTATCGATTTGAGTAGTCTTTTGAGACACGTGCTACATGTGGTTGCCTACCAATGTAAGGCGCGCATAACGACGCTGGACGAGCGAGAACAACAATGTGGGCTATGGAGCTCCCCAGCTGCAAGCACAGCACATTGTGCTGCAGTGGACACCATGCCATGATAAGAAACTTGTGAACCGACCACAACTGCGCTCTCTTGGCTGCCCTTGAAGACATCATTGCGCCCAATTTTCGCAACCAAATGTACCTTGTTGTGTCCAAGTTTCGCAAAAGTACATGAATGTCAGAAATAAGTCAAACCTATTTCGACAATTCGGCTCGACCACGCAGCCATCAACCAAACGGCACGCACTCCAGCACAGCACAAGACCTCCAGATGATAGATTCATGGTCCGGTCGGGCGGGCCGTGCTCCACTACAGACCTCTGGACGGTACAGTACATGGACAACACGTGCCCCACCACAGCACCAGATATCTGAACGGTACATTACATGGGTGACACGTGTCCCACCACAGCACCAGACCTCCAGACGGTACAGTACATGGGCGGCACGTGCCTCACCACAGCACCAGACCTCCAGACGGTACAGTACATGGACGGCACGTGCCCACCACAGCACCAGACCTTCAGACGGTACAGTACATGGGTGGCACGTGCTCCACCACAGCACCAGACCTCCAGACGGTACAGTACATGGACGGCACGTGCCCACCACAGCGCCAGACCTCCAGACGGTACAGTACATGGGCGGCACGTGCCCCACCACAGCACCAGACCTCCAGACGGTACAGTACATGGACGGCACGTGCTCCACCACAGCACCAGACCTCCAGACGGTACAGTACATGGGTGGCACGTGCTCCACCACAGCACCAGACCTCCAGAGAGTACAGTACATGGGTGGCACGTGTCCCACCACAGCACCAGACCTCCAGACGGTACAGTACATGGGTGACACGTGCTCCACCACAGCACCAGACCTCCAGAATGTACAGTACATGGGTGGCACGTGTCCCACCACAGCACCAGACCTCCAGAATGTACAGTACATGGGTGGCACGTGCTCCACCACAGCACCAGACCTCCAGACGGTACAGTACATGGGTGGCACGTGCTCCACCACAGCACCAGACCTCCAGAGAGTACAGTACATGGGTGGCACGTGTCCCACCACAGCACCAGACCTCCAGACGGTACAGTACATGGGTGGCACGTGTCCCACCACAGCACCAGACCTCCAGACGGTACAGTACATGGGTGACACGTGCTCCACCACAGCACCAGACCTCCAGAATGTACAGTACATGGGTGGCACGTGTCCCACCACAGCACCAGACCTCCAGACGGTACAGTACATGGGCGGCACGTGCCCCACCACAGCACCAGACCTCTGGGCGGTACAGTACGTTTGGCCAGTTGGACGGGCCGTTCACCTCGAGCGCCAGGGTTGCCGACCGACGTATCGCCCATCAAGACGTGTCTATCCAGCGCCACATCGGCTCCCCACCGTCAGACGGCCTGAAACGCACCGAAACGAACACTTCCCGATCGCAGAGATCCAGCGGAAGCATGGAAGGGAGACACCAGAGCGCAACGATTGTCGAACCATAATTTCCACTCGATGTACAATTATAGCTTGAGGTGAAGAAGGCATCAAACATACCTACTCAGAAATTTCACCCAAGCCCATACGTAATCGAATTTTCCCCCAAACAATACCCAGAATAAATGATGGAAGCAACTATAGATTCAGTGAGTAGCCGCACATGAACATTGAAGCAGGCAACATGCAACCTATTTCACCTACGCCTAAGGGATTTACATGGATATACCGTAGAGAAGTAAGCTTATATTTTTAGCAGTCGAACTAATAGTTGTAGATTATACAATATTCCCACACAGCAAAGCAAAGCAATCACAAAGCACAAGAACGGTGCATCAGTATGGAGTTACCGAGTTAGCCCGGTCAATTTTCCTGACGCCGAATGTGGAAATAACCACCAGGGGCAGGCTGAGATCAAAGGCGCAGCCAGAGCCGCCCTCACCAGCAACAGAAAATACACTAGATCAAACGATAAATTTCACGATTGTCACCATGCAAAATTCCAAATTTTCCGCGCCGAAGGATTTATCTATATTTTCACCTGTCTTTGGTCGGCACCCCTTTCGCAAAATTCTAGCTGCGCTACTATCTGGGACGTGTTGTTTGTGTGTCCATATAGCTTTCCTTGGGATCTGTTTTCAGTCTTGCGAGCAAATTTCCCTATTACGATTTCAATAGAAATCCATAAGCCTAGATCAGAAGACATGGACAGAATGCTTCAATTATTTACAATCGTGAAGGGTAGGTATATGACATGATATTTTCCCGGATAATAAACATGCTTCAGCAACTTAATTACCTGTTTTCGGCCATGAAACTTGCTATCATGGGTTCATGCCTTTTACAGAGATATCAGATAGTTGGTGACCATATTTCAGCATGTCAACGCCCAGAGGCGAGTTGCATAAAAATTCCCGCAGCTGACGGTATTTTTTTCATTGTACTCCATCCGGTTTCATAAAGCCAATAGAGAAAAATATCGGTTACGAAGAAACTCAGCATATTCAACGCAAATGACGGTTATATTTTTGCTTCATAAAGCCCTGATGCGGTGAAATCGGTGGGGATAACGAGGCACTAATTGTCGAAATGTCCCAAATTGCGACAGAAAAAATGAACACACCAGCTGCGTTTTTTGTCGTGAATGCTGAGTTGCAGGCCGAACAACATCGCACTTGCGTAGGATTTTCGGTAGAATTATGTGCGCGTGCATATAGCATGGCTGGGCTTTTACTCAACGAGAACCGCTGGGAGGTGCAATTGATTATGAACATGGACTGAAGGCCACGACGGTATCCAAGAGTGTTCCGCTGGCGACATAACATCGGAGTGGTTCTGGGCTGGCTCATTCAGGTTGGTAGCAGGGATATATCTTTGTATGCTTTTGGGAGGGTACTTGCCCCCCCCCCCCAATGTTAGCTTTGTCCTCCCACCCAAGAATGTCAAGTTTTAGCATTGGGCCCTATGTGGTATATCCTAGTTGAGCCCGCATATTGCCTTCATGTACTGTGCCCTCCCAATAACGTTCAGAAACCTAGACCTATGGCTGGTAAGTACCTACCTATGATGTACCGAACACTCTGAACGGGAAATAGTCCAATTTTCAGCGAAGACTGAATTATTTTCACCATATCACTTTTGACAGGTTTCTAATCAGTGGCGGCTATCTGATAACTTCACTGGTCCGGTCGATAAGTTACTCATAGTATTGGGTTGTGAAGTGGACTGCGGGCAGGTTAAATAATATCTGTTGCGAAGAGTTCTGGAGGTGAAGCCAAGCATTCTTTTTCATTGCGATTGGTGTTATAAAACGGCCATACATTAGGAAATTGACATCAATCACAATTAAATGCACTCCTGCCTGTAATAGTACCATTTACTCACAACTTGCAATGGACCAGTAAGAAAGGACATTGTATGTAACATGAAGGTCACATCACTTCTTTCTTTGAGAGGCTTTTAGTATTCTTCAATAAGCTAGAGCATGTGTGTTGTTTTGTATACTTTTGAGGGGGCACTTGCATCCTCAATGTTGGCTTTGCCCCCAATCACTTTAAATTTTAACATAGGATCTATGGAGTGTGCCCCCAATTAATTTGGACCCGCCTATTTCCTTCATGTATTGTGCCCGACTCCAATGATTTTCATAAATCAACGCCCCCGAGCTAGTACATCCTAACCCCAATCTTCCCATGGCATGAATGCTAAAGTCTACATGTACGGATGTTGGATGATGGTCACCAGAAAACAAACAATGTATATATCTGTGTGATGTATCATGAAAACAAAATGCTTTCTATTCTTGTTCGCTGACTAATTGCTTTGTGTATCTCGAAATGGCTAACTAAACGCACGGTTATCAACGTGATTGAACGACTCGATCTCTTTTGACATAGCCCTCATGAGAAAGACAAATAGCGGGAACTTCTGGCGCGATCGCAGATGTTACAAATATAATAAACCATCATATGAATCTTCATATACCCGAAGTATCAAGTAATAATATACAATTGGTGAGGGAAGTACGTGAAATATGCATAAATATACTGATAACATAACTTCCACATACCGGACCGAGTTTGTTCCTGGTTATGACGTCATCCATTCCGTCGTATTTTCGCTATGAAAAAGCCGTCGTGCTGCAGAAAAAACCCACTATTTTCCGTACGCAGTGAATGTTGATGAAACCCGAAATACGACACTGCGTATTTTCCACGAAGGGAACATTGTTTACCGTCCATGACAGTTATTTTTTATAAACTCGCTTCAGGTCGTGTGATTCCAGCGCCCCGTGCCCTATAAGATCAGATGAAGTGATCTCATCTCCTACATATGCGCCAACCAGACTAAAACATCCTACGTCTGCATTTCGCATGGAATCTAAAAGTGTTCTGCATAGGTACCCAGGTACTACGAATCCCGCAAAACTATTATTATTGCTGCAACGAACCAAAATCTCCCTTGATTGGGATAAAAATTAAGTCACAAAGCCAAAGTAAAATTAGTTCTCGAGGTCATGAGTTCATCAAATTGTCCTTACGATGTGTTATGTTATTAATTGAAATCCAGCCACATTATGTGCATTGCTTAAATTATGTGTGTAAAGAAAGCATACGACCTTCAATATACCAGGAGGTGCTGAGTTGACATCAAAAGTAACGTTAAGGATTATACTTTATTACTCAACGTTTCGGCCAGGGGCCATCGTCAGGAGTGATATAAAAATGTCAAGTTTAGCAATTGAAAAAAAAGCACGCGAGAAAAAAAGCGTGCAAAAGACACGTGGAATGCAGAAAAGCCTCCTCAGTGGTGCAGACACTTAAAGAAACTCCAAACCAGAAACAAACTAGGTCAAGATAGAATCCTCTGAGGAAGCCCGAGCCGATGGTCCACATACATATCGATACATACACTCACGCACATATATAGACATAGATCCAATATAACGCGTAATACATAAAATATAATTTATGTTTATGTAATTTAAGTGATATACCAAGACGTCGTTTGCGTGTTTAGTTGCGGCCGTAGATTACGTATGTGTAGAGATTCGAGGACCTTTAGATCAGCGTTGTCCCTGGCTGTTGCTAGAATTTCTACTTTGAAGTTTGTGTTAGTGTCGCTGTGTTCCATGTTAGAATGTTTGTCGATCATGTGTTCGCCTAAAGGTGTGTATGCTCTTCGAAGTCTGGCATCTCCCAAGTGCTCATTGTACCTATCCCTGATACTACGTTTGGTTTCACCGACATAAAATATTCCAAGACAGCGGTTGCACGTTATTTTATAAACTACGTTTTTCCGCGTGCATCTACCTTTGAGCCCGTTGATACAGGTGTGGCACGTTCTTCTACCAGCAGGGCATGGCGGAATTTCCAGGGCTGAGCGGACCAGGTAAGATTTCAGCGTAGGTCCGCTAGTCCAGGCTACCCTAACATGGTTTAGATGAGACGAACGGATGGCTGCGTTTACCTGTCGACATAGTTGGTCATCGACAAATGGAAGTCTCATGTAAACATAGTTGGGATTACTACCCGCTCGATGCCGACGTTGCCCACTTATCCTACTCCTGTTGTGAGGGTGAACAGCACGAGCGGCGGAGTGTACCCGATGTGCTGGGTATCCGTTTTCCAGGAAAAGAGTTGTCATCTTCGCAAGGCTCCGCTCGCATGAAATAGTATCGGAGGAGACTCGTGCTGCTCTCCTCATTTGGGATGTTAAAACGGCCTTTTTAGTAGCCATCGGGTGGGCCGAATCATAGTGCAAGATGATGGGGGCTGCCATAGGTTTAAAGTACAGTTCGGTGGTGTAGCTCCCATCAGCCTGAACTACAAACAACGTATCAAGGAAAGGAATCGAATTGCTATGACCAGTGTGTTCTAAGGTGAACTTGATGCTGGAGTGTTGTTGGTTAATTTCTGCAAAGAAGTCGAGCAGAGAGGCCAAGCCATGTGTCCAAACACCAAAAATATCGTCTATATACCTCATGTAGAGAGCTGGTTTCAAATCATACGAAGCTAAGAAGATCGACTCAAGGCGGTGCATAAAAGCAATCGCTAAAGGAGGTGCACATCGGTTACCCATAGCCACTCCTTTTGTTTGCTTGTACATGGAGTTACCGAAACGTATGAGGTTATTGCTGAAAATATGTGTTAGTAATTTCACACAGTCCTGTCCCCCAATCCCGAAAAGACAAATGTCATCCAGATTGTCCTCGATTAGACGAATCACAGCATCTATTCCCTCCTGTATCGGAATGCTGCCATATAGATTTTTAACGTCCATGGTGAAAACAATACTGCCTTCCGGAAGTTTGGTAGGGAACGTTTCTTTCACCCTCTGTAGGTACGACTCCGTGTTTGTCAGATGGGCGGGAACCAACGCTAGTATCTGGACCAGAATCTTGCTCAAGAACCAAGATAACTTGTCTAGGGGGTCACCACTCGCCGACACTATAGGGCGCAGTGGAACCTCCAGTTTGTGGTTTTTGGGGAGCCCGTATAATTCCGCTGTGCGGCTGGAATGAGGAAGGAGAGATAACACTATGTCTTTATGTAACTTCCCTGATAAAGTTTCCTTGATAATAGTACATGTTTGAATTTCGAGACGTTTGGTAGGGTTTGGTTGGGAAGAAATGCTCTGATAATCGTCCGTTATTTTACTGGCCTTTTCAATGTAATCCGTTTTGTTTAGCACGACGAATCCTTTGCATTTATCTGACGGCTTTACTATTACATTATCGTTGTTTTTCATTTCCCGAAGTACTTCCCTCTGTTTCGCATAATTGTCCGACCTTTTGTTCGATGCTTTGTTGTGATATTTATATGCTTTTAGAACTTTTGTTTTTAAATCTTTCAACTCAGATTCTAATTGAGTTGTGGCTCTCGGTGGTTGGTATGCAGGAGTGTCGGGAAACATGGGGCGAAGCTTTGAATGACCTGTGCTAGAGGTGCTTTGTGATAAGCCTGCCCGCGGTACCCGAGGTACAGTTTGCTGTTTTGTCTCCCTCACATTCCTCCACCGCAAACCATAGATCGCCCTTTCTACGCCTGATTCTGCCTTTTCCAAGCAGCTACGATCTACTTTTTGAGCTAACGCAAAATTGGGGCCTTTGTCAAGCAATCCCAATATATCTGAGTCTAGAGGCAACTTACTTAGATTAGACGTGCGATTTGTACGATATCGTTCAGTGCCATCGCCGTTGGTGTCCGTACCGTGGGTGCCAGAAGTAATGCAACTACCCGAGCTTTCTCCACTGGTAGCCCCGTGGTGAAGTAAATTATTTTTATCCGGGAGTGGCGTAGGTGGTTGGTACGATGAATGTGTACCTAGGTGAAGTTCGTCCTCTTGTGGTGCGCTGCGGACGGCTGCTGGCCTCACGCCGCAGTTTCTGACTCCAGAAACAACGCTGGAGATCGTCAAACACAGAGACCACCCACGCATGACCAAAGCCCATCCAAAGCTCCAAACAGTCACAACGCTGGGCACGAACACACTAAACAACGAAGCGCACCAGACCCTGTCCGCACAGCAGCGAAAATCGACAACACTACGTGGTGAAGCACCAACATCACTACAAACGAGTGGTGACCCCCTAGACAAGTTATCTTGGTTCTTGAGCAAGATTCTGGTCCAGATACTAGCGTTGGTTCCCGCCCATCTGACAAACACGGAGTCGTACCTACAGAGGGTGAAAGAAACGTTCCCTACCAAACTTCCGGAAGGCAGTATTGTTTTCACCATGGACGTGAAAAATCTATATGGCAGCATTCCGATAAAGGAGGGAATAGATGCTGTGATTCGTCTAATCGAGGACAATCTGGATGACATTTGTCTTTTCGGGATTGGGGTACAGGACTGTGTGAAATTACTAACACATATTTTCAGCAATAACCTCATACGTTTCGGTAACTCCATGTACAAGCAAACAAAAGGAGTGGCTATGGGTAACCGATGTGCACCTCCTTTAGCGATTGCTTTTATGCACCGCCTTGAGTCGATCTTCTTAGCTTCGTATGATTTGAAACCAGCTCTCTACATGAGGTATATAGACGATATTTTTGGTGTTTGGACACATGGCTTGGCCTCTCTGCTCGACTTCTTTGCAGAAATTAACCAACAACACTCCAGCATCAAGTTCACCTTAGAACACACTGGTCATAGCAGTTCGATTCCTTTCCTTGATACGTTGTTTGTAGTTCAGGCTGATGGGAGCTACACCACCGAACTGTACTTTAAACCTATGGCAGCCCCCATCATCTTGCACTATGATTCGGCCCACCCGATGGCTACTAAAAAGGCCGTTTTAACATCCCAAATGAGGAGAGCAGCACGAGTCTCCTCCGATACTATTTCATGCGAGCGGAGCCTTGCGAAGATGACAACTCTTTTCCTGGAAAACGGATACCCAGCACATCGGGTACACTCCGCCGCTCGTGCTGTTCACCCTCACAACAGGAGTAGGATAAGTGGGCAACGTCGGCATCGAGCGGGTAGTAATCCCAACTATGTTTACATGAGACTTCCATTTGTCGATGACCAACTATGTCGACAGGTAAACGCAGCCATCCGTTCGTCTCATCTAAACCATGTTAGGGTAGCCTGGACTAGCGGACCTACGCTGAAATCTTGCCGGGTCCGCTCAGCCCTGGAAATTCCGTCATGCCCTGCTGGTAGAAGAACGTGCCACACCTGTAACAACGGGCTCAAAGGTAGATGCACGCGGAAAAACGTAGTTTATAAAATAACGTGCAACCGCTGTCTTGGAATATTTTATGTCGGTGAAACCAAACGTAGTATCAGGGATAGGTACAATGAGCATTTGGGAGATGCCAGACTTCGAAGAGCATACACACCTTTAGGCGAACACATGATCGACAAACATTCTAACATGGAACACAGCGACACTAACACAAACTTCAAAGTAGAAATTCTAGCAACAGCCAGGGACAACGCTGATCTAAAGGTCCTCGAATCTCTACACATACGTAATCTACGGCCGCAACTAAACACGCAAACGACGTCTTGGTATATCACTTAAATTACATAAACATAAATTATATTTTATGTATTACGCGTTATATTGGATCTATGTCTATATATGTGCGTGAGTGTATGTATCGATATGTATGTGGACCATCGGCTCGGGCTTCCTCAGAGGATTCTATCTTGACCTAGTTTGTTTCTGGTTTGGAGTTTCTTTAAGTGTCTGCACCACTGAGGAGGCTTTTCTGCATTCCACGTGTCTTTTGCACGCTTTTTTTCTCGCGTGCTTTTTTTTTTCAATTGCTAAACTTGACATTTTTATATCACTCCTGACGATGGCCCCTGGCCGAAACGTTGAGTAATAAAGTATAATCCTTAACGTTACTTTTGATGTCAACTCAGCACCTCCTGTTATATTGAAGGTCGTATGCTTTCTTTACACGCAATGTCTAAAACCCAGGAGCATCTAAGAGCCATTCTTCGTTGTATTTAATAAATTATGTGTAATACGTTTAATGCACCGCAAAGAAACAATGGCACCATCACCTTCAGCTTCCAGGTGTGGTCAAACCCCAGGGGCTCAGGGACGATTTTAAATCAGAGGGGTAAGATCGTGACTGTTTTCTGCCTCAGTTCCCATCCCCCAAAACCCAACACTTAGAGTGAGATAATCGTATTTCAGCAATTTGGGATATGGAGCCACACAATTCTTCGTTTTTATCTTACGGTAAACGTTTCTAATTCAACTCCTCGAAAGCTCATCTTCTGATCTTCCCATTTCCTACGCTCCTGTCTAACCCACGCACAAACAGCCGATCCCCTCACCTCAACGTCGTAGAAACAACGGCTCCACGGCACCACGGTCATAAAATGGCAGGCTAATTCGCGAGTCCCATACTTTTAGTCCTTTACGAGTTGCCGTTCATGCCGTATAAATGGCTATTGCTAATTGCTGGCTATTGCCATACAGACATCATTTTATTCAACAGCTGGTAACCAAAGCTGCCATGAAGATAATTGTTCAACCACAAGCATGGAGGAAGATAAAAATCATGCTTGGTGCTTTGCAACACACTATGCTATGCGACCCCTGCACAACCACTTCAAAGGCAGCGCATCTTTAGGGACAGGTCAGACACGCAGGTGGACCAACTGGTCGGCCACGCCGCGGGTCATGGTGGCATTGACCGCGATGGAGGCCCACCCGGCGGGCCCGTGGCGGCACCGTCGGGCGAGTTCATCCACCCGACTCAGATGCCGCGTGGTACAGAAACTACCAATTGGGCGCCACATGGCCATGGAAGCCGATGCGCCCTTAGGCCCCAAAAACAAACAAGCAAACAAACAAACAAACAAACAAATAAACGGAAAACTACGACCCTTCAGAAAGATGATGTATTTCCTGAAGTTTGGGTGATCGATGCCAATGAGACGCAAATTGGTATTTAAACTAAACAAATTTCAGCTTACTTTCTACCTTTCGGTTATTGCCCTCATCAGGGCAAGATAGCCGAAACGTGGGAAATATACTGAAAAGTTATAAATTTAAATATCAATTTACGTATCATTGTCATCGATCACCCAAGTGCCACAACATTGCAACCTTCATGAAGTTTGCCAGTTTTCTTCCACGTGGTCGGACCCCACAAAAATATCAGGTGTGATCCAAGCCCCAAGAACCTCAGCGGTGGCGACGTTCATGGAAAAGAGGTTCAATAGGCACCGCTTGCAGTTATCTTCATAGCGTTATTACGACGTAATCTAGGATGATCACAGCCACTGGCGGATCTAGCCCACCGGTTTGGGGGGGGGGGCAACTTTCGGTTTTCGGCGTCAGCCCTCCCCCCCCCCCCTCCCCCAGTGGCGTACCTAGGAATTGCATCAGGGGAGGGGTCGAACGGATTTGGAGGATGCCCATTCTCCCACTATTTTTGGTTAAAACCACCGGATTTCGACCACTATTTGGCAAAGGGGCACATTTAAAAAATAATAATTAAAATAAAAATAAAATAAAAGTAAAATAATAATTGACAACATAATTTCCTGTGTAGGGGCCCCAGTCTACCTCCACCGCTTCTATGTTACCGGATTTTTGTTCTTGTTTACCAAAACGTTCACGTTCACGTTCAACGTCTTGTACCACGTCAACGTTCGTGCACGTGGACACTTGCGGATCCGATTTTGTCAACTCTTGCTGTAAGCAGAACTTGATCAGCATGGAACCCTCGATGTGTGTCAGAATCTACTATGCTACTATACTGGCTTGCAAACAATTATATATAAAAAAATCCTTTAAAATTGGAGATTCTTTCATCCAGACGCTATTTTTAACCTCGGCAAAGGTTACTGCATTTTAATTTAGTTGACTTCTGTTGGTTTCGGGGGGCCAAAAGACACTATGGCCCCCCTTTTAAGCGCTTCGGGGGGGGGCATGGCCGGAATGGCCCCTCCCTGGATCCGCCAGTGCATGAGGGTATGTGTAAAACTTGTCTCGTAGATACCCTAAACTGCAATAATTCCCTTAAACTTTGATAGCCCGGTCCTACCACCCGAATCTCCCCTACATGCAAACCCGCCAGTTATCTCTTATTCAGGATATAAATACATACCTCCTCTTGTTATTCTTCTTGAAAAAATCAGTCAATGTAGCCTGTCTCTTCATCTTAGCAACCCCAACACCTATATGGCTATATGGCCTTGTCCCAACACCAACATACGAAACATGCTGCTCAACTGGGCTCAACTGGTCACTCGCACAAAACATCCTGTTCAAATTCCGCTTTCGAAATCTGGCTCACTGGGTCCGCTTGCCCGTTACTAGCTAAACAAACTTCATGAACCTATCTGACGAAGGAATAATGAAACTGCTGATTTCGTCATCTCTTGCTGTAAGCAGAACTTCAACAGCATAGAACCCTCGATGTGTCAGAATCTACTATGCTACCATATTGTGCTTCCAAACAATTATAACAAAATACCTTTAAAATTGGAGATTATTTCAGCCGGAACGCTATTTTTTAACCTCAGCAAAGGTTACTGCATATTAATTTAGTTTGCTTTTGTTGGTTTGGGGGGGGCAAAAGACACTATGGCCCCCCTTTGAAGCACTTGGGGGGGGGGGGCATGGCCGGAATGCCCCCCTGGATCCGCCAGTGATCACAGCATGTTACTTAATCACAAAATACTTGAGAGCCTTAT
Organism: Ashinkailepas kermadecensis; assembly: GCA_034440615.1. NCBI lineage: Eukaryota > Metazoa > Arthropoda > Thecostraca > Neolepadidae > Ashinkailepas > Ashinkailepas kermadecensis. Next base: position 310,319 of record JAOTOM010005149.1, on the reverse strand, counting down.
TTGTAGCTAAGAAAACTTTCAGTCACACACACGCACACACACACACACACACACACACACATATATATATATATATATATATATATATATATATATATATATATATATATATATATATATATATATATATATATATATATATATATATATATATATATATATTATATATGTGGGTCGCACGTCATAATTTCATACTAATGCGAGGAGTCATATAGAGAAACATATATCGGAACTGGTGGTCTCTCCACATGTTGAGTCGTAGGGTTTTTCCGTCACCATGAATGTTATATACGCAGTGAAGAGCGTGTGGCATTCACAAAATTCCGAAAGCTTTCGCTTGGCGTCACATGTGTCGACGTATGATTGTGTAGCCATTTATATCGTGTGCCGATGTGTGACTTTGTGACCGTTTATACCATGTGCCGACGTATGACTTTGTGGCTATTTACATCATGTGCTGATGTGTGTCTGTGCGGCCATTAGCATGTGCCCAACATCAGGTGCCGACACAATGGCCAGCATTTTCCGTTCCTGGTGTGCTGGCTTCCCATTGCCAAGAAGAACTATTTCTTGACCACTTGTAATGAACTGGATGATACTTTGGAGGTCCGCACACCGAAGGCAATTTAAGTCACGGTGTGGCACATGCACTATTTGGGAAAATGTTCTTCTTTTGCGAAGGGGTACTCCAGCCCGGAGAAGACGTGTTTCCGGATATAGGTGGAAAGATAGTCCTGCATTTTGGGAAGAATATGCTGTTCATAGAAGAAATGTTTAGTATAAAGAAGGAAATAAATATAGCAAGAGTTCGCTGGACGGGGAGTGGCTACAGTTGACTGCGATGGGTCAAATTCCACCCTTTTAGACTCCCGCAAAAGCAATGCTTAAGCGACTTGACTGGGGGGGGGGGGTAGGAGTGGGAGGCACGACGATCCGCTCAGTTGGCATGCGAAAGGAGGCCCTGCTTTGTCTGAGAAGCTAAGTGTTGCTTACACCGCGAAGGAAAGTGTTGCCAATTACGAGCAGGAAGTAATGCTCTGGACGGAGTAGAAATTCTGGTATTACAAGTGTTGTACATTCTGGTAGGAATGTGTTCGTCGATACGGGAGAAGTAAATACTGCCTTGTCCCAGGAAGAAAGAGGTGTCCGATCAGGGACAGGAAGTGTTTCCCCCAGCCCAGGGCAGCGCGTTCTGCCTGATCCGGACCAGGAGCCGCTGTCAGTTGAGGGAGAGGGGAGGGGACAGGGAGAGGGGAGACGACACGGCTGCTGCGTATATGACCAGCCCACCTGACAGCAGCAGCAGAAGCAGTGTGGGGACCATTGACCGCGTCGTCGGCCAAACCTCCGCCTCTGCAGTTCAGCAGCGCGGTCATTTGCCTCGGTCGCCTAATGTAAAACCGCCGGCTGACCTTGCCTCGGCCTTCAATCCGACGTCCAAAAGGCGAACGTCCTCCTGGAGCATGGACAGCGTCCGCCTGCAATGCTGTGTGCTGAGCGATGTTCAATCACTGTCCCAGCAGGGGGCACGTATAGTGCTTTCTAATCAGCAGCCAGCATCGAGCCGAGACCGTCTATGGTCCCCAGGCCATTCATGCTCCACAGACCATCCACGGTCCCCAGGCCGCCTATAAACCCCAGACCGCTCATAATGTTCGAGTCACTCATGGTCTCCAGACCAGCCATGTCTCTCGGATCATTCGTGGTTCCCAGACCATCCATGGCACCCAGACCACACATGCTCTCTGAGGAACTGATGAGCTCCAGACCATACATTGTCTCCAGATCATCCATAGTCACCAGACCATCCAAGATCCTCAAACCATTGATGGTTTCCAGTTCGCTCATAACCCCTGGGCCACTCATGGTCCCCAGCCCATCCATGGTCTCCAGACCGCACATGGTTCCCAGACCACTCATGATCTCCGGGTGACCCTGATCCCCAGACCATCCATGGTCTTCAGACGACCCATGGTCTCCAGACCATCCATGGTCCTCAAGCCATCCATGGTCCCCAAACCATCCATGGTCCTCAAACCAACCATGGTCTCCAAACCATCAATGGTCCCCAAACCATTTATGGTCTCCAGATTGCGGAGCCCCCCCTCATGCGGATTGTGACCAGGAAGTGCAGACGGTAAGCAAGATGTCGTGACGTAATGTGGCGTACGCGACATTCCAATGTTCTGGGGACAGTTGTGGCGAAGCTTGCAGGTGTTTGCAGCGAAGCGCCCAGGGATTAACTTGTCTTCGTTGTTTTTTCTTCGGCTCAGTGTTTGGGGAAGCACGGCAAAGGCCATTCGAAAGGCCAACGCCATGGGCCGTGGTGCTACTCAAGCATTGACGCATCGACAAGCCGATGCCTTAATGGAATCGTTGATGCATCGCGAGCAAAGTGTAGCGTCGGCGGACCACCAAGTCACGTGTAACGATATTGGAAGTGTATTTATGTTGATAGACTAAAACATTTTAACGTGGGAGATTACGCAGGAAATGGCCGACTGAGCATTGAGGGCGTATCTGAAGCATGACTTGACAAGCGACCGGGCTTAACCAGGCCTGATTACATCGATAAAGATCATGAATATGGCTTAGAAATGGTACCATCCATCATCGGCACGAGCGCGCAGGAAGTTTAAGCTTCCAGACACGCTATTGAAACCTGTGTCCCACTGGCAAGGTCTGATGAAATCCCCTGTCCATAACAGGACTGTAGCCTGCGCATAGATGCCCATTACTGGAGTCAGTGCCCTTCATTACAGCCAGGGCGAAGGCCGACTGAGGTTTCCGTAACTGCCGGAAAAAAGTCGACATGAGCGGCCCGGCCCGGTCCGGCCCTATCGCCACAATCATCGCTGTCGCCGCAGCCGTCGCTGTCAATCAGGCTGCTGAGGAGCGCAGCGGAGGCAGCAGCGCGGAATACGACCGTTGCGCGTCGTGTTTGCTGTCAATTCTCCGGTGATAAAATATGATGAGGTGAAATGGAATTTATTATTAAGTCTGTTTAAAGCACGCACTACGCCATGTGATGGACTCCTTTATGCTAATGCTCAAAGGATTATCTTATTGCACCAGGCTACGTTATGTTGCATGGCTGACAAAATGTACCCAGAGACAATTCAAAATATGTCCAAACCTGAAGATATAAAATTATTAACCCCATTCGTGGCTTCTCCGACAAGCCGATTACTGGTCATTATATTGACGTACATCATTCGTGTTGAATACGTCTTGCCTTGATAATTTATATGGTATTATTGCTATTAATTGTATTACAGTATTTGGCTTAGAATGTAATATTTGTCTCAGTCATTCTTGTTGTTATTGTTTGGTGTTATGTTCAGTATGTTCCCGTTGTTATTCAACTGATATCACAATTGTATACCTGAACTCACAAACTCCTATGCTCAAGGCACTACTTAGTTGCCTGTTTGGAGAATCGTCAATCTTCCTAACCAGCATATCCGAGCAGCCGCTGAAAGAAGTTACTGGCACGGTGCAGGGACGCAAGGAAGGCCGAGTGGTAGCTGGAAAACCACCGCAACATTCTCACGTGCAGGCCAGAATGGGGAGAACTTTCATATAATGGTCGAGCACTCGATCGTGGACCGAAAAGCTTACGTTGCAAAATTATGGCCTTCAGTGTTAGATCAGGCTATCTAGGCTCCACTTTATTCTAGCCATTCTTGGTAGGATTGCGTTACCAAGAAGGGCTTGGGTCATTTGATCTTTTGATCTTTGATTACTTTTGATCGGCTGGCTAAGTCAGGTTTGTTGAAGTACCGCTGACCTTGTACGACTATCCTTTTCTATTTATGCCTGCATTGTGTGGTGTTTACGATTTTCAGTCAATTCAGTCATGCGGCCATTGGAAATGGCAGCATGGGCCAATGTGCTTCCGAACTAAACAAAGCACATCATAGACTCTGAAGTACATCTAAGTACCCCACGTCTGCCATCTAAGCATTTGCTTTTCAGTGCATGTTATCGCAAACTTCAGAACGAGAACCGGATATTCGATTGGCGTGCAATTTACGAGAAGCGCGCTGTGAGTACTGCATGCACGCTGACGCGCAACAAAGACTTGCACCCTCCGCGGGCCTGACTCGGTCCCACCTGCGCACCGGAACCATGTTTCGAAACCGGAGCCGCCTGCTCCGTCTGCCAGTGCCCGCCGGCGGTGACGAGTGACCCGACTTCCGGCTGCCGGGCCGGGCCGTCGTCGGTCGTTCCGTCGCGTTACGTCGCGATGCGTCACGCGCGTGCCGCGAATGCGCCGACGCGTCAGCGGACTGTCCGGGCGCGGAGAAAGCATCGAAAGTGGTACGGCGCCGGCCGCCCGCACTCCCGGGAACACCTGCGGAGACCGCCGGCTGGCCGGCTGCTGCCCGTCTTTACAGGTGCTACTGCCGCGAGTCTTTGCAGGTGCTCCTGCCGCGAGTCTTTACAAGTGCTCCTGCTGCCCGTCTTCACAGACTGCTCCTGCTGTGCGTCTTTATAGACTGCTCCTGCTGCGAGTCTTTACAGGTGCACTGCTGCCTCCGCCGGCGGCTACGGCCATCGCCCCTACAGCCACGGCTTCCACGGAACGGTGACGTTCTGCGTTTCCACAGGCTGGCCGACGGGCTTCTGCAGGGTAGTTGGTTGTGGCCTCCTCAGCAGGTGTGGTTTCCTGTACTTTTGGTTGGGCTTGGGAGCCCCACCATCTTTGCCGTGGTCCCAACAACTTCTTGTTCTCTTAATATGGGACCCTGTGGGGTGGGCTCCACCAGCAAACTTAGCAACATTGATTGTCTTCATGCACTGGGCCGTTTGCTTTCGCAGCTCCTGGCTCCTTCCCCTACCTTTGTTCGCGGCTTCTGGTTCCTTGGCCCTTGTTTTGTCTAATGATGCTGTTGTGTCACATTTCGTTCGAGTTTGCAGAAGAAAAACTGAGCAAAACTGATTAGCGAATCCAAAAGGAAAACTTCACAATTCCAAACAAGTACCAATATTCCAGTGCTATAAAGCATGCCCAAATAATGCTTGGAATTAGCTACCAATTTCAATGTCACCAATGCATGCAATGCAATTGGCTCACACAAGATAAACGTTAGTGCTCTCTGATAAAATGTGCCCATCGCTCTAGGTTCACACATTCTCCCACATAAAGTCAGCCAATGGAGACGTTTGTCGACGCGACACAACGCTAAGCACAACCCGCGTTTCGTCAGTATTACTCATATCGGTTGCGTAGCAAACTCGCAAACACTTCTTGACAGCCCGACAATCCAAGCTCGCAAAAACACATTTTGACAGCCCGGCAACCCAAACTCGCAGATACTTCTTGACAGCCCGGCAGTCAAAAAGCGTAGACATTTCACAAGCAGTCTGGACTCGATACATATCGCATGCGTATCGATGCATGCACGTGCATAGTTCGCATAGCCACAGATATTAATGTAAATCGCATCCTTTCCAACTGCACAGGCCCCTCGCTCTGATCCGATCGGGGGAGGGAGGCCGGATACCGCACCTCTAATGGCGCCGTGCAGAGCAGTGGCGACCAGTCCGCATAAATCTGGTCGTGGCTGAGAATGACGTCACGTTCACCATGAAAGGATGCCACCTCTATGCCCTTCCCACGTTCCCGTAGAAGGATCTGCCCAAAGTGGTGCTGAGACTGACTGAAAGGATACCTGAAGCGGAGAGCTGCTGTGATTGTGAATGGCATCTGGGGAAGTGGCCGCCATTTCTATCTCATCCAGCTGAAATTGTAAGTAAACAACGACCCTGTCAGTCATACTCTGGCAGCAGCATCCTTACGGCGAAATAGACGTGATGTGAAATCCCCGGGATATTTTTGCTCAACACATCGCCGAGGCTCACAAGTCGTCATGCTGTGACATCACTAATCCAACACACTGTACATCAATGAAGAACCACAAGCGAATCATTTTCCTCCACCGAACATACCCACGAGAACGCGAGGCATTTCCGTCAATTGCAGATGGTAAAAAGTGCGACGGGCGGCAGGCCCGGCACACGACACATCATGATTTCCATTGAGGAAACGTCTATAAAAATTTGCACGTGGTTGAAATCAGCAGCATCTAACCCTGGCCTCTGTTCAAAACATGCACGCTCGCCGACCATTACAAGTCTTAAAAATCGTCTAACGGTTCGAACGTGACGTCAAACCAGGACAAGAACATGCTCATACCAACCATGCTGATGACATCCAACCCGGTGTATGTACTGGATCGAACCATAAATGCAACCTTTTTCAGGCTATATATATAAGAGCCACAACTCACGAATTGGTATTAAGGGTGTTTATTTTCCCATTATGATGAAAACAAATCGCTTAAAAAGTCTTCTGTTCCGCACATTGTGCAGTGTTACCTATATATTATATAACCATTCTTCGATTATAGGTCAGTTCTGGCTTAGGAACAGATCTGAGGGAATGCTTTCTTCTTTTATGTTTCCTGAGAACTTCTAGCTCCTTGCATGCACAGTAGAGCCGACGACTAAGTCAGCCTGCTTTCAGCTTAGTCGGCTTCTGCCATAACCTGAGTAGTCGCTACAAGGGCAAAAAGCTGGCAACGGAAAATGTTTGTATTATCACATCCGTCCAGCTTGTGGATGTGAGCTGCTTTTGATTTTTCTGAGATGACCATCCTGTAAGAATGTGCCAAAACCAGCATGAATAGATATTATCTTCAATTCCTCGGATGAAGATTAAGATTGTCACATATTAGGCCACAAATTGCAGATCAGCATCACGTGTATTTATGAAGGCGGAATAATCCAATTGGGGGCGAAAATAATCCCGTAACCTTTAAAATGCTTGTAAAATGCTAACGTTTACTGGACATCTCTTCAATTTCGCTGAAGCCCATAAGGTTTGCGGAAGTGCCCTGCACAAATTGTACTAGGTTGAAAGGCAAAACACTTCCCCTATGCAGCTCTTTCTTGGCGTACCAATAATTTGCCCACTCTCCGAAACCTGAGTGAGAACCCTTCGGCGAGATTTAGCTTTCCTAACTTAACGTATTTTTTAGCACCGCATTACGTTGGTGAAAAAAAGGAAGATTGATAAACAGCATTGGTTTTACTCCGATATCAAATAGAAACGAAGTCGCACGACGCCCACGAATCTGGAAGTAGAACACTGTGAGTGATTGTACATGCAAGACATAGAAATTCAACAAGGAACAGTTTTATTCTGTTCGCGTTTGCAGGCGTCATCTTTTTCACTATCAATTGCAAATCCAATTGGGTGGCCAAAGTGAATTACCACTACCAACTGGTTGAATCTAGCACACTGAAGCTCAATATTTGCATATATAGCGATCTTGGAGCAACGATACACTTAAAATAAACACTCATTGGATAGTAATGAATTCAAATCTGTGGAAGTTTAAAAACTTTTTTAATGTTGTCCCACGGGAATAACATTTTTCCTCTTCCTTCCCTACCCACTTGAATCCGCCCCTCTATATCAATGTTGTCTACAGAAGTGAGCCTGCAAGATTTAGCGCACTGCATTCCGGCTTAAAATAAGTACATCCGACACAAGAGTCACATTCTTTGTAACATTCGCCTATGTGGGACCTCACTTGGAATATTCTGTATAGGCATGGAGCCCATACTTCGAAAGGGATATAGATATACTAGTAGAGGGCAGCGCAAAGCCACTAGACCCATCAGTGGACTAGGCAACTTAGAATATGGAGAAAGGCTTTTGGCATTATATATGTGCTCACTCAAGTATAGGAGATTAAAGGGTGATATGATTCAAATGAATAAATTCGTTGAAGGGTTAGGAAAGGTCAATCTGAATGATGCTCTTCTATTTATAATATTGCATAGAGGTCGTCAATTCAGATTGGACATGTCAAGATGAAGGATAGCTAAACGACAGCAGGTTTTCAGTCATAGGGTGTTTTATAAATGGAATAGGCTACCTGTTAATGTTGTGGGGATTCCCTCATTGGAGGTATTTGAAAATAGGGTGCGAATAATTTTGTAATCCTTTGTTTAGTTATAATTAGTGGTGGATGGGGTGAGGTTTATGCTAGTAGGTGTACACGGTGCAGGTCCCTTTAAGCAGGCATGGATGGAGTTGGAAGCTATTGATGGGGCACTCGATCCACGCGTGTGTTACGCGGGATCGAGTGAACAGGGCTAGATAGGTATTAGTAGGTGTGTAGGATGTTGATGGATAGTTTCTTTGTAATTTAGGATGTGGTATTGGTTGGGGTGCTGAGTATCTTTTTTCCCAGGCTTATAACATCTTCTCATTACAGGCTTAACCCAGATGAGCCACTGTGGTTCGTAATAATTCGGAAAACCTTATGACATTACAACATAATTGAGAGATACAGCATTATGTCTAGTTAATGATATGGTAATCCATTCGAACCGACGCCATATCTCTAGTTCGTGCTACCCACAAACACGAATATTCACCTTCCTAGCATTGCCATCACCCACCCGCACCGGCCAGAGTGGTGGCCATCAGTGCGGCAAACACGGCCGGCAGCGTCCTGCCCCGTGTGGCGGTGTTAGTGACGTCACCCACCGCCGACCGCCGCCAGTGAACGAACTAAAACACGGCAGTGACCCCGCGCTCGCCTTGACAGCCGGCGAAGGCCATGGACACGGCGCGAGGCCGGCGGGCCGCTGACCGCCCCACCCGCTGCCGGCCCGCGGGGGAGGAGCCGGGGGGGGGGGATACGCGGCGCGTCCGCCCGCCCGTCAAGGCGGTTTGGGCCGGGGCGGAAGGAACGGGCCGCCGGGTGGTTTCTGCACACGTAGCTGTCGCCGTCGCGGTCGCGGAAGATCCAGGCCGGCAGTTCATCCCTGCTAAGGTCAGGCGGGCCGGCCGCGCATGCGCGCTGCCGGCCTGCGCTGAGCTCCAATGGCGCCGGCCGGTGTCAGACGGCGCGCGGCGGTCGGCGAGTGTGTGCGTGGCGCGTGGAGCTCCCGGTGTGTGGCGGGTGTGCGTCGCCTGACCGGATCGCCGGCCGAGAAGCGGGCCGACGTTGGCGGCGGGAGCAGCGTCGGCAGGTGCACTGTTGACAGACGGCACATCGCTCACCGAGGTGAGTCCCTCCGGCACACGTGCCCCGCTCCCCCGGCAGCCTCCAAACAACTCATTCATCTTCAAGGTTAAACTCGACCGGCAGCCGTCTCCCGGGCCTGACTGAAAAGCACGTGGCGGTTCTTCCTGGCTTGAATAGGACGTCAACGGCTCATTCAGCCTGTGTATTGGCGCACGTGGTATCTTCTGGCGATTACCGATTTCCCGTTGTACTTATTGCACTTTATGCAACACAGGAAGACTGATAGGCACTACATGTACCCATCTACTTCATGGCACAAATAAACTGCATAAGTAGAGGGTAAGCGTGGGGAAGTTATCAATCATTCAATCTTCTTGAGTGCGCGATTGTGTGAAACGATTGAAATTGATCCTTGCTATCTGCATTTATATCAGCTGTGCTGCATTGCACATAGGAAATTAGCCCAGTAACTTCATAGAGCTTCCCTTTTGCCACATATATAAGCGAATTGCAAACATTTCCTGTCAAGCAGGAAGAACCTACCATGAACAACGTTCTGAAGTGATACTTCTCGATAGCTCCATTACATTTGTCGTATAAGTCGATAATTGCTGGGCTCGGGAACCTCCAGCAAGAAATCTCACCAGTGCCATTTTGATAGCTCCATTCAGCAGCATCATTATGTTTTGCTGAAATCGCACCTATCACAGCTGCTTATTTTCATAGTTCAATGATAGCAAGAGTAAGGTGAAACACCAGTGCTCCATAAAGTCCCATGTTAAAAGTCGAAATTATTGGGGGGTAAAGCCAACGTTGAGGGGGCACGTACCCTCTGAAAAGTAAAAAACAACACCCCTGCATATTAGCCATTAGTTTATATGCCTGTTTGTTCTGCTTCACCAACGTTACAGCTACACTAAGACTATAGACTTGGTAGATTGGTGCGAAGTTACTCTGGAGCGAATCTACACCACAGTGAACTCGCACGGAAATAGCGACTCCTCGATACGACCTTATACTCCGGGAAGAGCTTTCTTAGTCGTGTTTGGTCAGTCACACTTCTTAACTATCAAGTTTCATGGTGCTATACTTTGCGTTACTATGCTTATCACTGCAGCTACAACCAATATTTATTGCTACCACCCACGGTCTTGAGGCGTTTTCGGTGTGCACAATTTACAAAAAAGAAATTATACTTCTCGTCACGTCCTTCAAACAGAATGTCTTCACTACCCATCTCCCTGTCAAAGTCAGAAGCATTTATACGCAAAAGTTCTACTATTTTCACCATTGGGGCCATCACAGGGCCGAGATTACCAAAAAAAGACCTCCCCACATGACGCCCGCTATGGTCGCCGTTGGTTCTTATCGCACTTTGGCCTCTCAGGGGTGCTCTGTCTCCCGGCGGCTTGTGTGACCTGCTACATGTGACACTGCTACATGTCATACACTGCTACAAATGCGCTTAGCATAGGACAAAGCACGAAATGTCTTCAGAGTCTTCGTTTTAAATAAGGATGATTGCTTACATAACTCAAGTATTATACAACCCGATGCAAATTATCCCGATGTGAAATTTCTTACCATCAATTCTGCAGGGATGTGACTCACGTATGATAACCCCGCCGTATTTGTGTTTGTGTGTGTGTGGTATGCGGGGAGATTGTTTCCAGCGCTCTCCAGAACCACGCGTCTTGGTGGAACAACGGATAAGCAAAATCGCTGTAATATGGTGTTGTTTATCAGTTTTCCCAGTTCGAAGTGTATTTTTTTTAAGCTGGAAAACTAAGCTACGAAAATAAGAACCCTCGGTAAAATGCCTGCAGGGATGTCGTGGTTTCCAGGTTCATGTCTGCCATGTGACGTCCATTGCATCAGCATATTTAGTTTTTTATCGAGAACATCTACCCACTTCATCCTCAATGGAGACTCCGTCCGTATCTGTGGGTATAGAAGATAATGGAAAACCTGCTAAAGTACTTCTTGGTCCCTGTGTATTCATTTCATTACTGTTCACAACTATATCGTTCTGAATTCATGGAACATTTACCAACATTTTTGCATTCCAATAAGCTTTGTTTTCTGTTGACTGAATCCGGCCGAGTGGGTCCTGCTGGGTCCCGCTTGCTCAAAATAACAATCTTGCTATCTCGCTCGCCTGCCTTATCTTGCGAAAGTTGTCCAATTTCATTCTTCATTCCCGAGTATAAGTTATATTTCTTACAAGTGGAAGGTACGCGGGCGTCCCAGAACTGGGGCCGTGATGCCGGGGGTCGGCGCTGTGGGTGGGCTGGAGCTGAACGATGGTCGGCCGTGGTCGGTTGTGTTGGGGCCGGTTGGCCGTGGTGGGTGGCAGTGATCGGTGGTTGTGATCGGTCATCATGGTGGGTGGTTGTGACCTGTGGTCATAGTGGGTGGGTGACCGTGGTTGGTGGCTGTGGTCGATGTTCGTGGTGCCGATAGTTGTGGTCGATGTTCGTGGTGCCGATAGTTGTGGTCGATGGTTGTGATCGGTTATCATGGTGGGCGGGTGACCGTGGTCGATGGCCGTGGCCGGCGATCGTGGTGGGTGGTTGTGGCCGGTGATCATGGTGGGTGGGTGACCGTGGTCGGTGGCCGTGGTCGGCAATGGTGGTGGGCGGAGTCGGGCCGGGCCGGTCGACGCCCGACGGCAGGCCGTTGACCGCCGGCCGGCCCGCCCGGTGTCACGGCCCGGCCGGCCAGCGCCCCGGCGCCGCCGCACGTCCAACCCGTGCCGCCGCCGCCGCCGCCGCCGCCGCCGCCGCCGCCGCGCTCGCCAGCGAAAATGAAACTCCGCCTGACCGACTTGGAGGCCGTGTCCGGCTGCCGGTCACTCAGCCCGATCCCAGCGGAGCCCCAGACCATAGATCATGGCTGCAGACGGGGCCCCGCGGCAACGTCTTGAGGGCTGACCGGGAGCCGCTGCTCGAGACGTCCCGACAGACACACATCGAAGGGTCTCGACGGCACACTTTGGCAGGGCCCGAAGACACACCTCGAAAGGTCCCGAATACGCACCTCGAGAGGTCCCTAAACACATCTCAAGAGGTCCCTAAGACACACCTTGGGAGGGCCCGAAGATACACCTCGGGATATCCCGAAGACACACCTCGAGAAGCCTCAGAAGACGCTGCTCGAAAGGCCCCGAAGACACACCTTGAGAGGGCCCAACAGACATCGTTCGGCAGGTCCCGGCAAGCACATCTCGGGAGGTCGGGAATCCTCCGGAAGAAAATCTTCTCAAGCGGTCCTTCAGGAAGTGCTCGGCAAGCTCTCCTGTCAGGGATCCCCATCAGACACTGTTGAACAGGCCCTCAGCGCGTTCCCGACAGACCTCTGCGGACCTCTGCAAGGTGTGACCCCGCCGGTGGGAATCCGGATGCCGGAGAGAGTGCAATGTTACGGTCAACACACTCGTCTGACTGATGCACGGGGCAAACGTGGCGCCACCGCGTGTGGGTGCTCAGGCTGATGCTGGCAATCCCAGACGGTTTTTCGGCCTCGAGTCGGTGTGTTTTGTGTCTGTGTTTTGCCGGTCCGCCACTGTGTGAGAATGCCAGGCACCGCCGGCAGCCCGGCGCAGAGCTCAGGAGTTGGACCTGGGTCTGGGTGCGGCGTTTTCAGTTGACACCATTGGGCAATGACCAGTGAAAGCCCAGTCTGGGCTTTCGGTTTTAGCTCGACTCGGTCACCACCAACTGCAGCCATAAATAGCGTTGCGCTGAATTTCGTAGCCACGAAGTCCTATGACATCGAAGCGGAAGAAACGACCTCGAAAACACTCGCCCAACCCTGACAGCGACCTGGTAGCGACCTTGCTCATGTATCTGTCTAACCAGAAGTGCTTCTTTTCCGTGAATTCCTACTTCAAGGTCCAGGTGCCATGACATTCACAGCTGCGGATGTTGTTTTGGTTTGGTGGCGATGTGTGCAATTCCGCATTCCCGGCTTATGGGTCCACCCGGCTTATAAGCATTTGTATACTCGGCGTCCGAGCATATCATGCCACCTAGTGCGCTCGGGCACTGCTCGTACTCAGCGGTACCTGTCTGCTGCCCGTTGGCTGAGCGCTGTCTGCGATGTCACCGTGGCTGGGAGGCGTAGCATTGAACTTAGAGTCAGGTGAACAGCGGCGAACCGCCGTCGAGGCAGCCCGTCAGGGCCGTCGGCCGGCGGTTCTGCTGTGGCGGCCATTCCACCCGCCAGGAAGGGCGCAGCGCCATGTTTTACGGCGGCATTTTGAGTCGTACGGACGTCCGACCTCGATGGGGTCAACGTCCGTGGAAAGTGAAGCGAGCCGCCGCCGGCCCGCCGCGGGAAAGTTGGCCAGTGTCCGACGGATCCTCGCCGCTGCCAGCTCGCACGGTGGCCTCCCGGGCTGAGCGGCAGCCTGCCGACACACCGGGCGCCTGAGCGGCGTCGGAAGCTGCACGAGCGCGCCTATGCCGGCGATCTTGATTCAGCATGCGCCCGAGTAGTTCAGGCGCCGTGCATGCTTCGGCCGGAGAAAACCTAGCGGTTTTATCACGTCGAGCCGTTCAGACGGGCAGATCCTGGCGTGCCTGACTGGAACTGTGGCTCCGTAGCAGGCGAGTCGCAGCTTAATCAGACACAAAAATATAACGCGAACGTAAGCAGTCACACAAACTATGACAATAGAACAGACTACCGTGGAGTAGCGAACGGACTGCGTCAATGCATATTTGTTCGGTCTCGTGTCGATCGGACTTTGTTGGGGTGTTGCCAGCACAGGCAGCCGCCTCCGGTCCAGCGGGGTGCAATGCAACCGAAAACTCACGTCCGTTCTTCTTATCGTCTGGGATTCAGTTGAGCTGAGCTCGGTTGCAGCATGGAAAATGCTGCGACAGGCAAAGCGAGTTCCTGACCGACCAACGAGGCAATGAGATCTCTCGCAGCGTCGGGAATGGTAATTTCTTGGCTCCAAGTCATGGCGAGATTCCATGCCGTGCTGCGTTGCAGTCTCCCTGATGTGTCAGGAACTGCGTTGAAGTCTGTTGATTTGCTGAAGTGTACCCGCTGGGACCAGGTGCATATCCAATTTGTGAAGCAAGAGACCACGTAACCTTGTTGAGTACATATAATGCCAGATTACAATTCTTGCCTTCTAGTTGATGCTGAGAGGATAGTGCACTTAGACTCGGTTGGAATCAGATTCACTGTTATGTTCCGAGAAAACCCACTCTTTATAGCCTTTCCGACGTCATGGGAACCGAAAAGGAAGGTGTGTGGGTTGATTAAAAAAGAAGGCGTCTTTACAAGCTTGGTGCTTAGCTGCCTAAATCTACGTAGTGTCCAGGACTTTTTCACCCTACCCCATTCCCAGCATTACCCATAGCTTGCAATGGTGGCCAACTCGTGTGTGATCTGTCCGACTGCGACTGGTTTTGTTGTTCTCTGTTATCCTCCTCCATTGTTCTGAAAATCTGCCAAAACCTGTCCTCCAGTGGTAGCAGAGCACTGTGTTGAGTAAATCAAAGGAGTTCATTCTAAAATGAGTTGACCAGTGACTAGCACCTAACGGATCTCGAACTTTAACCGTTAGCCTCTGTCTTGGCCAAGATTGGCGCGCAATGGCCAAGATTGGTGCGGAATGGCCAAAATTGGCTGATGCATCCCACAACCGAAATAGCATACCACACGGCGAAGTCAACGCGCTCAGATTCGAAGCTGAACCACCGGCCCAGCGAGATACACCAGCGCCCAGACAAAGATGGGGCGCTACAAATCATGATCTTGACCTGATCTGGCCAGTGTCGGGCGCCGGCGCCGACGCCGATACAGGTGCGCATCAGGTGCGGCACCGGCCAGATCGGAGGGGCGCCGACCGGCCGCACTTTCGTTCTCATTTCGGGCGGCGCGACGCGGCTACGAAAGAGATCGCGGAGCCGGCGGCGCCGTACAACGGTATCGCCGAATCTGGAACATGCCGACGAGTTCAGTGACCGGGCGGCCGGCCGCGACAGACGGTCGGAGCTCCTCGCCACCACTGACACATATACGGACACCGCCGAGCGCGCACAAAAACCGCCGCACGCCACAGAATGGGGGTCACGGAGAAAGAGAGAGAGGATGTGTGGGGGGGGGAGAGAGAAATAGAGAGAGAGAGAGAGAGAGAGAGAGAGAGAGAGAGAGAGAGAGAGAGAGAGAGAGAGAGAGAGAGAGAGAGAGAGAGAGAGAGAGAGAGAGAGAGAGAGAGAGAGAGAGAGAGAGAGAGAGAGAGAGAGAGAGAGAGAGAGAGAGAGAGAGAGAGAGAGAGAGAGAGAGAGAGAGAGAGAGGAGGTGTAGGTGGAGAGGTAGGGTATAAATGTAGAAAGGTAGAGTGAATGAGAAGGAACAGCGTATTTTTAAAGAAAGATGGAGAGATGGAGAAAGAAAATCGTTTTATTTTTCGTGTTATTGCAATGGGCTTGATGGCCATTGGAATGTTGTCTTTCTTCCACGTTCAATTGTGTTTGGAACCATCATGATTTTGCCATAAATAATCAATTTCAGCATACTCGCCTGATTTTTTAAATAATTGATCGTGAATGTCACAACGGAAAGTGGATGCGCAATCAACGAAGCCCACCAACACGGGTAGACCATATATGGTTGATGGTGTCGTTCCCTCAAGCTTAACACGTTGCCCCATTCAATTTTGAGGTCCGTCCCATTAACTTTGATTATTTTTATTCATCACAAACTTCATTTGGTTTACTTTGGTGAATTACGTATTTACGTATTTACTTTCATTACGTTCCACTTTTTTAAACACGAATATCGATGGTATTTCCCGTTAGCATACCACAATTATTAATATAACAGCAATCATACATATGTTTTAAGGTGAGAAGCACAAACGCTCAGTAGGTAAATCTACTTCCAAAACGCATTTCCTACGTTGCGTAGCTTGGAGAAAAATCCAGCTGGCCACGATATTCTAGCGGCTCTTCTGACAAAACATTTTCGGCGTGCGGTGTAATTATCGGCACCGGGTGAGTGTTGGACGCGCCAGCGCCGCCAACTGCCCGGGTCGTGGAAAGGGGTGACTGGGCAATGACCCCGGCCGCCGGCTCGTCGGTTACTGGAAGCTGGCTCTTTGATGGATAGGGGAGAGCATCCGGAAGAGCGGTGGGCTGCAGATGTGTGGCGACTCAATAGGGTCTGAAAGCCGAAGCGGCGTCTGGGAGCCTGATCCGCATCGGTTGGGACATGAATGACGGCAGGAACGGATTCAGCGTCTCATTAAGAGTGGTGAAAAATATTTGGTCAGAATCCCGTTGACCTTGTCATCTCATCCACCCCTCCCCCACCCCGCTCCTAGATTGCCATAAGCAACATGTCCTGCACCGAGCCTTCACTTATCGCTTTTTGCGGCATATACTGGTGTGCTCTTGATATATCTGTTCGGATGGGTACTTTTATTTTCTTCCTTTCAAGGCTATGGTAAGTTCAATATTTTCAGTATATATTCAGTATTTTTTTCCCGGTTCCGCCACTAGTCGATCCTCCGACCCACCACCGGTGATCCTCCGACCACCACACAGTCACGATCTGTGATTCCCTTGGTGTCCTGTGCTTGCCCCGTTCAGTCCAATGGCATGTAGGGTGATCACTTTGTTCCAGGCGGGCCCGGCGAGATAGGATTTTACTGGATGACCGTGCCCGTGCGGTGGTCGATTTCCAACTAATTTTGCATAAACCAATGGATTTATCTAAGTATAGACATGTGCCATCAGAAAGAATGTTTTAAAATAACAACTACATCTACCGGTATCCAAATCCGACGCATGTGTAGAATACATAGCCGAAGGGAGTTTTGAAATGGCTCACCGAATGTACAAGCTTCTAGATCCGAGAGTGCTTTTTGTTGTGTGTAAAGCATCGAAGCAAGCTAAAATTATGCATTTACCACAACATTGATCAACCCAGGTGATATTTATCCGACTGCAAATCGACTGAGACCGGAACGGGGAGAGTGATTTCTTCACTTTCGTCCTGTACGATAATAGCCATGAGCAAGCACTGTAAGTAAATACTACACAATAGCACATAATACCATCCCATTCTCTTCTCTGCTTCTCTGCAAGGCTTCGTCCGTCGCTCTTTGAGGTGAATCAAGCTTGCAGCGATTCCCAAGCCGTACGGAAGTTTGCAGCCTGTTCAGTGAAGCAGGAGTCATGTTAACATCGCGGGGAATACCTCCTTCTTTTAATGGAACTGCCCCGACAAGTCCGGCTAAAAAGAAGAATACGATGAGGATATTCGTGCTGACAATAATTGACTTTTGAGTGCTTGACATCTTCATTGTCCTGTACATGCCGATTGATTCCACGTGGTTGACGATCGATCTTCCCGTCGGAAGTCCGGCTTCCACTGTTGATCAAGTCACGGACCAGCTGAACACAGGCACACCAACATGCGGGCCCCATGACGTCATCAGCCCGCACGCCTACAGGCAGACAGCTGCGCACTACTGCCGTGCGTGACGCTCCGGACGAGGCCTCGGTGTGCGCGCGTACAGCCGGGGACGTACCGAGACGTTCCGCCGTGCACGTCTGCCGCGCTATCTGATCAATACGCGAAACAGCAGCTAATCGGTGGCCGGTTGTGAAAGACAATTCCGAAGCGGTGTTCTGCGGAGCCGCAGCGCTTGCATCACCGTTCAGCAGGAACGTATTGAGTCGCGTCGGTGGATGCTATGGGCGTCGGTCTGCCTGGCAGCTGCTCACCCTGTTGGTGTCCCGGACAGAGTCCATCGCGACCTCCCGGATCAGTGAGGTAGTCTATCTCTGGACACAATCTATACATCCGTGTCTGTCGTGCTCAACACCACCTCACGTCGCAGATCAGCCCCGATTGACAACTACACAACCAATGGCGAATAATGTATTGCCGACATTCCAACGGTATGGCTGTGAAACGCCGGCTGGGTGACTTATATGGTTGTGAAGCGCCGGCTGGGTGACGGTATGGCTGTGAAGCGCCGGCTGGGTGACTTGTATGGTTGTGAAGCGCCGGCTGGGTGACTGGTATGGCTGTGAAGCGCCGGCTGGGTGACTGGTATGACTGTAACACGCCGGCAGGACTTCGGTCGCTGGCACACCGGGCACAGGCGGCTGGTTTCTGCTGTCGACCGTCGTCTCTCTTCCGCGTCCTCTCCCCCTCCCCCTCCTGTCCCTGCCCCGGACCGGTTGTTGTGTTCGGCGGTAAGCGGCAGAGCGACGGACGCCCGTCGCCGGTTGTTTGTGCGCGGCGCGTCTCACAGGGAAGGGCGAGGACGACCAGCACGAGGGGTGGGGGTGTGGACCGGCCGAACGCAGCCAGGTGCCGACACCGTTACACTTCTTCGGTCCGGCCGGGGCGAATGCCTGCCGGAAACTGTGCTCGTTACGTGGTTATGAAGATCGCCGCGCGAATTCTAAGATATACCGATGGCACATTGGCGACAGTATTATTGCGTTATGCCGGTGCGTGTTGCGTCAACAGTTTCATCATGCAGCCTGCAATCAGGGGTGGATCTGGGGTGAGGGCAAAGGTGCCATCCTCGCAAGAGGCCGAGTTTTGTCGGTATTTTGCACTATGATGACATTTCCTCGCAGTCTAAAAAAACACTTCGTAAGGTATATATTACCCTAAGCAGTTCTGACGAATATGAGCTGTTCAATTCTGAGAACAGCTGCATGATGAGCTACGGCATTGCAAAAAGTACGCAACAGAACATGTGTTGCATTTTTGTCTACGGCGTAGAGGCAGGACGGCCAAAAATGTTAAAACGATAGCTGATGACTGCGCTGGCATTATAGTTGTTTGGGAATACTAGCGTACGATGCTATCCATGCATTTCACTCGGCACTTTTCAATGTAAACCAACAACAGTGCTCATATCCATGCATTCCTTTCATGCATGTTGACCGCTTGACTATTTTTGCCACTTTTCAGGCCGAGAGCTATAAATAGCAGCGTACCATGCCCAGTGCCGGTCATTTAAAGCGCTCTTTGTTAACCTCGCTGCCCACTATGTCCCATCCTCCCCAGCCGGCCAGCTGGAATGCGTTGACCGACAGACTTCCGCACTGCCCTGTCCGAGTGACCGACCACACTGGCCATTCCTCCCCCTCCCCTGACCACCCCGGGAAGTGTCGCCGGCGGCCCTGGCCCCCGTGCAGTGAGTGGAGGAGAGGAGGAAGCCCTGCCCACACTGGCCACCACCCCCTTCCCCTGACCACCCCGGTAGGTGTCGCCAGCGGCCCTGGCCCGCGCAGTGAGTGGGGGAGAAGAGACAGCCCTGTTTTCGGCCGGCCGACGAGGCGCGGGCCAGGCGCAGGTCGGGGACTCCACCGCGGTATTTATGAACACCCGGGATAACGGGAGGGGAGCAAAGGGTAATTGGGTCAAGCCGACCAGGAAGGGGACGCGCCAGGCCCCGTTACACAAACAGCAATGACTGCCAGGTGCGGGTGTGCCGAGATTTAATAATGGATGCTCGGTAAACAGGTCGGACAGCTGCTTATCGGAGGGTGCCCAGGTGCCTGCGTGTTGACGAGAAAGCATTCGTCCCCTCGGAAGTACATAGAGACTTCCCTGTTCATGACCAGCTGGTTACCATTTCAACACTGGCACGGGGGAGGGGATGTGGACTGCGAATGGGTGCGTTTCTCCCATGGCATGGAAGTGAGCCAACGCTGATCCCTTCATCAACGTAAGTCCAGCAAATATGCGGCGTCTGGTTCGTTAGGTACGCGAGCTCTAAACGGCGATTAGCCAGGCCTCGCTCACGAGCTACGTCTCAATCCACCTCGAAGCTCCCGGATGTCTACAGTGCGGCTCGGTGACCGGGGACAGCTGGGGATCGGTGGCAGGACAGCTGGGGACGACACATCTGTGAATGCCGGCAGTGTTGTGTGGGAAGTGTGGCTGACGTGATCAGCGGCCGGCTGGGGACGGCCGTCTCGCCACCCCGGCCCCGGCGGCCGCCAAGGTCGCGGCCGCTACCCATGGGGGAGGGGCAGGGTGATGTCAAGGGCGATGGCAGGAGAGGGTGATGTCAAGGCGTAGGGAGGAGGAGATGGTGGTGTCAAGGCAATGAGGGGAGGGGAGGGTGATGTCAAGGGCGATGTTGGACGGGAGGGTGATGTCACGAGCGATGTTGGACGGGTGATTGATGTCAAAGGCGATGCAAGGATTCCGCAACCACTGGCGAGTAGTGAACCCCAGCCATATATTTTAAAGAAGGCGTATTACGATCCACATTCATTTTTAACAGGTGTCCCCAGTCCTATCCGTGGTTGCAGAGTAGCAGACATTTCCGCAAACTACGACAGATTATGTATAGACAAACACGGCAGAGTTGCAGTGTTGATAGAAATTTAAACGGCACACGAACATGTTTTTCTGTGCCTGCAGAATTTCTGGCCATGCCACAGGCAATGTACTTGAAAGAAAGTGTCTTTAAAGAAAATACTTCTAACTTGTTTGTGACCCTTTTTGTATAACATCAGTGCTTATAGAACTCAAAATGATTCAAAATTGTGTAAAGCTTCAGAACGACAGGTCTGATTAAGATAGATGCTGTATGACAAATGAAGCCCCACGCATGTGCATGTGTGCATATTCGACTGACAAAACTTCTTTACTGGTTTCGAGCGATTGGAACCGACTAAAATCTGCCAGCGGCAGAAAATCTTTTCGTCTGCAGAGACATTTCGGTGGTGTGGGTGTGTGCAGAGTAAACGCGGTCGGCAGGTCCTTGATACTTATCATCGCTGCGGCAGGCTGTGCAATTTGTTCCGAGGTGAAGGTCGTTTGACAGGAGTATGGGTTGGATGCTTGCTTGCTGATGCAGCATCTTCCCGTCATTCACAAACCATGGTCGGAGGTTAAGTGGGCCAACTAATTGACCAACTAACTGACGAACTAATTCAGCATTGGACAAATTATGAGAATTATCTCCAGCATCTATGTAAAACAATTGAAATCATCCGGCATACAATTGTGACTTCTGGATGCATATCACCAAATGACCATACCACGAATATCCTCATCGATTAACAATTGTCACGAAAATATAATCGGGAGAGGGTATGGCGAGATACCAGACGAGAGATACCAAGACCAGACTTGGACACCAGACCGAGTGAGACACACTGCGAGAGATGCCAAGTCGTACGTGCAGTGGGGTTCCGAACTTCCTTCCAACAGGTGCCACGCTGCTATTCGGTTGTCCGCCTGTTGCGTGCGCGCACGGCCGCTCATCGCATTACGAGATATCCTGGGTGGCCACCCGCCCTTGCAGATCCCCCCCCGCCACTGGGCGGACGTTCGGGCACCTCAGCCGTAAAATGGTGCTGTGCCCGACCCTGGTACGAGCATATGTGCGTCATTCGGCTATTCAAGGTCACACGGCGTGGCTGGGGTTCAATGACACCGCGCGGCCGGCCCGCCGCCCGACAAAAGCCCGTCGGAGAGGACAGCCGCGGTTACCAGGCGCCGTCGCCGCCGCACACCACCAGCCGTCGCTGGCCGAGTGACAAACAGGCGGCGAGAGTACGTGTCGGAGAGTCTGGCCGCCGCCGGCCGGCAAGGTCAGCGCAACTGGCCGGCCGCCCGGCGCTGATTCGCCTCCCCGGGCGCGGCGAACCCGACCGGCGGCCGTAGCCAAGGTAAAACGGCCGCTCTGCCGCCGCCTTTGTGAGCAGTGCCAGGTCAGTCGGGTGTGGACGCGCCACAGTGTGACGAGACTGCGGCCCGTGCCGCCGGTGTGACCGCGTGGACCCGCACCGTCCCGGTCCCTGAGGTAGGCCGGGAGGCGGGCCGCCCGCCATTGATGGCGCGTTTGTGTGGCCCACCTCCGACAGTGGTGTAGGCCGGACGTCCTGTCAGTCGTGTGTGAGCTACGGGACCAACGGCGTCGCCCGGGTTTTCTGTTCTGACCTGTCTCAGTGAGGGTTCTTGGTCAAGGTCACACATACACTCACGTAGCGATGATCAAGCTGTGGCCGTGATAAATCAGTTGAAATGTGTTCGCCCTCCCCCATCCAAGAACGTCCCTATGCTTCTGGGATTTGGTTAACGTAGTGTGATGAAAACGATTCGCGTTAGGCTACTGCTAACTGAGATATCTGATGGGATATAAGCCACAGAGCAGAGTGCCACACGTGGGGACGAAGTGGCTCATCCCGAGCAGGCCCGTGTGGAATGTGGAAAAATTCAGGGGAGGGGTCAGTATGGCGGATGAGAGAGTGGAGAGGATGCAATAACCCTCCAAAATATCATAGGATACCCTGGAGGGCACAGCTTTAGCAGTATCCTGCTTACGCTGTGGTCCCCTTGTGTGTAGCCTGTTCCCAGAAGGCGTATTTATAGGTCAGACACGGATCGGGCACCAAAACCGGCAACTAATCAGCGCACGCGAGACAAATCCCACTCTGAAGGGCCTCATCACCAACACTTCACGACTCTCCGTAAGCCAGCCGGAGCAAGCCTGCTTGTGATCAGTGGGCATGGGAAGCATGACCTTAGGCACTGGGGATTTTTTCTTTCTCATGTGACAGGGACATGGTGTGTATCTGTGCGTGTGTGTGTGTGTGTGTACGTGAGTGCAAGTCTACGGCAGAGGATGGATTCGCTTGGCGTATTGGAGATGTTCATGCAAACAGTGACATACGTTTCGTCCCAACAACGTTGGAGTTTAGACCCAGTTTAGCCTAGTAAATTCCGCGTAAACTGGTCATCCGTCCGATAGTTAAGCCGCCGACTCGCAGAACGAGCCACAGAAATCGCTTCAGAGAAGCGTGCTGCCGTTTTGACGTATTGAGGGTGCGATTTCTAATTTCTGATAACATTCCAATGCCCATAAACCTAGCCTGCCTGCTAATTTTTGATTAATAGCCTTGAACAAAATGGCACATTGTTCTCACTGACGTGTGAGAAACAATTGCATGTCTTTGCCATATTGGAACTGTCACGCATAATTTGCTTATTTCACAAATGGAACCGGATAGTCATTTTTACGGTTAGGTTTCTTTGCGCTATGAGCGATAATAACAGTGCACATGGTACAACCAACGTTTATTTTCTGCTGAGCCGAACATTCTCCTTCTGTAGCATAACCATTTACCGGCGGAATCGGTAACGGAATTCAACAGCAGCTATTTATTTACTCGATGTTTCGTGGAGTGTAGAGTCGGGCAGCGACGGCTCGGAGTCTGTGGGCGCCTACCTGTTGGACGTGGGCTCGGAATCTGTGGGCGCCTACCTGTTGGACGTGGGTTCGGAGTCTGTGGGCGCCTACGTGTTGGACGTGGGCTCGGAGTCTGCGGGAGCCCACCTGTTGGACGCGTCGCCGAGCAGGAGGGCGGGGGACGAGGACGCCGGGCCGCGGTCGGCTGACGTGCGGCCCACGTGTCCCCGCATGCGCGGCCGGATGGATCGATGTGCGACCTTGGGCCGACCCTGAGGAGCCGTCGGCTGCACAGTGCACACCACGCGCCCCGTCGGCCCTGGGTGGGACCGGGCCGGTGACGGAGGCTCCTGCGGACGGTCGCCGCCAACTTCGCGGTTTGGACGGTTTCCAGTCGGAACGTCGCGCCTCGGGACGCCGCGACTCGGACGGTCCCGCTGCGACTCGGACGGTCCCGCTTTCTGAAATGATTTTGCTGACTGACAATTCATTGCAGTGACAGACACAACGGAGTGGGAAGTTTTCACAGGAGGGTAGGCATATTTTGTCTTAGTAAAAGGTGGGGGTCAGGGATGTACATTTTACCACGCTTAGACCATGTTTCAGTCGGGGGTTATTCACCCATTACCACCCTGGTTACGCTACTAAATTATACACAGATTGCTGATCTTTTATATTAAGTATGTATCTATCGAGCATGGGGGAGAGTAAAAATCCCGATAAGCATTTAGGTGAATGCATCCACCGGAATGTTGGATTGTATCTCCTGGTGTCCACTGTCGTGTCCTCCGGAAGTGTTGACTCACGTCCTCCAGCTGCGAATCAATATTTGAACTCGAACAACCCCATCGTAAAGCTTGCTGGTGTCAGTGCACGACATAAATTTCCACCACTTGACACCAGCTGACACCGCCTAACACCATCTGGCAACATCTTAAACCAACCGACACCACCTGGCATCGGCCAACACCACCTGAACCAGCCGACACCAGCCGACACCACCCGACACCGGCTAACACCAGCCGACACCACCTGACACCATCCGAAACCGGCAAACACCATCTGACATTGGCCGATACCACCTGACACCGCCTGATACCGGCTGACACCCGCCGACACCACCTGACATCGGCTAACACCACCTGACACCACCTGTAAGTCAGGTGGTGACCTGACACCACCTGACACCAGCCGACACCACCGGACACCACCGGACACCATGCGACACCGCGTGGCTGCCGGGTCCAGCCGACCGCCGACGCTGACGAGAGCCCCGCCGACAGACATGCCCACCTCGGAGATGGACGAGAGCAACTGGAGTGTCGACAGCCTCAGCGAAGGCGAGTTCGACGCGCGCGCCACCTTCCTGGTGCGCGACTCGCCCGTCGCTGCCGACGACCCGGAGCGGGCGAGATCGTCGCAGCCCAACAACGTCCTCATCAAGCACGGGGTAGGTGATGGATCTGATGTGCTGCATGACCGACGCAGTCGATGCGCCCCTAAACTCCAATGATGAATGTGACGCGCGGGAGACCCAGTCAGTGACTCGGACTGTAAGAAACGAGTCAACGACTGCTCTGCGTCCTTAAAATAACTGGCTTCATTTAACTGTTATTAGCCTAATGGCAATACATTTCGGGAACACCAAGTGGGCAGCCGCACCTCCGAATCCACTCAAATTTTCGGCACAGGGCGGAGATTCATGTTGCTGCCTCAAGGCTAAAGCCCATGGCTGTCGGACAACTGGCAACTGGAGCATGCAGAAACCCCAGTGGGATATAATCGAGGTACGATTGTCAGCAGGTGGACGTTGCCCCTCCCCGCCACTGCCCATCACGAGACGGCGTGTGCTATCGGGTTCGAACTGTTCTATTTTTATCTTCCCGGACGCGACCGCCTGTTTAACATTGCACATCTCACGGTACGCCGGTTTTGGTCGTGTGTGTCAAAACCGCCCAACCAGTGCCCTCGAGATGGTTGCAGGAAGACTCCGGCTTTCATGGCTCTTCAAGACTCGGGGTACCGCCTGGCGGTTGCCACAATTGTCAGCTAACGACAGTTTGCGTTTGCAGATACCCGGCGTACGAGCGAAGATCGGACTTCCCAAGGGCACCCGATTCGGTCCTCTGGTCGGTGAGGCTCTGCAAAGGCACGAGGTCTCGCCGACGGCCATCAAGAAGTATTTCTGGAGGGTAAGCCGAGAGCATGCTGGTCACATTATGATCGGTGTTTTAAATTGAAGCCCAATGGTGGCTCAGTTTGAGGTGCTGATATGGTGGTGGTTGACCAAAGGGCTTGGTGCCGGGTTTCGGTGCTAGAATGGATCAACCAGGTGTCGGGATGAAAACTCATCTTCTTTCGTGCAGGAACCATGTGCGTTCAGCCACCCTCGCTGTCGAGGTCGCCTCCTGAAGCGCCAGGTACTCGGAATTCCGCCGGGCTCCGGGAACTGCACGAACGCTTTTTGTGTCATGGCCACAGGCGTGGCCTAGCCATGGAGCATGTTTTCACCGCTAAAAATATCCTCAGCAAGCCTGTTTTCCTCGGCCTCGTGACGCCCCCTGATATCAGCTCTCTGTCTGAGCAGCGTGACGCTCACCGATAACAGCTCCGCTTAATTATGCTAGCTTTGGCACGTCATAGCTGGCGCCGTTGGTGTGCATGACGCGCCGGGCGCTGCCGCTTCAGGCGCCATAGGCGCCGCCGCTTCAGGTGCGATGGGTGCCTCCGCTTCAGCTGTGTTGTCGTGGTGTTCAGTCGGCATCAGCCACGGCTGAGCAGTTCCCTTTTGGTGCAATGACCTGCAGCGCCTTGAGGGGGCGTTGCGTGCTTGCTGTTGCGACTTGTGTAATGTGGTTGTCGCTGTCGTCGCTCCATTGCCACGTGCTCATATCAGGGCAGTTTTTAAAGTGAGAATTGCTTTGTAAGTCACTGGATGGGCACTTCGGTACAGAGAGCACCTATGCTGATCAGAAATGCACCTAGTGAAGAATAATGTGGCCATTGGGAAGAACAGCGTGATAAATGCAACTTGCCTGGGTGGGAAAACCAAACGGATGGGTGAAAAATCACACCCGATTAAAATGATAAAAGTGCCCAGCCCAGATCGATGCAACATGTCGCGCGCTTAGAGGATGCGCGACCCGAACGGCCGAGCAGTGCGATGGTTTGCACTGGCCAGCTGACCTATGACCATATGACCATTCGGTCATCTGGCCCGACTGGGTCTGTGTCAGTACACTGACCGCCTGCTGATGCTCTCACAGGTTTACACGTCGCCGGACGAGTACTACTTCCTAGACGCGTGCGACACGCGCAGGTCCAACTGGATGCGCTACGTCAACCCGGCCTTCTCTCCTGATTCACAAAATCTGGTGGCGTGCCAGCATGAGGTGAGTTGAGTCTGCCACAGCACTGCAGACACGCCTGACGAGGCACGCACCGCCTCACGCTGGCAGCCAGCAGGTATCGTGACTGTGCCAGTGACGTAACCAAGGGGAGGGGGTAGAGGCGAAGGAGGAGGTCGCCCCACCGACGGATCCGAGTGAGGCCCTCCAGGTCATCGCCTTGAGGTGCCCGCAGGGTATATATATATATATATATATATATATATATATATATATATATATATATATATAATATAATATATATATAAATAAATATACCTCGTAGGTATGTATGTATATATATATATATATATATATATATATATATATATATATATATATATATATATATATATATACATACATACATACGAGGGTAGATTGAAATTATAACAGAGGTATCGAAAAGGCCCCTGAAACATGAAGACGTCCACTTTAGGGATTTTGTTTTTTTCCGATGTCAGGGCATAGTCTTTGTCCCGTTTCTTGACCTAGCGGTAAGGTTAGCTAGCAGATTTGGGGTTTCTAATCGAAGGCCAATATTTCCAACCGGGCCACTTTAATCAGTTGGTGTAATTTGTCATTGTCCTCAATACTGACGCTGGGTTTTCGTTTCAGCAAAACATCTACTTCTACACTATTCGTGATATCCTGCCTGGCGAGGAGCTGATGGTCTGGTACTGTCGGGAGTTCGCACAGCGACTAAACTACCCCGTGTCCGGCTCTCTGATGCTGGATCAAATACGTGAGTTCATATCAATTTGTGGTTTCATCTACACTTCTCCATAACAGTTCATATGATAAGAATAATGTGGTGGCATTGGTTTTGAGACTGAGGTCTTCAGCCTCCAAATTGTCATGGGCGCTAAGTGAGCACGTATTCAACGCGTCCGGAAGTCCAGGTAATCAATCAACCTACCATTAGTTTTATACTTCTATACACCAATTTGTTCACTTCATCGTACACAAATGACTGGAATTTTATCGGCGTTCTGTGCCCACATTCGACTCACTAGCGCCATCTTTTGCATGTTGAGCGCACTAACGGTTAGCGTTCGTCCGCAGAGCAACGCGTGAAAGTGGAGGCCTCGTCTGCCGAGACGAACTCCACCATCAAAACGGAGCCGGCGACGCCGGTGCTGGAGCGCACGCCCGAGTACCCGGCGCACACGCAGATCTCGCCGGTGCGCTCCGATGAGGGGTACCTGAGCCACGAGTACCAGGCCGACTCGCCGCCGCACGAGCCCAGCAGCGACGAGGAAACCGACAACAACTACGTGCTCGACTTCAGCAAGACGAGCAAGCGGCCGCACGACGACGACGACTCGCGTAACGAGTTCCGCAAGGTGAAGATCAAGATGTCCAAGGCGTACAGCATCAAGTCGCAGAACGAGGCGGAGCGTCGGCGCCAGGACTCGGCCGAGACGCACGACGAGACGGCGCCGACCCGGCCGCAGCCGCCGGCCGAGCCGGCGCCGTCCAGCCCGTCGGCGGCCAGTCCGCGCCACGCGCCGGCCGAGCCCCGCCCGCAGACGCCACGCACGCCGCCCACCTACCACGTGCTGAGCGCGCCGGCCGTGGCGGCGCCGGCGCCGGCCACGCAGCAGCCGCACGTGTCGGACGGCAGCGAGCGCGTGCCCGACCAGAGTTGGATGTCGGAGCCGTACCGCGGCGCGTTCTTCCGCGACGAGCGGCGCGCCGCGCCGTCGCCCGACTCGGACTTCCAGCCGGTGTCCGACAGCACGCAGGTGGGGCGCGAGCCCAGCTCGCGCGAGTTCCAGGAGCGACTGCGCCGCTACGGCGTCGACCCGGTGAGCGCGCGACCCAACAGCAGCCTGCTGGAGAACATCCTGCTGTACAAGAAGGACGAGCCGGCGCGCCTGCTCGAGCCCGTACAGGTGGTGGTGGCCAGCGAGTCGGCGCCGGCGCCCGACTCCAACACGTCGCCCGGTGGCTACGGCTACTACCGACACGCCAGCCACCGGTACCTCGACTCGATGCAGCCTAGTCCCGACTCGAGCTCGACGCCGACGCCTCGACCGTCGGCGCCCCTGCCACCGTCCGCCGCCTCGGCCGCCGCCGCGCCCACCTCGTCCACGCCTCTGTACCCGTGCTTCCCGTCCTACCAGTACCAGTACCCGTACGCGGGCGAGCCGTTCCCGGGCCGCGACGGCAAGTTTGTCGGCTTCGCGACTCAGCTGTCGCCGGGCGCGCAGAGCTCCGCCTCGTCTGGCGGGCAGCGGCGAGTCGGACCAGCGGCCGCGCGGCTTCCGGTCGCTGCCCTACCCGCTCGAGAAGAAGGACGGCAAGATGCACTACCAGTGCAACCAGTGCCTCAAGACGTTCGGCCAGCTGAGCAACCTGAAAGTGCACCTGCGCACCCACAGCGGCGAGCGGCCCTTCAAGTGTGACGTGTGCAGCAAGAGCTTCACGCAGCTGGCGCACCTGCAAAAGCACAATCTGGTACACACAGGTCAGTAGTCCTTCAGCCTCCATATATTCAGTTCATCTGCTGGTGCTAGCTTGGTGGTAGCTTAGATACAGCTCTAATTCTGGTGCTAGCTCGTGCTAACTTGGAGTTAGCTTCTTTTGATGTAAATATTTGCCCTCAAAAGTTAAAGGTGGTGTTTTCAATGATGGTTTCAATTGGTGCATTTACCTGCATAGTCACATATCTGATTCTCATATTGCTAAAGCTAGGTGGTGCTCAAGCAAATTTGGAAGACATTCAAATATCATCTGTTCACACTGAAGCTACACCCATGGAGTTTCTCTGTTTAATGTTCGCATTTACTCACTGCGATTTCCGTTTGCAGGCGAGAAGCCGCACGAATGCCAGCTGTGCAACAAACGCTTCAGCTCCACCTCCAACCTGAAGACGCACATGCGATTGCACTCGGGCCAGAAGCCGTACGTGTGCGACAGCTGTCCGTCCCGCTTCACCCAGTTCGTCCACCTCAAGCTGCACAAGCGGCTGCACACCAACGAGCGGCCGTTCACCTGTGAGTCGTGCAACAAGCGCTACATCAGCGCGTCCGGCCTGCGCACCCACTGGAAGTCGACCACGTGCAAGCCGACCGCCGAGCAGGAGCTGCAGCTGCGCGTGGCGCGCGAGGCGGCCGGCCGCAGCCCCGGCGCGCACCTGTCGCACCCGTTGGCGCAGTTCTCGCTGCGCGCCGACCTGACGCTGAGCGACGTCAGCAACGACAGCTCGGCGTCGACGTCGGCGGCGGCCGACGCGACCGAGTGGGCCGGCCGCGAGTCGCCCAGCAGCTCCGTGCCGGCGACGCTGGCCGACGCGCTGCCGGCGCCGCAGCAGCCGCGCTTCCAGCCGGCCGGACCGGCGTCGCCGCAGCAGCAGCACTACCCATCGGCGGGCCGAGCGTCACCGCAGCAGCCGCACTACCAGCCGGCCGGACCGGCGTCGCCGCAGCAGCCGCACTACCCGTCGGCGGGCCGGGCGTCCCCGCAGCAGCCGCACTACCCGTCGGCCGGCCCGGCGTCGCCGCCGTCGCGACCGTCGGTCATCGACACCTCCCAGCTGCACGTCATAGAGTGCTCGTAATCGCGGCGCTGCTCTCCGACCGGGCCCATGTGCAGTCTTCCTGAGCTCTACAACCTCCAGAGTGGAGCTCGCTGTCCGAGCCTTGCGACCTGTTCGCCGGGCTCTGCGGCTTCTCCGGCCGTCAGTAGGACGCAGTTGTTGTTAAGTTTGTAATATTGCTAGTACGACTCAGCGGTGGACTTCGGTGGCATTGTACAGTATTTTTTTACACGTAACACTTGTATTGCGATTATCTCCTGGCCGTTTAACGTCTCCGAGGAATTTGGTAGCGAGAGGTGTGGTGTACTGTACAAACTTCCGATGTAGGGGTAACGTTTGTTTCTGGGACGGTGCCTCTTGGCTTGGTGGCTCAGTAGGCTAGTACCGTCCTCTGGAGGCAAGTAGCTTCAATTTCAGCAATAAGGGTGGACTTTTCTAAGCTGGAGCGTTTTCCATCCGATCGCTCTAACATCGGTGACGAGCAATAGCGTCAGATGTGTGAATGGAAAAGTGATGCTGTGAAAGAGATGACGCATCAGTGTCGGTAAGGTTTCATCTCAACGTTGCGACAGTCTGACGTACCCTGTCCTGTGAATGCTCATTGCCCACTGTTCATCGAGCCCAAACCATTGATTAAAACGTGAGGCCTGGGGCATCTCATCAGAATCCCGATATTTTTTTCGGAAAGATAAGGTCGACTTAATGGCATTTCCCTCAGTACGGTTGCGACACGTGCCTTGCGAAGTGTTTTCCAGTGTTTTTCGGATCATGTCGCCCATATGTTCATTCCTGGTGGTATGTTTGCTTCTTGTCAACGGCTATGTCTGCAATGTGGCAACTTAAGCTTGTCGGTGACTTACCGTCAATGTAAAATACCATGGGCTTAGCTACATATCCAACTCTGTGAAATGATCCATACTCAATACTCTGTGATCTGTAAATCTGGTGTCAAATTCAATTATATAAGAAGCTATTTTATCAGCCGCATGCTCAGTGCGGATTACATGTTAACTAGGCGTTGTCATTTGTTGCCGAGAACCTAAGCTAGGATTGCGCAAGGCCAGATATACGTTTACCACAGCGCCAGATGCCCTAACATCTTATTTCATCGGTGTGTATTCACCCACATGCCGGTTACTCGTCATACTAGCTCGGGGCTGGCCTGTACACTATGCTATAGACATTGACGAGGCATTGGACTATCTCCGCTTTGGCTCCACGTTTCCGTCGGCTGCTTGTGGCCAGTGTAGGCAGAGGCCCAGTACAAAATGCGGAAGAGCTGATTTATTTTGATCTCACTGGTTGCAGCATGTTTGTTGTTGTTTTTTTTATGCTGCATCTCATGGGCTTTTCTGCGATCGTATCTTCTGAGCCGTCATCGTTTTAGGTGGTGCGTTGTTGTTATTTATATTTCGCCGGCGTGAGCGCCAATGTACAATATATTCAATTGTGTGACAGCTTGCATAATACAAATATGAGAAGAATACGGTTTAGTTTAAATGTCGGACCAGAACCAGACGATCGGATAGATGGCGCCTGAACACGTACATTTTTTTGTGGATAATTAAGCTGGTGTCCCTCTGAGTTCATCATCGGTGTAGTTCGCACAGCCGCGATACATACATCGGTGTTTAACATGGAACAATCTGTTGCAAAAAGGATCGAGTAACTTGAATCAGGCCATCGTTCGTCACTTGAACAACGGAGAGCACAGCTGCCCTCGTACCGCCGAAGCCCAGCCGCGGATATCCGCTAGCCAGTTACAAGTAGATAGAGCCGACCATTCCTCCGAGGAAACCGAACCAGTGTCGTGTGACCACCACATGGCTGCTGGACGCTAACCTTTCGCTAGGTATCAGGTGAACCAGAGAAGCGTGCACATTATGCACACACACACACACACACACATATATATATATATATATATATCCTGATGTCACGGGCGGATTTAGGAATATTGATCGGTGGTGGGGCACTTGTTCTGGAGGGGCACCATCTCCCGACCCATAGGGGTTCGCCTTTATATTTTGTGTGGCGCAATCTACTGACCGAGGGGGTGGACTTAAACGTCCTGAATGGACGCTTTTTCCAGCCGAAGGGGCGCCACATGTTTATCGGGTAGGGGCACATGCCCCCAGTTGCCACCTAAAGGTTGAATAATGTTGTGACATGCAGTCCTTAGTCATTTAAGGCAGCATTTAGCTGGTCGCATGCTTTGCAAGGAAAGGTAGTCAAAGAATATCATCTTGCCGTCGTGTCACTCCCAGCCAAACCACTTGAAAGCGGGTCAAAGTTCCAAACAAGGCTAATGTTGGCTTTAATTACTTGGGGTGGCCTCATCCTGTGATGGTATCGACCTCGCGCCTTGCGAAGGTTCCCTGACCACTGACGACCCCGACATTGACCCTGACCACGAACGTACCCCGAAAGCTACCCGTCGCTAGCCTTATAGTCCGCAAGATCTCACTTGGTAAGGTATCCGTTCCACTCGTCCATTCCCCGGCACGATGCAAACAGTATCCTTTGCTGTATGACCAACGCAGTCGATGCGCCCTAAAGCCCAAATAACCTAACCAACCAAACAGTATCCTTCCACTATATGCATACTGAACCCTAGGCACCACAGAGGCGCCGACTTAATCGAAGTTCTTCAGATTTCAGCAAAGGGTTCCCACCTCACCAGAGATCATCTCGTTCTGACTTGAGAATTGGTCGATGCCACTGTGCTGTGCCGTTTGGACCATAATGAAGGAAGTCGACTGAAATTAATTGAATGGCCTTTCAGATGTTCACGGAAGAATCGTTGCGCCTTGGGGGCTCCCTGGACACCAATGAAGACCTGCATTCCATTGAAGCCCCAATGCTCAGCGGAAGGTCCGGGTCTCTCTGGATGTCCTACTACGCGTTGCTGAAAGATGTGAAGGAAGCATACCCTGGCAAAAGGGTCACTAAGATCGGGAATGCTGGAACTGCATCTAAGTAATTGTGATCTAAGGAGCTATAGCTTAGCATTTTACATGGACACTATTTCAAAGAGGGCTCTTCCCCAAAGTTCGCAGCAGCGCACATGCAGACTACATGTAATTGGGGGCCCCTGAACTCCTGAAAGCATGCATCCTTCCACTTCCACTCTACCTCAATTAGATTCGGAGACATTTCCGATGCCCGAATCCTTGGAAGAGTTTACCTTTTACCTTCCATCTTAGTGAGGTGCATGCACCTCACTAAGATATCGAGCCCGGATCTAAGTAGAGAGCCCATTGCTCCTTAGCAAAGTGCCTTCGAGAGATCAAACGGCCTTCTGCTGATAGTTCCAAGTCTGAACTCGCAGCAGGACATCTGCGCCTGGTTGGACGACTCCTGTAGACTTCAGTGGAAGGGCATCAGACCTCAGGACCGAATGTTGTCATGAATCAATGCTGCCATGGGTGTAACTTTGCATCTTTTTGTAGGTAAACTGCAAGCATGAACCCACAAACCAACTGTGTGTACCTCAGGTCGCAGGCATTGGCTGTGCAATATGCACCCACTGGCGGATCTAGCCCACCGGTTTGGGGGGGGCAACTTTCGGTTTACGGCGTCATCCTCCCCCTCCCCCTCCCGGGGGGAGGGGGAGGGGGAGGATGACCAAACAATTATAACAAAATACCTTTAAAATTGGAGATTATTTCACCCGGAACGCTATTTTTTAACCTCAGCAAAGGTTACTGCATTTTAATTCAGTTTACTTTTGTTGGTTGGGGGAAAGACACTATGGCCCCCCTTTGAAGCGCTTGGGGGGGGGGGGGCATGGCCGGAATGGCCCCCTCTGGATCCGCCAGTGTATGCACCCACAACATTTTGAGAGAAACTGCGTGGCACACATTCACCCCTCCTCCGCTCAAGAGCATTATTTGCGATGTCAACCCTCCTACGTCCTGAAAATTCCAATGTCATGGCTAAAAATAAAATGTACACCAGCCAGGAATTTGAGAAAATTTAATCCTTGAGTAATGTAGGAGAAGGTAAGGACAGATAAGAAGTTATTCGTCCTCAAACGTCGGATGACTTTTAGCATGAACCATGCGGGAGTTGCATGCAAAAACACGACTTAATGTGGTACTTTCTCCTATCAAACTTGGAGTAGCTTCAATGCTCTTGCTTTGCTCGAGTTCTCCTTGAGAATTCTTCCACCTCGTTGGAGAGCTCCCCTTGCCTGATTAATGGACTCTTTTGACCTGATTGCAGGGCCATTTAAACGTCAATGCATCCGGCTTTAGACTAGTGTCACTGAGTCTCACTTGTTTGAAAAGGCATGTGTTGTACTTTTTGGTCAAGGGGAGGGACTGCAAATATATTCATGAAGTTCTGGCTTCAGCCACTCAGCTTTCCCTGAGAAGCCGGATTCCTCAACGTTGAAATAATCAAGAAACTGTGGTTACAATCTTGTGAATAGATGTCGCTGCATAACATTGTTACTTTTCAGCTTATCGATAGATGTCACTGCTCTCCGTCTGTGACGTCACGGACAGTCCCGCCAACGTCTGCTGAAAGGCGGACGGGGTTTTTGCGGCCACATGTGCGCGAACTAGCGCAGTGGTGGCGGCGACGGCGTGATATCGGATTTTTGAGTGATCGTCGCGAATCCCGGTGCGGTGAAGTGGCCCGGTGTGGCGCAATAGAGCTGCAGGGCGGCAAGGCCGGCCACCACCGGCCCCATCTGCACAGCCGATCATCAGCCGGCGACGTCCGAGCCTTCTGACGCGCTCCGGAGACTCCGAGTCGGGAGTGGTGTGACCTGTGCGAGGTGCAGGTGTGGCTCGCGAACGCCTACTCCGCCCCGGTGGCCAGTGCCGCCGACGTCGGCCGTGATCTTCCGACTACCGACGCGCCCCATCGTCAGCTCCTGCCAGGTGAGCACCGACAACCGCGTGACAAGCGCCGGCATGACAGGCGCGACCTTGACCACAGCTGGATCCACATCGGAGACGTCGGCGCGACACCGCGTCCGGCGACACACACGACACACACGCACTCGCGCGCAGATGTGGGAACAGAACGGCCGCCCACGTGGCGATACGCCACACATGGGGGCGACGCCGCCCGTCCGCAGCCGGCCGGTGGTCTCATTGATGTGCGCTCCCCGCCCGGTCAGCGTGTGTCGGGCGCGGTGAGTAATGCGGGCGGGACCGGCGGAACTAACCAAGCGCCACTCCGACCTGCCTGCGCCGCCCCGACAGTGCGACTATGTCGCCGGCGGCTATATGGCGCCGGCGGCGTGCGTTACTGCCGCGGATGCCACACGTTGCCCGCCGTTCTTTCAACACCGACAGCCGAACCGTACGAAACATCGCGTTGTTGGCTTCGACCGGCGCCGGCACTCTACACCTGTTCGTGGGTGGGTGCGCACTCGCTCACGCACTCAGGTACTCCGTGCACCCACAATGCCACATGACTTTGTAGTGTTTGCTTTATAAGCCTATGTCCATATGACATGAAAGGACTAACAAGCATTTGAATATAACAGACATAAAAGCGTGGTATGTTAAACCTTGCGTGTTGCGTCGCCGTACCATGAAGACGTCCAGCGTCCCGTGCGATAGCGGTCTGGCTGTGTGTGACGAGTCTGGGCCCCAGTGGGTCCCATCTGACTACCCTAACTCACTGATCATCTTTAAGGGGAGACTCGCCCGTCATTCAGGACAACTGGCATAGTCAATACTCCATATGTTTCGTTCTCCCAGCCTTACATACACACGCAGAGTTTTATATCCTCCCTAAAGTGGTGACTGTGCACCACCTGTTGCCAACTGAGCACCACATACCATCAACTGAGCACCACATACCATCAACTGAGCACCACCTGCCGTCGACGAACACCACCTGCCATCAACTGAGCACCACCTGTTGCCAACTGACCACCACATACCATCAACTGAGCACCACCTGCCGTCGACGAACACCACCTGCCATCAACTGAGCACCACCTGTTGCCAACTGAGCACCACATACCATCAACTGAGCACCACCTGCCGTCGACGAACACCACCTGTCACCAACTGAGCACCACCTGTTGCCAACTGACCACCACATACCATCAACTGAGCACCACCTGCCGTCGACGAACACCACCTGCCATCAACTGAGCACCACCTGTTGCCAACTGACCACCACATACCATCAACTGAGCACCACCTGCCGTCGACGAACACCACCTGCCATCAACTGAGCACCACCTGTTGCCAACTGACCACCACATACCATCAACTGAGCACCACCTGCCGTCGACGAACACCACCTGCCATCAACTGAGCACCACCTGTTGCCAACTGACCACCACATACCATCAACTGAGCACCACCTGTTGCCAACTGAACACCACCTGCCATCAACTGAGCACCACCTGTTGCCAACTGACCACCACATACCATCAACTGAGCACCACCTGCCGTCGACGAACACCACCTGCCATCAACTGAGCACCACCTGTCACCAACTGAGAACCACCTGCCATCAACCAGCACCACCTACTTACCAATTAGCACCGCTTGACCGAAAGCCACTGAATATGTCTTTTACATTTAAAATGTTTCAGAAAACAACAAACACATGACGTTTGGGCTAGCATGATAACTGACATTGGGGCTTGATATATTGTCACAGCATCTGCCATAGTTGTCAAAACTCTGAAGTTGCCCTGATTAAAAACAAGATTTAGTGTGGATGCTTGCTGTGGTGGCTCTCTGAACCGGGGTCCTCTGCTAAACAATGCTTGTTGCGTACAGCCTGGTCCCACCACCCAATCTCGGAATTCCGATTCAACGCAAAATTGTGAACAATAGTTTGACGTGCCGCCAATGTACTCACACGGTCTACCCGTTGCCGCGTCCCCGGCCTTAACGAGCCAGTTGTCAGCTAACCCTTCCAGCCGGGGGTGGGATGGGGGTGAGGGGGCTATGTCAACGCTCGGAGCGACTCGAATCCTGTCTTGCCAGGACAGGGAACACCAATGCAGTCCGGGACTCCAACCAAATGAACTAACGGGGTGGATTTCATCATAATCTCACCTGCTTATCACAATGTGTAAAAATAAGCTTCCAGCGAGTCATCAATTTGTATGGTAATCGCTCAACGCTTTCAGCGTCGGAAGACGTGAGGTGGGTGGAGGCACGTTGGC
The DNA here is from genome assembly GCA_034440615.1 of Ashinkailepas kermadecensis. NCBI lineage: Eukaryota > Metazoa > Arthropoda > Thecostraca > Neolepadidae > Ashinkailepas > Ashinkailepas kermadecensis. The sequence goes on along the minus strand of JAOTOM010005149.1, from coordinate 272,977 downwards.
CCCACCACCTACATCAAATATGGTTAAGGAAAATGGACATAAAAACGAACATAAATGCAAACCGCCTTCTGTGATTACTGTCTGTTTGTGTCCTCACCCTAGTTTGTGACAAAATCTCCTAGAATTGAGCAATATCTAATACAGATGTGAGCCAATTGGAAACACAAATGAGTTCGCAGTTTTCACAGAATGGTTGGGAGGAAATAAAGAAACGATATTCAATACCTCCTTTGCTCCGTGGAAAACGGTAAGCTTTGTTTCATGGACTGATGCTGCGATTTGGACATAGGTATGGGTAACGAAATAGTGCATGGGAGACCAAATAAGCTATATGTTTCCGGGAGACTAACCAGACACTTTTGTAAATGGAAAAAGCATGCACCGTCCACTAAAGATTGAGGTGATAAGTCAACTTGGGGAAGAGGGTGGTACGTTCCGATTCCTGTAATGGATGCACACATGGACATCAGACTGCATTTTCCTGCTAATCCTACATTTCGAAACAGCTATCAACTATGCTCCATCGTTAAATAAAACCAGTGCTATTTGCGTGCTTACATGTGGAGGTGACTTCAACCATAACCACTTTTCATCTTCACAGGCACTCAGTATCTTTCCAGGCGGGAGGGGAATATGGCCATCGATGAATTTTTTTTTTGCATAGTTCATGCTAGATATATGAAATAAAATCCCATTGATAACGTCTTCAAAAATAACCACCACCTGACTTCCGGTTATCCCAAGACCAGTTCAAACACTAACTTTTGATGCATAAAGGAATTTCAGTGTGATTTCTCCTCCAAAAAGCTACCCAACGAATCCTTACTATAATTTACTCGGAACCTTCAGAGTCTAATGAGGTGTAACATTGATCCAACATAATCATGCAACATCAGTGCTTATGTTGCAGGAAACAATGCTGATGTTACAGGAAGCACTGCTAATGTTGCAGGAAGCAGTGGTGATGTTATAGGCAGCAGCGCTCACTTCTTCCATGTGGGCACTATCGTGCCATTTTCGCAAGTTTACATATATTATGCCGGACGTTTTAGTTTCCCATATGTAGAAATGTATGCTTAATTTTAATTTACCACCTGCAACCATATAATGATAGGATGCCATTTAAAAGATTAGATATTTGTCATAAATGGTTCAATTGACACATATGCAATGAAGGCAGCTCTTGTGACTATGCTACTAACCGGGTTCTCAGCCGAGTAAATTTGGTATTGGTTTCTGTTGCGAGGAAATGCGACTGTGACGTGGCGGCTGCTGCATTGCCGTGGTGAGCCCCGGCTCACATGTGGTTATCCCGAGGAACAATTTCCGGTGCACGTCAAAACCCCCGAAGACCAGCATGACGAAAGCAGCCAATAAATAATTAACAATGGCTGCATTGTGCATTTCAATGTCACCAGCACGACATAAAACACTGATTTTGCATTTCAGAACCTTCCACCCCAAGGTGTAGCTGGTTCGAATGCAGTCTCGGCCTTGACTTAAGATCTTCATTGTTTTCCATTCCAACCGATTCCCAGCTTCGAAGTGAGCAACGCCTGATCCACACTCAGTCATGCCAGACTCAGTTCCACTGCCGCGCCCTCTCGATTGGAGCGCACATCTCCAGACATGAACACGATGGTGTCAGAGACGACACTCAGTCACGCCAAATCCAGCACTCAGCCACGCCAGATCCGACACTCAGTCACGCCAGATCCGACACTCAGCCACGCCAGATCCGACACTCAGTCACGCCAGATCCGACACTCAGTCACGTCACTGCCCCCTGTGTCCCCGGCTCCCACGACAAACGATAAAGCATCGCACAATCGAACATTCAGTATAATTCTGAGTTCATTTTTTAGGTGATGAGACTATGCTGAGGAAAAATATGCCCACCTAGCATGTGCCCATCCCTGCTTCTATGTGCTTTGGATGTCGTTTGGAACACATTTCATACTGCTGGACCCTAGGAGGCCTAGAAGTCTGGAGGCTGTAAAAGAAGTGTGAATTGGCTTTTGTCATGCTTTAAGGTATTACTCTCTCCACTTTTCCGTGGGCTGGTCTAGTCAGGTAGAAAGAGCTTCTGTCACGCATGTTCAACTTTCTGTAGGCCAATTATAATCACATATGCAATGTGTATGCTCCCTGTTTTGTTTCTTGGACTCGAAACTGAATCAAGGAAATAGAACAGCATGCTCCCCGCTTCCAGGAACTAAGACTAAAATCCATCTGTGTTTGGACCATTACCAGTAACACACTCAATGTTTCCCAAACATTATCGCGCGAGACAAATGTTGGACATTAAACATGTTGAACATTAACCTATAACGTGTAAACCAGCTGAGGCGGATCCACAAGCGCTTGGGAAGACTTTGAATATGGGTCTCTCGAATTGTTTAAGTGTTCATTCATGCTCACCTTATTTCCCTGCAAAAGTAGAGGCGCAAGCTCTTAACTTCTTCAGTCGTCGAGAGTGCACCAGGATTCTTTTAAACAGGAAGGGGCTGACATTCCACAACACACAGCATTCCTGGTGGAAACAAACAAGGTGAACATTTAGAACCAACTTAGCCACACAATCATTGTCAATAGTGCCATAGAAGCCACGCGTGCCACGTGGTACTGCCGTCGCCATGTGCGTACTGTGCAAGCGCGTACTCCATACGGAGGTTGCTGCATGGATGAAAGGTGGTTGTACTCGTTTCCGCGAAAAATAAACTGACAGTACTGTTGCAATTGGAAAGCGTGCGCATGAAAATGTCGAATATAATGCAAGACATGTTTGCACAATAAAAGCCACTGAAGCAAATCTAGGACACGCAACATATCGGCTATCGTACCAGAACGCAAAGCTAAAAAGCCAGATCCAAGCCATTCCAACTGTTCACAACTCAAACGTTGTCTTAATAATATTCCATCCTTCTCTTTCTAGTACTAAAGTGTGCCTCCGGTTGGTGCTCTGTGCAGACTGGAACAATATATCAGTGCTCAAGGTATCAACACACGCTTTCCTTTGCACACTTAGTTCAAATCGCCCTTCAGTCATTTGTAATTCAAGGGAAATATATATGACATTGTGTCTGTATCTGTGGCCAACTTGTTGTCTGCGATTGTCATAGTGCGCTGTACTTCAGTTACACAGAATGCAAATATCTCAGCCAGGAATCAGCCATGGGTGCGCCAATACCTCAGCTGGTTTACACGTTATAGGTTAATATTCAACATGTTTAATGTCCAACATTTGTCTCGCGCGATAATGTTTGGGAAGCATTAAGTGTGTTACTGGTAATGGTCCAAACACAGATGGATTTTAGTCTTAGTTCCTGGAAGCGGGGAGCATGCTGTTCTATTTCCTTGATTCAGTTTCGAGTCCAAGAAACAAAACAGAGAGCATACACATTGCATGTGTGATTATAATTGGCCTAAAGAAAGTTGAACATGCGTGACAGAAGCTCTTTATATCTGACTAGACCAGCACACGGAAAAGTGGAGAGAGTAATACCTTAAAGCATGACAAAAGCCAATTCACACTTCTTTTACAGCCTCCAGACTCCTAGGCCTCCTAGGCTCCAGCACTATCAAATGTGTTCCAAACGACGTCCAAAGCACATGCAAGCACAGTCAGGGGTACGCCAATATCTCAGACAGAAGTCAGCCAGGGGTACGCAAATATCTCAGCCAGGGATCAGCCAGGGGTGCCTAATATCTCAGCCAGGGGCCAGTCAGGGGTACGCCAATATCTCAGACAGAAGTCAGCCAGGGGTACGCCAATATCCCAGCCGGGGATCAACCAGGGGTGCCTAATATCTCAGCCAGGGGTCAGCCAGGGGTACGCCAACATCTCAGGCAGAAGTCAGCCAGGGTATTCTTAATATGTCTTAATAATATTCTTAATAATATTCCATATCTACGCCAATATCCTAGCCAGGGGCTAGTCAGGGTGCGCCAATATCTCAGCCAGGAGTCAGTCAGGAGCGCGCCATTATCTCAGCCACGGGCCAGCCAGGGTGCACCAATATCTCAGCTAGGGGTGCGCCGATATCTCAGCCAGGGGTGCACCAATATCTCAGCCAGGTGTCAGCCAGGGTGCGCCAATATCTCAGCCAGGGGTCAGCCACGGGTGCGCCAATATCTCAGTCAGAGGCCAGCATGGGTGCGCCAATGTCTCATCCAGGGGCCAGCCAGGGAGCGCCAATATCTCAGCCAGGGATCAGGCGTAAATCGGATTATGATGCGTCAGATACCTGGACGCTAGATGCCTTCGTGTGTTGGATATCAATGTAAGCAGCAAGGACCACTGGTGGCTGTCTATTTAAAATGTCAGCATCTCAGGCACCGGTGCCAATGGAAAGCTGGCACGCTCCGGTGGATTTTGACTATTTTGCATGTACAAATTCCACCGTAAGTAGTTTCAACCGGTGCTTGCTTGATAGTCAGTAATGCGTAATACTTTCTCCCCATTTATCTTCCACCTGACAACTACCAGCCGTTCAATGGACCAATGTGTCTCGCACCGAGTACCGATAACCCATAGTGGTGCTTAAATTACCTCCGAGCGCATGCATCAGGATTGGATTTTAAATCCACGGCGCATATTGGCTTTGACAAGAGGAATGCGTGGCGCATGATCAGGTCTAAGGCCTTTCAGAGGACTCATCCGAGCACTGGACACAGATAGGATGAAGGGATCAGGTATGCGTCAGCTTTGTCGTCCCAGCACACTTCACCAGTCCTCCAGCCGAGGAGGGAGCCTTCGCCATTTTGTCCCTAATCCAGACAGACCCACGGAATAGCAAACTAGTGCCACTTGGCTCGTCCCTAATCCAGACAGACCCACCGAATAGCAAACTCGTGCCACGTGGCTCGTCCAAAATCCAGACAGACCCACGGAATCGCAAACTAGCATTACGTGGTGCAACACGAATCCATTAATACCTGGTATGCATGCTTTTGGTAAAACGGCGCGCCCGCAAGGCAGATCAAAGGTAGACACTCCCAAGGATTCGGGCATCTGGAATTTCTCCGAATCTATTCGAGGTAGAGCTGCGAACTGAGCACATGCGGCACATATCTACAGACATATCATTTGACCTCGCAATGTGCATGTTTAGCGAACCAGAGCCAGAGCCAGAGCCGGTCCCAGTCAGAGCCAGAGCCAGAGCCAGAGCCAGAGCCAGAGCCAGAGCCAGAGCCAGAGCCAGAGCCAGAGCCAGAGCCAGAGCCAGAGCCAGAGCCAGAGCCAGAGCCAGAGCCAGAGCCAGAGCCAGAGCCAGAGCCAGAGCCAGAGCCAGAGCCAGAGCCAGAGCCAGAGCCAGAGCCAGAGCCAGAGCCAGAGCCAGAGCCAGAGCCAGAGCCAGAGCCAGAGCCAGAGCCGGAGCCAGAGCCAGAGCCAGAGCCAGAGCCAGAGCCAGAGCCAGAGCCAGAGCCAGAGCCAGAGCCAGAGCCAGAGCCAGAGCCAGAGCCAGAGCCAGAGCCAGAGCCAGAGCCAGAGCCAGAGCCAGAGCTAGGGGGCCAGAGTCGGTCAAGCATTGACAAGTCACACAGGGTGTGCAGTATGGCACCCGCGTGCATACTCCGCTGACTCGTCACATAGGGTGTGGAGTATGGCACCCGCGTGCATACTCCGCTGACACGTCACACGGTGTGGAGTATGGCACCCGCGTGCATACTCCGCTGACACGTCACACAGGGTGTGGAGTATGGCACCCGCGTGCATACTCCGCTGACACGTCACACAGGGTGTGGAGTATGGCATCCGTGTGCATACTCCGGCCAACCAGTGACCGTTCATGTATTTTGCGAATGCGCAATAGCTTGTAATAACTTGATATTGACCTCTTTTGAGCTTAGAATGGTAAAAATGGTCGCTGAATTTATATCGGCCGTGAATGTATGTTTTTTGAAAATGGTGATCCGGTGTCAGTCGAGGTCATTGAACGACGCTGACCTTGAGAAGGTAGCCGGTGAGATGACATTGCTTGACAACATTTGACACTTGTAAGGTTTAACGCCGTTTTGATCATGTTCAAAGCTATGAGTATATAAATAATTAACCTTATGCTCATGTTATTTGATAGGTATGAAGACAAAGCTCCATCGAAATTGCTGGATTTATTTGGACTCTGGGTCAGCACTGTCATTTTCTTGCAATTTGGTTGTCACATTACGTTCGGGCAAGAACGCGTGCGGAATATTCTATAAACTTCTAAAACAGGGAATGTGACAGTTGTAATTAATAATACCACAGGTAATTTTTTTAAGTAATTCCACCCATATTCATTTTAGCTTATTGAAGGTTTTCTCACTTTAGAAAGAATAGTCTGGGTTTGAAGAAAACACGTTGAAAAACGTAGAGTAGGTTCGTAGAGAAAAATAAGGGTACCGTAAATAGGGACACATAATAAATACGTCCCACCATATCCACAGTAGGTATAATACCACGCGACATACTGTATGGTCCATTTCTCAACATACATTCAGTGGTCACGGCATCATATCAAAATGTACACTGCTCCGGGTACAATGCATCAGTGCCGGGTATGTATATATCGATATAATAGGACAGACGATCATGTTGAGTGCACTATGCGTACCCTTTTCTATCGACACATGCATATCCGGCACTGATACATAAACCCGTGCATTGTGCATTTCAATAGGATGTCGTGGCCACTCACATGTTGAGCAATGAGCCACACAGTGTGTCGCGTGGTATCGTATCCACTGTAGATATGTCTTTACGTGCCAATTATGTGCCTCTGCCTGTGGTGTTGTCTATTTCGTATGTCCAATTCCATGTTTTAGGAACTTCAAAGAATATTCCGCGCGCGTTCGTGCCTAAACGAAATGCGACAAATAGATCGTGTAGAATGACACTTTTGACAATGACCCGGGACGAAATATATCCAGTAATTTTGTGAGAATTTTATGTCGATACATCTATAGTATCATGAGCATCAGGTTATTTCTGTATATAATCATACTATCTGACTCCATGAAATGTTAATCATTTGAACGCATTTTTTTCACTAAAACATGCAGCAACCGTCACCAAACTACACAAAACTTGCCTAAAATACGTCAGAGCTCGGTGATAAGTCATTCAATGATCATTTCCTGTTTTGCTAAATATACGTCATTGATGTACGCGTGCAGTCATGCCAAATATCGGCGCTCTGCCGCTCGCTGTAATTGGGTAAATTTATCATTCAATAACATAGTATGAGCCTTTTGCAATGCATGGGAGGGATAAACAACAGTACGTTGTGCAACACCAACGTAACGTCATGAAAAGTGAAGACGAGTCTTCCCACCTATGCATTTTTCATGCGCCGATCGGCGAGCGGTGTATGGGTGACCCCAGATGGACTGAGGCGCCAAGGTGGACGCAGTCTCCTCGTCGGCTCCGGTACCAGTGCATTTACATTATTTCAGGTGAAATTATGTTGCTGAACACTAGTGTACAGGCGCCTTTGACATTCCACGTGCTCTCGTCTTCAGGCGTCAATTCTCTCACGTCTTCAGACGAAAAACCGTTCACGTATTCAGACACCAGTCCACTCGCGCCTTCAAGCCTCAGACCGCTCACGTATTCAGACGCCAGTACACTCGCATCTTTAGGCGCGAGTCCACTTGCGTCTTCAGACGCCAGTCCACTGGTGTCTTCAGACGCCAGTACGCTCGCGTCTTCAGACGCCAGTCCACTTGTGTCTTCAGACACCAGCACGCTCGCGTCTTCAGACGCCAGTCTGCTCACATTATCAGACACCAGCCGCTCACGTATTCAGACGCCAGTCTGGTGGCGACCTCGGACGTCGGACCGGTCGACTGGTGACCGTGTCCCTGCGTTTGGTAACCAGATCTGAAGTCGTGGTCGCGGCGGTCGTGCCCAGCATTGAGCCGTCTCATATGCATGGGCAGGACGGCTTGGCGGCCAGACGAAGCACGCCTCTGCGCGTGTCCCGCCACAGCTCAGGTGTACAGGTGTACCCCGGCACCACACCCGCCCCGTCACAGCTCAGGTGTGGTGTACAGGTGTACCCCGGCACCACACCCGCCCCGCCACAGCTCAGGTGCGGTGTACAGGTGTACCCCGGCACCACACCCGCCCCGTCACAGCTCAGGTGTGGTGTACAGGTGTACCCCGGCACCACACCCGCCCCGCCACAGCTCAGGTGTGGTGTACAGGTGTACCCCGGCACCACACCCGCCCCGCCACAGCTCAGGTGTGGTGAACTGGTGTACCCCGGCACCACACCCGCCCCGCTCACCACACCCGCCCCGCCACAGCTCAGGTGCGGTGAACTGGTGTACCCCGGCACCACACCCGCCCCGCTACAGCTCAGGTGTGGTGTATAGGTGTACCCCGGCACCACACCCGCCCGCGCCCCGCCACAGCTCAGGTGCGGTGTACAGGTGTACCCCGGCACCACACCCGCCCCGCCACAGCTCAGGTGCGGTGAACTGGTGTACCCCGGCACCACACCCGCCCCGCTACAGCTCAGGTGTGGTGTATAGGTGTACCCCGGCACCACACCCGCCCCGCCACAGCTCAGGTGCGGTGTACTGGTGTACCCCGGCACCACACCCGCCCCGCCACAGCTCAGGTGCGGTGTACTGGTGTACCCCGGCACCACACCCGCCCCGCCACAGCTCAGGTGCGGTGTACAGGTGTACCCCGGCACCACACCCGCCCCGCTACAGCTCAGGTGCGGTGTATAGGTGTACCCCGGCACCACACCCGCCCCGTCACAGCTCAGGTGCGGTGTACTGGCCCGCCACAGCTCAGGTGCGGTGTACTGGTGTACCCCGGCACCACACCCGCCCCGCCACAGCTCAGGTGCGGTGAACTGGTGTACCCCGGCACCACACCCGCCCCGCCACAGCTCAGGTGCAGTGTTCCGGTGTACCCCGGCACCACACCCGCCCCGCCACAGCTCAGGTGCGGTGTACAGGTGTACCCGGCACCACACCCGCCCCGCTACAGCTCAGGTGCGGTGTACTGGTGTACCCCGGCACCACACCCGCCCCGCCACAGCTCAGGTGCGGTGTACAGGTGTACCCCGGCACCACACCCGCCCCGCTACAGCTCAGGTGCGGTGTACTGGTGTACCCCGGCACCACACCCGCCCCGCCACAGCTCAGGTGCGGTGTACAGGTGTACCCCGGCACCACACCCGCCCAGTCACAGCTCAGGTGCGGTGTACAGGTGTACCCCGGCACCACACCCGCCCAGTCACAGGTGTACGGTGCCCCGGCACCACACCCGCCCGTCACAGCTCAGGTGGGTGTACCCCGGCACCACACCCGCCCCGTCACAGCTCAGGTGCGGTGTACAGGTGTACCCCGGCACCACACCCGCCCCGTCACAGCTCAGGTGCGGTGTACAGGTGTACCCCGGCACCACACCCGCCCCGTCACAGCTCAGGTGCGGTGAACTGGTGTACCCCGGCACCACACCCGCCCCGCCACAGCTCAGGTGCGGTGAACTGGTGTACCCCGGCACCACACCCGCCCCGCCACAGCTCAGGTGCGGTGAACTGGTGTACCCCGGCACCACACCCGCCCCGCCACAGCTCAGGTGCGGTGTACAGGTGTACCCCGGCACCACACCCGCCCCGCCACAGCTCAGGTGCGGTGAACTGGTGTACCCCGGCACCACACCCGCCCCGCCACAGCTCAGGTGCGGTGAACGGGTAAAAATGGTGTACCCCGGCACCACACCCGCCCCGCCACAGCTCAGGTGCGGTGAACTGGTGTACCCCGGCACCACACCCGCCCCGCCACAGCTCAGGTGCGGTGAACTGGTGTACCCCGGCACCACACCCGCCCCGCCACAGCTCAGGTGCGGTGAACTGGTGTACCCCGGCACCACACCCGCCCCGCCACAGCTCAGGTGCGGTGAACTGGTGTACCCCGGCACCACACCCGCCCCGCCACAGCTCAGGTGCGGTGAACTGGTGTACCCCGGCACCACACCCGCCCCGTCACAGCTCAGGTGCGGTGAACTGGTGTACCCCGGCACCACACCCGCCCCGTCACAGCTCAGGTGCGGTGAACTGGTGTACCCCGGCACCACACCCGCCCCGTCACAGCTCAGGTGCGGTGAACTGGTGTACCCCGGCACCACACCCGCCCCGTCACAGCTCAGGTGCGGTGAACTGGTGTACCCCGGCACCACACCCGCCCCGTCACAGCTCAGGTGCGGTGTACTGGTGTACCCCGGCACCACACCCGCCCCGTCACAGCTCAGGTGCGGTGAACTGGTGTACCCCGGCACCACACCCGCCCCGTCACAGCTCAGGTGCGGTGAACTGGTGTACCCCGGCACCACACCCGCCCCGTCACACACCCGCTCAGGTGCGGTGAACTGGTGTACCCCGGCACCACACCCGCCCCGCTCACAGCTCAGGTGCGGTGAACTGGTGTACCCCGGCACCACACCCGCCCCGTCACAGCTCAGGTGCGGTGAACTGGTGTACCCCGGCACCACACCCGCCCCGTCACAGCTCAGGTGCGGTGAACTGGTGTACCCCGGCACCACACCCGCCCCGTCACAGCTCAGGTGCGGTGAACTGGTGTACCCCGGCACCACACCCGCCCCTCAGGACTGTGTCCCCGGCACCACACCCCCCCGTCACAGCTCAGGTGCGGTGAACTGGTGTACCCCGGCACCACACCCGCCCCGTCACAGCTCAGGTGCGGTGAACTGGTGTACCCCGGCACCACACCCGCCCCGTCACAGCTCAGGTGCGGTGAACTGGTGTACCCCGGCACCACACCCGCCCCGTCACAGCTCAGGTGCGGTGAACTGGTGTACCCCGGCACCACACCCGCCCAGTCACAGCTCAGGTGCGGTGTACAGGTGTACCCCGGCACCACACCCGCCCAGTCACAGCTCAAGTGCAGTGTTCCGGTGTACCCCGGCACCACACCCGCCCAGTCACAGCTCAGGTGCGGTGAACTGGTGTACCCCGGCACCACACCCGCCCCGTCACAGCTCAGGTGCGGTGAACTGGTGTACCCCGGAACCACACCCGCCCAGTCACAGCTCAGGTGCGGTGTACAGGTGTACCCCGGCACCACACCCGCCCCGTCACAGCTCAGGTGCGGTGAACTGGTGTACCCCGGAACCACACCCGCCCAGTCACAGCTCAGGTGCGGTATTCCGGTGTATCCCGGCACCAGGGTTGGAAGCATGACCTTGTTCTGGATATTTGCCTTCTAGAACATTTTCCCTTCCAAGGAATTATCCACTCCTTTCTTGACCAAAAGAGCAAGGGAGTTCTTTAAAAATGACTGCGGACACGTTGTTGTTTGATAAACACACTCAAAACTGAATTGAAAGTGCCAGAAAAAAACTTCATGTTGGAAACAGAAACGAACGAGAAACTGAACGATTTGGAATGTCCCAACATTTTGTTCGCTGAATCCAGGATTCCACAACATGAATCCAAGCCTGCCCAGCATCATACCCGTACATTGTATCCCAACACGTCATTGGTGGAGGCCACCCGACTGGCGAAGCACCGTCGCCGGGAGGCCTTATCCCCGCCGAAGCGTTGTCACCGAAGACCTTAGCCCCACCGAAGCGTTGTCACCGAAGACCTTAGCCCCACCGAAGCGTTGTCGCCGAAGACCTTAGCCCCACCGAAGCGTCGTCGCCGGAAGGCCTCAGCTCCACCGAAGCGTCGTTGCCGAAAGACGTTAGCCCCACCGACTTGACCCTGGTCAACATCGAGGCCAATTTAGCACCAGCTTTGGCGCAGGGTAGCTTTTGGCAAGAGGCGGGCTGTTTGTCGTTGATTGTCTCGGCATACTACGCAGACAATTCAGGTTTTATAACCTGTGATAATAACTCTCCTCGTGTCAATTACCAAATAACTCAGTCTCTTTTGTTTTTGTTTTGACGTGATCTCAAGATCATACCGAAGTTCTCCATGTTCTGAGCTGTAATGCATAACTCCTTCGAAGACTTTGTGAGCGTAAGTGCCCTTTCTCTGAAGCACCCCATCGAATTCGCTCCCGCTCAAGGAGGGGGGGCAGTGAGATGACAGCAAATCGCGCAATGGCTTGCGATGTTCCAAATATTTTCCTCAGGAGCTGGTTCTGAGGAAAGCCGTTTACGAAAAGGCATTGAACTGAGACGGCGCTGCGTCTATCCTCGAACAAGAAGGGAAGGCATCCTGTGCATCGAACAAGTTGCTTCAACTTATTATTTAAAACTGGCATACATGCTGGTTAAGACGTAGCATGTGAGCAAACGAAGCGAGCGAGCGAGCGCAGTCCTTCAGCCGACGGACAACGGGCTTTTGAATGTTTGATTGTGCACAGGGCGTAACGCGAAGCATTTGGAGTATTTCGGGCCGATATTGGCGCCACGCTGTACAGATGAAAATGTGTGTCGCTTAGGCTATATTCGAGATTCAATAGCTTCACTGACCTCTTGCTCAAGATCAAATTACGTATATATCACTGACTGCAGCAGCGGTACCGGTACATTGTGCCGAAAGTCACGTGACTTGCTGGTCTTCCAGGACTTCACTTTCGGTGAGGTTCACAAATGTAATGATCCCGAGATTGAAATATCCGTACTGAGTCACGGAAAAGCCAGAGATACCATGCCCCCGCAAAGATATTATTGACAATGAGTTTCGCAAACGACAACAGCGACGCAATATGGCTATTTAAACTGGCAAACATAAATATAAAGATTCTGTGGATCTCTGATAGATCGTCCACAGTCTGAATATCACAGCGAAATTAAATTACTTCCTCATAGTAAATGTCTCGTATTATTTTCACCAATTCAAGATAAAATTATATAATCTAATCACAAGACTACCAGGGCTAGTGTTTTCTTGGCAGTCGTGTAGGAGTGTTGGACCTTCTTATTACACTGAACAAGACATGTTGAAACGATTACCGGCACTGAGAGAAGTAATAATTTCAATGCGTCTGACTCATGACATGCTCGACCATACTAGCTTTATTCTTACATTATTGGCATGTAAATCTGCTCAAGGACTTCGCTGTCCAGTAGCGAGTCCTTAGCACACGTTTGTTCGCTCGTGTGGCTGGTGCTCTACAAACCTGGCTTTTCAACCCACACACATAGGTGGAGCTTCCTATATATTCGGGTGGGTGCCGAGCCCTCTAAGTTCGGTCGTGTCTCTTCAATAATTGCAACTTTTAGAATGGCACCCGATACGAATGCCAACCTTTCCAATATGTTCAGAACTCATCATTATCAAACCCTACCAATACCTGCCATGAAGCTCCGCCTCTGGCGACACTAATACGGCTAATAAGGGTAAATGTGTTATGGCAAGAATAAGAAACAGAAAGTGTAGCTGTATTTCAACAAATGGGAACTGAACAACAGGGATTTTGTACATTTTGTCGGCTAATTTAATTACAGCCGGAAGTTGGAATTATTTACGTGCAAAGTCGGCACGATCCTGGTGTTATATGAATACGAAAACACCATTTTGAACAATTTTCAGGAATGTGTGACAATACCAGTGAGCACAGATTGAACATCAGGCCGTTTTGCTGACGTCTGTTGAGAGACGTGTTTTGGCTGCATGGCTGCATAACACGCAGAACACGGGGAGTCAACGACAAGTGAGCGATACACGCCTGAGCACGAGCGTGACGCATGCTGATTACGTCACACTGCCACCTGCCGTACTGTCTAGGTGTGGTGCATGCGTACCGAGTCGCACCTGTTCGCTACCCATGCAGCGGTGCGGACTCGTATATGCTGCCCGTGGTCATGGCCGCATCAATTTAACCCAGGTGTGAGTTCATCGGGTGGTGTTCTGTCATATAGTGGAAGTCACATTATTAGTCGGCCAGTCATGTGTGAATCAATGGTCAGCCTGAATTTAGGCGTATTAATGTGACATGTATTGATTCAATTTGAAGTTCTGAAGTCTAAGTTTTAGCAAAGATAGCACGATGAAATGTGTTTGTGTTGACCATGCGTTTTATAAGCCAACTAAAGAAACAAACAAAGTTGGCATACTTAACTTAGGCCACACCTCCGACACCTCCGACATGTTAAACTGTTTCCTCTGGAAGGAAAATAAGTGTATTTTTATTCGATATATAAAATTGACCATAACTGGCAAAAAAAAAACAAAAAAAAAACAAGCGTATGCTTCATTCCCATTGACAAGTCACCTTAATAGTTCTTACTGCTCGATGTGACCATATGAGATATTGCTATGCTATACATCCCTGAATGCAATGACTCACTGTCCATAATACCCATTGTCGGTGGAGGGCATGCATCGTGAAGTAAATAAATAAATAAATAAACAATGCGATTCTGATTCAACGATTCAAAATATGGTAGAATACAAATCGCTTAGTTCTGGAGCTGATCGTCTTATAACTATCGTCTTTGATCTCCATTGTATGGAAAGGTTCTCGTTATGTATTGCAAATTCTTAATTCGCGTTTCTGTTGAAGATGTATCAACGCTTCGTGGTGAATTTTTGCGGAATGAGATGTGCACGCAAGACTGATTGTATACTGCCGGTTCGACATCTAACCCATGGACCTATAGGGGCAAGATTTTTGCACGATGTGCACTATGCTAGAAGTGGCGATTTCTAAAAACTTTGTCCAAGAAACTGACAGACAGGAATAGTAATGTAATGTAATGGAATGCTATACAACGCAATGCAATGCAATGCAATATAATGCAATGCAATGTAATGTAGTATAATGTACAGTGGCTTTGTGTTGTGCACATGGAGCTCCATTTTTGTACCATTGGCTCAACGCAGGCTTGATGCGCTAGAAATTAGTGTGCTAGGAACATGCAATTTATCTCGGGAGGGGTGGAGGGGAGGGATGACAGCGCATAGGCTAGGCTGTGAGCTTCCGCCCTTGGAAGATGGTTCCATAGGACTGCACTAAATCTGAAAACAAAATCGAGTGAGCAAGTTGAAATTTGGACAATCGCCAACACCTGGAGTGTTCATAAAACAACGGCCCCGATTAGGAACCAGCACTGACTGAACAGCACAGACGTCGGCTTGGCCTCGGTCGTCGTCCGCCCGACAAAGTGAATTACTGGTTATTATCGCACAACATCACGACCCATATGGGTATTTCGCAATTACACCATGCCAAGCCTGATGTGAACTTGGCTTTTCAGGCAGCCAAATCTGTATGGAAGACTCGTCGCATTTGTCTTGCCGTTTGACCATGTGGTCGGTGGTTGGGGCATTTGTCTGGCATTGGTGAACTCTCTGGCGAGATATGTTCATGCCAAGGGCTACACCATTATACATTGGTGCACTCTTGTAATCCGTGTTGCTTTGCGCATCGCTGAAGAGCTTACGCACGAACAACACGGCTCCTGCCGACTAAAGCAAGCCACGCCAATCATGAAGGCTGCTGCAGGGTGCTGCTCTCTGACCGGCGTAGCCATGACTACGCTTGGGACACGCCGAGCCAGTCGTTCACATGTTTTTTTTCAAGAGCCTCCTTGTCAGTTTCGCATTATCAAGGTTGATCTTCATCTGCATTATCTACGTTGAACACTGACGACATATTCTGACAGAAGCACCTACGTCGCTGTCATCTCTGCTAAATACGAACACCTCCCCGGTCAACCTCCGGTTCGGAGGTGGTGGGTGACAGGTGGGTCCAGTCAGGTTAGCCGAGACACGCCGATGCGGGGGTGGGGGTGCGGTTGTTTGTGTGCCACCTGCCTGCCCAATATAACCGCCTACCCGGCATCGTGAGGTCGTTGACTTGTAGGGCGGCTGCCGAGGCACTCAAGCGAATCTCGTCGTGAGTTTTCTTTCAAAATGTGTGAACGATGCCGTACCGTTGTGCTCACAGCTGTTGCACTTGCTTTCGCGCATCGACTACTTTCCTCGTCGTTTCTGGTGAACACTTATCGTCTGCATTTTTTGTTTCTGTCATGCCACATATTTTTGGTTATGCAAACTCTGCCATTGACTACTCTTACCCACGTCTGGATCTTCCGGCGACTTTGTTCCTCTGCCCTTGGCACATATTAGTGGTGACATCTTGTGTCTGCGGTGCATTCACTGGATGTACGTACCTCATTCCTTTCAGCCCTTGACATATTTCACCTGCATATGTATGCATTGCATGCACCTTTCAATCTATTCAATATTTTCAATCTTTGGTACATTTCGTCCACATTTGTATGCACATGCAAGTACCCACATATCATATGCATACTTCGGTTTGAAATGATTTTGATATAACTTTGCGCATGTTTCTTTGACCAAATGTCTTGGCCTAACATCGTGGTGATACCCTAGTCAGCTGAACCCTCGCTCGTCCCAGACATTTTGCTACCTTACCCAGTGCAGGGGAGGTGGGTTGTTGCAACCATCGAGCATGCTAAAGCGGAGAGCGACATAAAACAGTACGTAATGCGTGACGAGATCTCACGATTAGCGCCCGAGTTTCATAATTCGGGCTACTATTTAACCCTCCGGTCAGTTTTAAGGTCAATTTTGTTGGGCAACAATCAAAGTTTTTCCATACTCATCCTCTACCTGTATGAAAACAATAACAGATATGCGCTTGAAATTCTCGGCGTATCATTTCTTATCATCTTGGTATGCTAGCAAGTGTGATTGGGATTGGAACTAGGGATGGCCAATTTTATGTCTGTCTGTAGTAGCACACCTTGGTGAATGCATCACATCTCAAATCGCTTCAGCTCCAGATACATGCTTGAAGGCGCGTGTCTGTATGAACACTGAAGACAATGCGCCTGTGAGTGATATGCACGAACATTCGACCACACTGCGCTTAGCACTTGCCCTCGCTCGTTCAATGTCTCTACAGATGCCGCATGCTGGTGTGTTCCATACGTAAATACGTACGTAATTACGTATGGATAGCAAACGGTCCACACGTAAATCTCCGCGCCTTCACCATGTCCACGTATAACGGTCAAAACGTCCTCTCCCCCTACTCGGGGATTGTTGTTGTAGCACACACACACGTTACATACACGACAGAGGTCGCATTCTTCGAAACCCTTGCGGCACTGTGTTGCTTTCGCGCTTGCTCTCAGCTTCCGGCCGTCGCACGCGGTATGTACACACGGCGGGACCATCCCGATTCTGCGAGCTCGGCGGACAGAGGACTGCCCCGGTGACATGAGACAAGGCTGGGCCCTCAGGGCGCGCCACCCAACCGAAGCATCTGTTTTGAGGAGGATTATGCCTGTGAACCCGATGTCGCTGGTACTGATCGGCTGGCGTTAAGCTCGTTGCACGATGAACACTCCAGTTGCTGACATCTCCTCGGTAGGAGCCGGCCAAGGAATACTCTTCATGTGGTAAGACTTAAGCCAAGGGCTCCCGGATTCAGACAGATGCATGCAACAGATGCATTAGCCGAATGCGCCACCCAGGCGACACTTTTGCATCAGCATTGGCAAAGGACACCCAACCAGCTCTAAGCTAAGCGGTGGAGTGCCGACGCGCGCCGTTTTCCCGTAGTGGCGAAGACACCTTCGAGGGGAGGGGTTCATCAACCCCCTGCACCAGAGTGGGTTTATACCCGGATTTAAACAGCATAATTGATGCTCATCTTAGTAGGTTTACATATGAAATATATTGTTGCGTAACTATGCCATAATTCATGTACCTACCGTTTAAGATGATCGTTGGTAAATGGAACCTGAAACACGGTATAATATGTACGGACATATGTCGGTCAGCCGCGTATTATTGTAGCAAATTTGATTCACCTGATAAACTTTGGTGAATTTCCCATAATTAATGAACCTAATTAGACGCTGCATAGGACCATGCGTATATCTATAGGTGATGCTGATCTGCGGTAGACAACGCATTTTATGGTATCGAACGTCTAGCCCACCAAAGCAGGGGAGACAACAGAACACGGTGACACGAGGACGACTTCCGGGGACAGTAGCATACGGCCTAGGAACTCATCTGGATACCTGTCGTCAGCCATTACCGTGTTCTGTTGTCTCGCACTCACCGCGAGGACATGTGGCGCCCGGATGACTTCGGGGACAACAGCCTGCATGCAGCAGTTCTCGAGGCCATCCTTAGCACAAGAGTAGATGATTGAGCCTGGAGTATTCCTCAGTGTTGGATCACGGCCGGAGCGCCTACTCCTGTGCTGAGAGCCCCGACGATCGCTCTATGCTACATGCGTGGCGATGCGTTAGTTATTTATCGGGCTCCAGGGCGCATCGACTACATTGGTCATGCGGCGCCCATGTGTGTATGGCGATGTGTGGCAAGGAGGAGGATTTCGACTTCAACGATATACGGCTATAGCTACACTCATGCGATAGCCAAAGCATGTTAGCTTTCACTAGCATGTTAGCCTTTTTGGTACTTGGTGGGCTGGGCGCAAAGCTACCTGATATGCCGGAATTAGAGAAGCCCGCCGGGTGGATTCCAAATAGCCCAAATAGCCGGGTGGATTCAAATAAGGACGACTGAATGGATAATTGATGAGGCATTGTTACAGGCATTGTTACAGGCATTGTTACAGGCATTGTTACAGGCATTGTTACAGGCATTGTCACAGGCATTGTTACAGGCATTGTCACAGGCATTGTTACAGGCATTGTTACGTGAGCATTGTTACAGGCATTGTTACAGGCATTGTTACAGGCATTGTTACATGATCATTGTTACAGGCATTGTTACGTGAGCACGTACATGCACGATATTGCTTCGACATGGGCAACGGGTAAGGGTATGTCGCAGATTGTGGAGAAATTATTATTGAACGCAAAATGTTCAACACTTCTTTGTAAGTGCTTAGTAATGGCAGCTGACTTCTGCCCATCGCGCCAGCGATGCGTGGTCGCGTCGGCTGTGTCTGATGCTGTCTACTGGCTCCTCTGCATCCTACACCGTCCAATGGGCCTTCTGTGTCCAATGAGTTCCACTGGTTCCTCACACCTGATAGCATCAGCTGAGTTTTCTGGTCGGACGGTCTCTACGACTTGTCTCTGTCCGATAGGTTCCACCGTTCTCTCTGTGTCTAATAGTCTCCAATGTGCCCTCTGTGTCTAATAGCCTCCAATCTGCCCTCTTTGTCTAATAGTCTACAATGTGCTCTGTGTGTCTACCCTAATGTGCCCTCTGTGTCTAATAGCCTCCAATATGCCCTCTTTGTCTAACAGTCTCCAATGTGCCCTCTGTGTCTAACAGTCTCCAATGTGCCCTCTGTGTCCAATAGTCCCCAATGTGCCCTCTGTGTCTAATAGTCTCCGCCGAGTCGGCCGTGTCTGCACTGGGCAGTGGGCGCTGCACTGCACTGATCAGACACTCGGGGTCGAGTGTGTTGACACCGTGTCTCAGCCGGGCCACTGCAGCTGATCCAGCTGATCCAGCTGATCCCGTGTCGCCGCTGCGTGAGCTAAGCGAACGCCGCTCCTTATGCTGGTACTTGTCGTCACCTTTTTGTGTGCCATGTTGATTTCCATTCAATTTAAATATCACGTGTGCGGCGGCCAGCGCCCACGCGATAAAAACGATGCGAAGGGGGCGCAGATCCGCTGTCGCTTGGGCCCGGCGGCAACAGCTGCCCAGGCGTTACCGCGTGACGTTAGCGCGTGACGTTACCGCGTGACGTTACCGCGAGACGTTACCGCGTGACGTTACCGCGTGACGTTAGCGCGTGACGTTACCGCGAGACGTTACCGCGTGACGTTACCGCGTGACGTTACCGCGTGACGTTACCGCGTGACGTTACCGCGAGACGTTACCGCGTGACGTTACCGCGAGACGTTACCGCGTGACGTTACCGCGTGACGTTACCGCGAGACGTTACCGCGTGACGTTACCGCGTGACGTTACCGCGTGACGTTACCGCGTGACGTTACCGCGTGACGTTAGCGCGTGACGTTACCGCGAGACGTTACCGCGTGACGTTACCGCGAGACGTTACCGCGTGACGTTACCGCGAGACGTTACCGCGTGACGTTACCGCGTGACGTTACCGCATGACGTTACCGCGTGACGTTAGCGCGTGACGTTACCGCGTGACGTTACCGCGTGACGTTACCGCGTGACGTTAGCGCGTGACGTTACCGCGAGACGTTACCGCGTGACGTTACCGCGAGACGTTACCGCGTGACGTTACCGCGAGACGTTACCGCGTGACGTTACCGCGTGACGTTACCGCGTGACGTTACCGCGAGACGTTACCGCGAGACGTTACCGCGTGACGTTACCGCGAGACGTTACCGCGTGACGTTACCGCGTGACGTTACCGCGTGACGTTACCGCGAGACGTTACCGCGTGACGTTACCGCGAGACGTTACCGCGTGACGTTACCGCGAGACGTTACCGCGTGACGTTACCGCGAGACGTTACCGCGTGACGTTACCGCGTGACGTTACCGCGTGACGTTACCACTTGACGTTACCGCGTGACGTTACCGCGAGACGTTACCGCGAGACGTTATCGCGTGACGTTATCGCGTGACGCTGGCTTAGCGCTAATCCTTGGACGTGTTGCTGGCGCCAAGATTTAGGCACATTTTTACGAGACTGGACTGTCGTGCTCACGTGGTATTGCGAATAATGTACCGAGTCACGCAAACATACACCAGTTCTAGGATTTCGTTGGGCACCTCGTCCATTGCATGTGCCACCATTCTCCGTGCCAGTCAGCAAGTGATGTTCGCTGGCGGAGGCATCACCACCGCGCCTGAATGGTGGGGATGGGGGAGCAGGTGAAAACCATGATGCAAAAAATAGAAGCAACTTGCGGTCATGACAAGTTGTTACTTGCACGGGCGCCGGCTTTAACAGAGCCATGGAAAAGCCGGACATCACTTTATCGGAGCTCAATGCGTGATAAAAGCGCACATGAAAAGAAAAGGAAGACGGAATAGTTAAGATCATGAAGCCGTGAACTTTGAAGTTGAAATCAGTCAACAACAAAATTATTGTGAGCGAAGCCAAGGGCCAGAAGAGCTTACCTTCAACTAGCAAAACAGCTAACTTGAACGCCCTCAACTGCTTGCTCATGTCACTTTTAGGGGTCCTATCTAGGATACCTTCATATTCTAGTATCACGGAATGAGCCAAAAAAGCATAGCTTGATTGTTTAAAAGTTTCATATTTAAAGTTATGAGGTCCTGATCTATGTATTTTTTCCCCTATGCCATCATATACTTAGCTCGGATTTGGGGCTTTCACGTGTTATCTTGTCAGATGTGTCAACAGTGCAACATCTGTAGCGAATAATAAGGGATATGGTGTGTGATGTCTTACTGCAAATGTCTCGCGGATGACCTGCGATGTGATAGATGAGATTTATTGCTGAATCTGCATCAAGGATACAGGTATTTAGTGAAGTATGCATGTGCATATATACCCTGATATGTCCAGACCAACTTACTGAATTGATGCTCACTTCATAAATATCGTTTCATTCACATTTAATCTTGGTTCATTTGGGAGATGATGAAGAAAATATTACTTTTTCATTTAATACATATTACTGCATTATAGACAATTCCTTGAATTATTGCTGTTAGTGCCACGAGTTGCGAAATGTTGCAAGGTGAACTGTACGTGTCAAGAAGCATCTTAAGCACGCCCAAATATGAAGACCTGCAAGTTACTATGCCTCGCTCAGGATCCATCCAGCAAGGCGCCTTACTGGTTACTCGAAACTGAAATTCAAACTATGTCCTCCAGTTTCAACTGCATTGCTTCTATCGTGGAAATGGCAGGCTGTATGCAAGTATTTCCTTGATCAAGACAGTACACCTGAAACGTTGGGAAATATTTTTTAGCTTCAGTTGCAAGGAATAATTTGGATCTAAGTCGTATATTCCAGTAAGTTTATCGTTTCGCAGTTTTATCTGAGTGTCACAATATATACCTTCCAAGACATTAAGATGAACTTTTCGCCTTATTATGCATGCATTCGGAGGCGCAGCAAGTAGGAGGCACCCATATCAAAACAATTTACACAATATTTCACTAGATTAGCAGTTTCCGTAAAATCAGTTGTTTTGGACCGGCCCCGTAAGAAAATCCTGGCTGCTCCGCTGTCTGCATTAACAAGCAGGCGTGTGTAAGAAAAAGTACCAAAACCTTCATAAAATTATCGAAACTATACAGCTTTCTTTCCGGATAATAACCGGAAAGTTGTACTCCGTGCCCAATGCATCGCCGGTTCCATTGTCTAAAAATGCAACAATAGGACGATGGCAAGCATTGGACGTGATATCTCGCTGTCTTGGTTGATTAATTCCAGTTTCTACCCGTTTTTTGTGTGTGTTTAATCAGAGTTTCTTGCGGGTAACGTCTAAAGCACTACGTTACTTTACTTATTCAGAAAAAAACAATGAAACGATATCTTTCAAAATTTATTCCTGGCTTGAAATCTGAACCTGCAATACGGTAAGAGTAAATACCGTCATCATGTGCGAAGTATGATGCATATGCTGAACCACCAGCCTAATCGCTGTTGTCTCCCAGTGTATATGTTCTACAATGCCAATTGTGTCATTATTTTCACAAAGTGAGACAAAATTCAAGGAAGCTAGCACATCGTAAGACGCGTAGCACGTTCAACGTATAGTTTGAGTTAAGGATCCCTCTTAGCGTTTTTTTGTTTGTTATTAACGTTGAGAAAAACCGTGTTGCCTTGATGACTAAATGACAAAATGGAATCAAATCATCCTGTAAGCAATATGTCAATGTTTCGACATTATGACTTGCGAAGCGGCTACAATGAATGACGTCATCAGCCGCAAGTTGTGTTTCGATGAACCTCCAAGGTCACCGACTGTGCTGTCCCCATGTCATCCATTGAACCCGCTCATGGGTTAGACAGTCAAGCTCTTTCTCTATTCTCGCTCTCGCTTTCGCTCCCTATAAGAGAGAGAGAGAACATCACAAGAGAAGCGTTCAACACCCCTCTCCAGTCAGTTGCGGGTTAAATAGAGGCATCTATTTGGCCTCAGATTGGTTCGTATCTACGTCCAATGTATCTCCCGCCACGTAACTTGGTGTCAATGGGTAATCAGTGGCCACCTAACCAGGTTGGATTTATAGTAGGAATGCTGAAATTGGAGAGGAAAATTTGAAGGCTATTCAATTCGGAGCGGATAATATCCTTCTGTTTGTAACATCAGAATCTCTGTATAATTTCCAGGGAGTTCTTGGCATGCTGTCAAGTGGCGATAGGTCTGAGTCATTGTCAATCGGCACCTTTCAACTTTCCAGCGAGAAAAAAGGAGTGGATGATTCTCTTCAGAGGATAATGTTCTGGATGACAAAAATCCAGGACAGTCTGTTTTTCTAACCATACACTGATACGAATTCCAAGTAATGCCTCTGGACTTTACCTGCATACACGTGACTGATAGCACAAGGATGAAGTATTGTCCAGATAAGGTATAGACAGAGCGTATGTTCTCATGCAGGTTATTTGCAGAATTGTCGGATCTTCACTCACAAGTTGGGTTCAGAATCTCGTTGGAGCGGCTCGAGAGAAGCATACGGTATCCTTGTATTGTTTTGTTTTTCTTGTATTGAAGAACAATGGTCAGAATGTTTGCTGGGATGGCTTTGTGGAATAGGGCTCAATACTAAGCATAGCTTGTTGCGTAGACCCTTACCACACCACCCGATCTGGGAATTCCAGTTCAACTTGCAGCATTTTGACCGGGCTTTATAAAGTGCCGTCGATGCACCGACACGGCCACTCCGTTGTCACGTCCCCTGTCGTGTCGAGCCAGTTGCCAGCTGACTCTCCCAGCCGGGGACCACATGCGAGCCCGTGAAGCGACCCAAACCCACCTGTCTTGCCAGGACAAGTGGAACAGGACAGGTGAGACAGGTGGGACCAGTGCAGGCGCTCTAGCCAAGTCAGCTATCGGGCCGGAAAACAGATCATGAAATGGTTCTGGAGCGCTTTACTATGTCAATATGGAGTGCATTCAAATATTTTGACTCACAGAGCTCTCATGTAGCACTCAGGTAAGCAATCATGCGATACTATGATGCAGTGCTTGCAAGAACGTGCCTGCTTCGCGTCACTGCGACACGCTGAAGCTTAGTCGTAATGAAATGATAAAGCAATCGGCAGTTAAAGTTGGCGAAACGGCGGCAAGCGTCGTTATCGAGATAATAGGATGGCGGTTGTCAGCTTCTCTGAGATGATAGGAAGACGGGTGTCAGCTTCCGTGGAATGATAGGATGGCGGGTGTCAGCTTCCGTGAGATGATGGGAGGGCTGGTGTCAGCTTCCGTGAGATGCCAGGAGGGCGGGTGTCAGCTTCCGCCTCCGTGAGATGATAGGAGGGCGGGTGTTATCTTCCGCATCTGTGACATGATAGGAGGGCGGGTGTCAGCTTGCACCTCTGTGAGATGACAGGAGGGCGGGTGTCAGCCTCCGTGAGATGACAGGAGTCGGGTGTCAGCCTCCGTGAGATGACAGGAGGGCGGGTGTCAGCCTCCGTGAGATGACAGGAGGCGGGTGTCAGCCTCCGTGAGATGACAGGAGGGCGGGTGTCAGCCTCCGTGAGATGACAGGAGGCGGGTGTCAGCCTCCGTGAGATGACAGGAGGGCGGGTGTCAGCCTCCGTGAGATGACAGAAGGGCGGGTGTCAGCCTCCGTGAGATGACAGGAGGCGGGTGTCAGCCTCCGTGAGATGACAGGAGGGTGGGTGTCAGCCTCCGTGAGATGACAGGAGGGCGGGTGTCAGCCTCCCGTGAGATGACAGGAGGGCGGGTGTCAACCTCCGTGAGATGACAGGAGGGCGGGTGTCAGCCTCCGTGAGATGACAGGAGTCGGGTGTCAGCCTCCGTGAGATGACAGGAGGCGGGTGTCAGCCTCCGTGAGATGACAGGAGGGCGGGTGTCAGCCTCCGTGAGATGACAGGAGGGCGGGTGTCAGCCTCCGTGAGATGACAGGAGGGCGGGTGTCAGCCTCCGTGAGATGACAGGAGGCGGGTGTCAGCCTCCGTGAGATGACAGGAGGGCGGGTGTCAGCCTCCGTGAGATGACAGAAGGGCGGGTGTCAGCCTCCGTGAGATGACAGGAGGCGGGTGTCAGCCTCCGTGAGATGACAGGAGGGCGGGTGTCAGCCTCCGTGAGATGACAGGAGGGCGGGTGTCAGCCTCCGTGAGATGACAGGAGTCGGGTGTCAGCCTCCGTGAGATGACAGGAGGCGGGTGTCAGCCTCCGTGAGATGACAGGAGGGCGGGTGTCAGCCTCCGTGAGATGACAGGAGGCGGGTGTCAGCCTCCGTGAGATGACAGGAGGGCGGGTGTCAGCCTCCGTGAGATGACAGGAGGGCGGGTGTCAGCCTCCGTGCGGCCGGCGGACGTATTGACCGCACGTTGGCCGTCGGCCGTGCCGGTGGCCGGCGGCCGGCGCGACTCAGCCTCGCACTGCCGTGGCCGGCACGCGATGCGCTCTCCGCAGCTGGGCTGCTTACACAATGTGACGCCGAGTTGAGTGTGTCAGCGCGGCCGGCGGCTCCTTCACCGGGGCGGCGATCGGCGACAGCGCCGGCCGCATCGGCACGAGTGTGGCGGCGCGGTGTGACGCGCCCCTGCGGCCACTCCGCGGCCACTCCGCGGCGGCTCCATTCCACTGCGCCCCACAGATCGGACGGGCCGACCGTGCTCCGCCGCCGCCGCGTCGTCCGCGCGGACGGAAAACAGCCACGCTGTCTGCCGGGCGAGTGCGGTCCGACGCGGCGATCGCCGGTCTCACGGCGAGCCGAAAATTGGCGGGTAATTCCCAGCTCCGGATCGCGGGGAGCGCGGGCGTTCGCCACACGTCTGGCCGGCGGGCTGTACCGGTGCGGACGCTTCGGCCAGATGCCCGGGTCAGCCGGCCCCGGGCGTGCGGTGACCCAGGGTGACAGGGCGCCTCCGGGCTCGGTCGCGCCGCCGGCAGCCCGCTAATGCATGCTATATGAGTCGGCGTGAGAGGGAGGGCGGCCGGCCGGCGTGCGCACCGGCGCGCCGGCCGGCCCGGTCCGGCCCAGATGCAGCATCCAGCAGCGGCTATTGATCGCGCCGACGGGGCCGGCCGAGCGGGATGCGAGCTGCCTGGCGAGCAGACTGACCGCGGGTGTCGACAGCGCGCTGACCACCGGCCGGCCCGACACCACCTCAGGTGAGACACCTGCGGCCCGCCGCCGTTGCGGGCCGCGCGGCTCGTCCCGCCGCGAGCGGCGCCGCCGCGGGCGTCGCGCCGGCGCCGCCAGCGCGGCCGGCCGCCGCCGCCGCCATGTTCTCCGCGTGGCGCGCCACGTCCGTCGCCGCCGGGGGCGGTGTGTCGCCGACCCGCGCGGCGACACACCGCCCCCGGCGTGACGTGACGAGCTGGGCGTGACGTGACGCGGCCGCCGTCTCGGCCGACGGCCGCCGCCCGTCGCCGCGGCGCAGCTCGAGCCGGACGCCCCAGTGTGCGCCGCTGGCCATCAGCTGACTGGTGTCGGTCCCGTCTGACCTTCATCTGACTCTGCCGTAGACTCAGCCGCCCGGCCGAGTCCATCCCGTCGCCGTCCTCGTCCCCGTCCCACTCGGCTGGGGTAGAACTGTGGTGCCGTCACAGACCTGGGTCCTATCTGCCAATACAGCCAACACAGCCTTCCCAAAACAGAAATTGAGAACAGGCCATGGCGCTCGGATCTGGATTGTCATGTACGCGGCTCTGTTGTGCCAGCTGCGAGTGGCTGCACTTGCGAGATCGCAAAGCCGCCATCTGCTTCCTCAGATTTCAATGAATGCCACTTCGCTGGGAAACTAACATGCTGGTGTTCGCAGCTTACGTATGGGATATTGATATATATATATATATATATATATATATATATATATATATATATATATGTGTGTGTGTGTGTGTGTGTGTGTGTGTGTATATGTATATGTATGTGTATATGTATGTGTATGTATATGTATATGTATATATATATGTATATGTGTATGTATGTATATGTATTTGTATGTGTATATGTACATGTACATGTACATGTATATGCATATGCATATGCATATGTATATGCATATGTATATGTATATGCATATATATATATATATATATATATATATATATATATATATATATATATATATCAGCCCATGCAAGGTGTCTAGATATTGCTAAGGTCTACCTTAACTACTTAACCTACTTTCATATCTGCATTGCCGCTTTGCTTTGGTCTTGTGTTTGCACAACTTTATTATGCAAATATTTATATAGTTTACTGGAAAGCCACGGCAGAAAAAGACAACCACTTGCACAACTCTCATGTTCCGAACGCTGGAAATAGATCCCAATTTGGTCTGTGCCTTGCAATGCGGCGCTTCCGTCCGTGTTCTAGTGAATGCATGCCATCATTATTTTGTTCGTTTTATTGATTGCTTGCGCTTGGGTCTTCACAATAATTTCGCTTGGTCTTCCTCTACATGAAATGTAATGTTCTCAACATGATCGTATTTTGCAAGATTAACGTCAGCTCATTCCACTAGATTAGGCACAGATGAATGGTCAAATCTGGTCTTGCAGCACAGAAATGGATCCTCGACCGGTGTAAGATATAACTGGTTGCGGACATAATATATGCAATATCGCATACTCCGCCCATGTTCATAGGCCCCGAAGTATCCTACTCAAGTCTATTTCAAGTGCAATAAATTCCTACTTGGTTTACATTCTGCGTCTGACCACGTAGTTACATCATTGCGAAACTACTCTCTCAACACCGAACCTCAGTATCACGAGGACCACTGGTCCTGAGGTTGCTACTGATCCTGGCCTAGTAGCAGGGTTGTAACCGAGGACGAGCCACAAACCATATCCACGAGGACCACCGCTCCTTGCCATGAGGTTGCTACTGATCCTGGCCTAGTAGCAGGGTTGTAGCCGAGGAGGAGCCACAAACCATGTCCACGAGGACCACTGGTCCTGATCCTGAGGTTGCTACTGATCCTGGCCTAGTAGCAGGGCTGTAGCCGAGGAGGAGCCACAAACCATGTCCACGAGGACCACTGGTCCTGATCCTGAGGTTGCTACTGATCCTGGCCTAGTAGCAGGGCTGTAGCCGAGGAGGAGCCACAAACCATGCCCACTAGGACCACTGGTCCTGATCCTGAGGTTGCTACTGATCCTGGCCTAGTAGCAGGGCTGTAGCCGAGGAGGAGCCACAAACCATGTCCACGAGGACCACTGGTCCTGGTCCTGAGGTTGCTACTGATCCTGGCCTAGTAGCAGGGCTGTAGCCGAGGAGGAGCCACAAACCATGTCCACGAGGACCACTGCTCCTGGTCCTGAGGTTGATACTGATCCTGAACGTAGCAGGGATGAGGAGGAGCCACAACCCGTGTTCACGCGCACGGAACCACTTTGCAGTCTTGTCCGGCACATCGCATGACAGGAGGCTCAATAATTTATTGTCCTTTGAGCCTGCACACAAGTCGGCTTCCTGTACACACGTTGGAATGAACGGGTGAATCATCAAGATGCCCATGGAACGACTTGCTCGAAATTGTATGTATTCGTTTGCTCGTGGAGATCAACAGGTCGGCCTAAGAGGAAAAGCCCAGTAATGTGCAGATGCCATTACCCCGTGAAGTGGTAATGGCATTCCTATCCGTAACCATCGTCTCCGTTCACACCAGACGGCTCCCAAGAAGCAGGAACAACAACATTGCTGGCCTCAGGAACGGTAGAGATAACAGGCAGGGCGATTCCGATCGCTTGACCTACTTCTTGCAGACCCTGAACTCGAAAGCCGGTGTGACCCCCATTGCTTCTAGATGATATCACGGATCCCCAACGTGTGTTAGCTACTCGCCGTCAAGTTGATGGTGGGTAGCTACCTATTGACTGCATCAACACATCCATTACTTTCTCCTCCTCGAATGAACTTGAGAGCATTTTATCAATTTAATCAATCTGGAGTTGTCCAAGTCCACAACATGGATGGGATGCTTCAACACAGCGACAAATCCAAGGCGAGGTGAGAACGACGTTTTCACTTTGGGCTTCAGGTAATACTTTATTATTACAATGTGTTCCTTTTTACATACTTCGAACCGATCCGGGTGGCTTAACCCTACAACTGGCGGTGGAATTCCCCCACATCCTGCTCTTCCAAGATAGCCACAGAATGTGTAGTGTGGTCGCGCTCAAATCTGGCGTACCTTCTGACAATTGAATAGTAAGTCTGTTGATGTCACATTCCTAGGGTCAAGTTGGATGGTCAGATCAAAGTCAGAACTGAATGTTTGGTTCCACGCTCGGAATCTCCAGCCTAACAATCATACCAAACCTGCATTATATGTGATGAGTGCATTGCTTTCTAAAAGTGTGCAATGTTCCAGGTCGCTGTCAGGTCAAGCCACGAAGGCTTAGCTCAAAATGTGTACCCATGCTCCTCCTCGCAGAGATGAAGAATTGTCGAAATGCCCTTGATCGTCCACTTCAGGCAGCTAAATAATACCTCATGGTCTTATTGCATGCTTTGACATGCTGACTCTGTGCTGATTTGACGCTCTGTGAACGATGGTGCTGACTCCGTTCTGTATTGGCGCCCTGTGAACGTTAGTGCTGACTGTGCTGAGTTGGCGCTCTGTGAACGATAGTGCTGACTCCTCTCTGTATTGGCGCCCTGTGTACGTTAGTGCTGACTCTGTGCTGAGTTGGCGCTCTGTGAACAATAGTGCTGACTCCTCTCTGTATTGGCGCCCTGTGTACGTTAGTGCTGAGTCTGTGCTGAGTTGGCGCTCTATGAACGATAGTGCTGGGCTGGGCTAGTCTGGGCTAACGAAGGGTCGAACACAAAACGGACCAAACACTTCATTGAAGCGAAGCCGAGCACACGTCTATCATGTTCGCTACGACACGATACAGCACGAGCACCACGACCATGGGCAACGTCACTCTTCGCGGACCGTCGTTCTGGCCGTCCGCGAACCCCTGCATCCACTCCTCACCGTCTCTGGGTTATCGACTATCTCCGGCCCCTGACTGCTCCTGGCCCCTGACTGTCCCTGAACCCCTGGCTGTCTTCCACTCCCTGACTGTGATATCGCCCCTGGCTGTCCCTGGCCCCTGACCTTCGTTGGATCACCGACTGTCTCTAGCCAACTGATTTTCTCTGCCCCCTATCGACAATCGGTATTCCCTTACTACTTTTTACACCCTGGCTGTCTGGGCTCTCTTCCGCCCCCGGGTCGTCTCCAGCCCTCCCCTCCCGTTTGTCCGTGGGCCCTTAAATGCCCCTGACCCGTTAACTGTTTCCTTGCTCCTGATCCTTGCCTGCCTTCTGACCGTCTCTGAGCCCGTGCGTGTATCTGGTCTTCCGACTATCGCTGAGCTCCTGACTATCTTTGGGCCCTTAACTATCTCTGGCCCGTGATGATCTGATAAATCTTGTCTGTCTCTGGTCCCGTTACAGCCTCAGGCTGTCCCTGGGCACTTGACCTTCTCCGCCCCTCGTCCCCCGGCTTTCCCAGTAATCTTGTAACCATCTGCGAGCCAAGGTGCCGGATGTGGCAGTAACGTCGCACTCCCACATGCACAGTTCTCACCCGAGACCCAGCTGAAGCCTGGTGGAAAATCTCTTCTGGCTCTGCGTGCCCCGCTCACAGCACTAATTGCCTGTGTTAAGACATGTACCAGTGCACCATGCGTCACATCTGACGCCACTGGAACCAGATGACGATGCAGTCTTGTACCACTGACGCATCACCTCGGACACTAGTCGGTCCTGGCACGATATGGTATGAATGAGGGCTGGGAGGCGCGGCTGGCGTCCGGTCACGTGGTCTCGCCCGCCTCGCTAATTGGTGTTCCGGGAGAGCCGAGATCACTCGGCTTGGCCACGTTGTGAATCCGTTCAGCAGCTCTGAAGGCTTTAGTGGCCACAGCTGATGTGAAGCTGCTTCACTCCCTGCAAAAGCATAGGCTGATGCTGAAGCCGTGAGTCTTGGATGGAGCGTCGCCCCACAAGTCCGTCCATCTTTCAAGCTGCCGGGGCTGCAGCTTCCCCTCAAATTTCTGACGCAAAATTGCTGTCAACTGCCCGGACATCCATGCTCTTCGAGCTTAACATGAAATCCATGAAACGCATGGCTACAATGATCTAGAGGCTTCCCTGTAAATGTCATCGAAAACTGATGTCAGAAAGCTTCGCCTTCAACCGGATGGCTTGGTACTGCACTGCTTAAATATAATGGCAGAATGGGGCAAGACGCCCGCCCATCAAGACGCCCAGACCAGGTGCCTACTATTTATGGCCCACGAGGCCACATCAATACAAATGAAATGGTTTCACAAAGTAGTGTGTGCTTGTACACACCACACAGAAGTATGAATACTCCTCCCTTACATCGTAGACACATGCAAAGCTGCTTCACGGCTATGGAAATATATGCTCCGCCAATCCAATGCTACAACACGGGATAATGGTTCGACGAAACGCCAATCGTTAAAAAGTGCTTGATTTTTGTTTTCATCCAAAGGAGGTTTAGCTGGAGTAACTTTGTTAAAAAGCACTGTCATAATTTGAGCGAATTTTAAAGTCGAAAGGCTTCCTACAGCTGCCGGAAATAGCTCAACGTGATCGTCCCGATCGATCCATCCACGACGCTTTTGATAGAGTTGTAACATGGCAACCAGAGGGGCAGCCAAGGGGGCCCTGGGCCACCCGATAGCCGCCCCTTAGCCCCTAAAAATACGCAGGCTCAAACGAGAAATTTTGAGAGTTTCACCACGCAGAACCCTAGATTTTCGGCCCTCTACGAGCGCCAAAAGCTTTATATGTTTCATAACATTTTTGAGGGGTCGGCCCCCTTAGGAAAACCCTGGTTGCACCACTGGTTGCAACAACGCACCGCACAATCACTGAATGAAAACAGCCATGTGGTGGTATCATCCAAGAGCTGCGCATTTTATGTTACGTGGTCCTGGTCTGTTGGCCATTCTCCTACATCATTTTACATGGGGTCATTATTTCAAGGTTTGACACTTCCATCCAGTGATACTGTTGAACGCCACAATACTTGCAGCGGGAAACACCCACATTGTGTTTCATTCTCCATTCATCTGTAGTAAGATGCGAGGGGATACAATGGGGTTTATTATGGAGTCTGGCTAAAGCACACACTCAAGATGTCGCATGCTACGGTACTACAATGCGTGAATTATTGCAGTTGTTGCATTTGGTGGAGACGCGTCACAAGACTAAGTTCATATTTAGGCATTGTTCGGCTCCATATGTCTGCATGCATCAATATCCATTCAGCATCGTGTCTTTCTCAGTTGGCAAGACAGTTAGGAAGGATTGTTGATCGTAATTTGTGTTTTGTGAAAGAGCTGGGAGCTCGATCGCGCCCCCTCTTCCCTGCAAGAAGCAAGGTCACACGCATGTTTTCACAAAGCATTGTGATAACACTTCATGAGCTATTTATGTATATATATATATACATATATATATATATATATATATATATATATATATATATATATATATATATAAAAGACCTTGTCTGCCACCGAATTGTCCCCCTTCTCTTCAACTGGAAGGTAGTTTCTCGCGCCTCGTCTTGAAACTCGTAAAATTTGAGCGGGCCGACAGACGTCTCGGAAAGCGTAAGCGGCTCACACGACCACGGTGTCATAACAATGGCTGAAGCAACGTCCGTGTCTGTCGTGTGAGCCGTAAGCGGCTCACACGACCACGGTGTCATAACAATGGCTGAAGCAACGTCCGTAGCAAGCGCCACCACGGTGTCATAACAATGGCTGAAGCAACGTCCGTGTCCGATCTGACCTAGAAAGGCTGCCCGGGACAAACGCTGCACGGAGTGACGTGTGCCCTTGGCGACTGCCGCCGACCACCGTGCCCATTTCAGATAACAATCGTGAATTATCGCCGTGCATCAAGTGACAATCGCCACGGGAACTGAGACATGTTTCCACAGCGGTGTATAATCGGCTTCCGTCTTGCCGGCGGCGTCTGCGAGCCTCTGAGCTCCGGCGGACGCCCGGACGGTCATGATCGTTGCCACAACGTCTCTGACGCGCGCGTCTCTCTCCCTCTCTGCCCGCAGTGACCTCGCGCGGCGCGCCGACGACGCCCAACTCGACGCCCAACTCGCAACGCGCGCGCGCTCGCCGGACTCTCCGCGGCCACGCCACAGTCGCCGCTCGGCCGGTGCCGGTGCTGGAGCGCGTGCGCGCGTGTCATGTGCCGACGAGCGGGCGGCGATGCTGGCCAGACTGCGCCACGCGCTGAGCTGCGCTAGCGCGCGCTCACCGGTGGCGGGCGTGACCGCGTGCCCGCCCGGTCGTCAGCTGAGGTAGGTGGTGGCACCGGACGGCGCCCGCACCGGCCGCACCGCCGGCACGGTGACTCTCGGTCGGCGACAGCGCGCGCAGTCGCCGTCGCCGGCGACAAGATGGGCAACAGTTTTATCCGCAAGAACTATGAGGAGTCGCCCTGGCTTGTCACGCGACGTACCGGGAACCTGCTGAGGTGAGTCGGCGGCGCGGCGAGCGTGGCGCACGCCCACGCCACGCCGAGTAGTCTCAGTCGGCATGCCGCCCCCCCCGCCCCCGTCGCGCGACGCATGCCCCGTCGGCGGCGCGGCGCCTCTAGTAGAGTTCGATCTTCCGCCTGGCGGTCACGGTTCAGCACCAGCACCAGCACCAGCACCAGCACCAGCACTGCCGCTCGTCCCGGACTCGACGCCGCTCGTCGCCGACACGACGTGCGGCGACATCCTGAACACCTGCGGCGCGCGCCGCGGCCGACCGGCGGGCCGCCGTCACACCTGTCGGTGGCAGTCATCGACTGGATCATCGATCCGAGCAGCTCGCGTCTGGACAGGTCAGGGACGCTGCGTCGTCTCGCGCGTCCGGCGCCCGACGCTCCGGTCCGGCCGGAAGCGCACGCCTTCCGGTGCGAGTCGGCGACGTCGGCGGCAGATCGATGTTGTTGTCACCGGTCGCCACAAGCCGGCCGGAAACTGCAGGACCAACCAGAACTGGTGCCTTATCTGCATAGTCGAAGCAACCGAAGCACACCCGGGTTGACACGGTCTGAGCGGCAGCACCTCCTGGTTCCAAATATATTCGACACGAATGAAGTATTTCACAAGCCCAAGCATTAGTCAGCCTCGTACGCTAGAAGGTCATATTGTTGTGTACCACGGAAACCCCTTCGCGCACTCACAGCGAGCGGGGATGACGAGAATAGTGCTTCCAGATCGGACAAAGTAGAAACCCCGGCAGGGTGGCCGATCGCCGTCCCCATCCCCCGTACGTAGACACATCCGCAACAGCCAGCGACGAAGCCAGCGACGGCTGGTGAAGCCTGAATCGGCACACAACACAACCAAACACGAGACAGAGTTGGTTCCCGGGCATCATGTCATTGCGATCCCGCCATCCTCGGGCTGGCTGGGTCCAACTGGTGGTGGACCCGGGAGAACTCTGTGACTCAGCATAGATATGTCCTCATAAAATTCAAAGTTGACCAACCTGCTCTGAAGAAGCAGAACGAGTTCGCAGAATCTTCCAATGGTGTTGTCCACTCACGGGAGGAGGGGGAGCCGCATATGGCTCCGCCAGCTCTTTTGATTCCTTGACGAGATCCCAAATCAATTCCCACTGGCATAAAGTCAACCAGATTCTCCAGCTGAAATTCCGAATGTGTTGTGGCAAGGGTGTTCAGTTCGGATACCGTGCAACCGTGGCATGGTTCGGTCCAAGGGCGTAGGCGCGACAAGGAGTGTGTGTGTGCACTGGTCCCCCTGCCCCCTCGCCAACTACGTTCATGGTTCGGCCCAAGGATATACGTGCGACAGGGAACGTGTGTGAAGAGGGGGGGGGGGGGGATTTTCATGAGGTGTCATATCCCCAGTGACGCCACTGACCGATACAATGTGAAGGATGCGGGGTCGCTCGATTGCCTCCAGGTGGGCGCCTCTTGTACTCGGATGGGCGCCTTCGGCTTAATATTTCAAGGGAGGGTGTGCACTCTAATATCCTGTAGAGGCGCCTTTTCCAGTTAGAGACTGATTCGGAATATTTCCGGTGATAGATGCAGTATGGGGTGGGGGACTGGTCCCCTTGTCCCTCTCGCCAACGGCGCCGATGGTTCGGCCCAAAGTTCGCTAAAAGTCGTGCAAGATTTTGCTGCTGGGGAATGCGCAATCAAATCGTCTCGATTCCCATTCGGATACTGGATGGAAGAAGCGGGATATGACCGAAAGGGACTGCTATTCAAAGTACTTATGCCCGTCATAGTCGGGAATAATGTCGATGGTATAGACATGATATGGACATGCAACATCTGGTGCTTCGGTGTGGCGCCAGCAGCATCTGGTACTTCGGCGTGGCACCAGCAGCACCTGGTACTTCGGCGTGGCAAAAACCTTTGTTTCGATTTCGACATACATGGTCTGCGAATGGCATGATTATTTCCTGAAGCAAAGGTGTTGTAATATTTCATGATAGTGTTTCAATCGCGTCTAACCATTCGTCTGTATATTGCTTGGAAACGATCTTCCTTGCTTTCAGACGCTGTATTTTGTCAGCTGCTGGCTGACAAGGCAATCCTGGACCTAAGCGCAGCACAGCTGGAGTTACGCTTCGGCAATGTCGTTTTTTACCATGTCTCGGAGTTCAATGTCTCCTGAATAATCTTACTTGCTTATAAATCCTACCGGATATACTAGAATGCTCCTTCTTCAGCATTCTTTTTTTCTTGCAGCCAGTGTGCTCAGAATTGTTTGATTCGTCCATCGATTGCCTATAAACGGCAGACGGCCAGGCTCTTAACGCCCGACTGAGCCTGATGCTGCTTATGCGTGAGCCGAGCGCTCCGACCTGCATATTTTTCGCATCAACTCAAATCCAGCGCCGCGACATCGACAATGTTACGAGCACGCTGCGGCCTTTTTGTCTCGACGATGGTCGGCCCTGGCCAGACGGGCGAGATTCCTTCGCATGCATGGCGTGGGCAGTAACGCCACGCGAAGGGAAACCTGTGCCGGCTTATCAATGCGTATGCTTTCTCCGCTGCCGTGTAATGCGATGCTCCGCGGTGCAGAGTAATGTAACGCGCGCAGCAAGGTTCATATCCATGAGAGGCGATGGATTCTGAGGGTCTTCTGAGGTGCAGAGCTGCCCAGGCGACACCAAGCACTTCTGAAATATGCACAATATATCGTCAAGAAGCGTGCTGCCTGCGATGCAGTATACCACATCCGGGTACTTTTTACTTGCTTGTACCAGCTAAAAAAAACGCGTAGGTGGTACTATATTATTCTTGTCCAGGGCTAAGAAATTATCTTAGGCTCATAAAGCTTCATTACATTCATAGTATATTGCTAGACGCGGAGACGCAGCCTGATTTAATCAAGCTTGCATCAGATATTGCTGTGGTGTTGTTAGAGAATGTTTACCGTTGCTTTCTTCACTATCATAACGGTTATCATGGAATAACGGTGCTTGGTAGTTTAATCTGAAAATGATGGACTTGAATGTTCAGTGCATTTCAGAACAGTCTACACAAAATCAAAACCTTTATTTCTTGATTGGTAGATTATTATTTAGTTTATTTATTGATATTGGTGTTGATTGCTATTGCTAGCGGTTGATCACACGATACCGCTGCTGGCTGGCGTGCAGAATTGGCCTTACTGTAGGCGCTTGATAGCCGTAACGGTACCAGGAGAGGTACCATTTATATCGCCAGTTCGGACGTTTACCAGAGGCTCTCGATCGACTGTTAATCAGGTTTGGCGGCAATTAAGTTGGCCTGGCTCACGTTGATGAGCCGTGGCTAGGCTTCCCAAATGCCAGCTCGTGGCTTTGACCTCTCCACTCGTCGGTAAGCCTTTTGGGCCATTGACCCAGGATGTGACACTTCACTTCCACCAACCGCCTTACATAGCACTGCCGTGAGCACTGGGCGACTGCTGTTTAAAGCGTCAACTTGACCTGTTGTTTTTTGTCCATGACACTTCTCACTACCAACATCTCTCTTCTTACCGGCCTTATGACTCCCGTACGGTCTCGTGGCCCAATGTCGTCCCGTATGGTATCCACTGCCCTTCTCTACCGGTCTCAATTTCACTACCGTTCTCAGCATTCTCACCCTAGCGGTCTCACTACTCCCTCTTACCGGTCTGCCCCTCTCCACCACCCCTCACTAGACTCAGTACCTCCTACCAGTGACAGCACAGCAGTGTCTCTCTTCAGATGAATGCTGATTTGTTCGTCATTCAATCTGTGATTGGTGAGTACCGGCTGGTACTTGAATTGAACAAATGCATACATGCTAAAACTAACATGACTCTACTGTTGTAGGCTGTTGCAGTTTCCTTAACGAAGCAATAATAATCCAACCTAACCCCTACCAACCTAGTCTAACCTGACCACGTGTTCATGCTGTTCGCTACTACAGCGAAATGACAACGGCAGGGCTGTCACTACTCTGCTGCTGTCACCTGATCACTCTGCTGCTGTCACCACGCCACTGTCACCTGATCACTCTGCTGCTGTCACCTGTTCACTCTGCTGCTGTCACCTGATCACTCTGCTGCTGTCACCTGATCACTCTGCTGCTGTCACCTGATCACTCTGCTCCTGTCGCCTGATCACTGCTGCTGTCACCTGATCACTCTGTCACCTGATCACTCTGCTGCTGTCACCACGCCACTCTGTCACCTGATCACTCTGCTGCTGTCACCTGTTCACTCTGCTGCTGTCACCTGATCACTCTGCTGCTGTCACCTGATCACTCTGCTGCTGTCACCTGATCACTCTGCTGCTGTCACCTGATCACTCTGCTGCTGTCACCTGATCACTCTGCTGCTGTCACCTGATCACTCTGCTGCTGTCACCTGATCACTCTGCTGCTGTCACCTGATCACTCTGCTGCTGTCACCTGATCACTCTGTCACCTGATCACTCTGTCACCTGATCACTCTGCTGCTGTCACCACGCCACTCTGTCACCTGATCACTCTGCTGCTGTCACCTGTTCACTCTGCTGCTGTCACCTGATCACTCTGCTGCTGTCACCTGATCACTCTGCTGCTGTCACCTGATCACTCTGCTGCTGTCACCTGATCACTCTGCTCCTGTCACCTAATCACTCTGCTGCTGTCACCTGATCACTCTGTCACCTGATCACTCTGCTGCTGTCACCACGCCACTCTGTCACCTGATCACTCTGCTGCTGTCACCTGTTCACTCTGCTGCTGTCACCTGATCACTCTGCTGCTGTCACCTGATCACTCTGCTGCTGTTACCTGATCACTCTGCTGCAGTCACCACTCCACTCTGTCACCTGATCACTCTGCCGCTGTCACCTGATCACTCTGCTGCTGTCACCTGATCACTCTGCTGCTGTCACCTGATCACTCTGTTGCTGTCACCTGATCACTCTGCTGCTGTCACCTGAGCACTCTGCCGCTGTCACCACTCCACTCTGTCACCTGATCACTCTGCCGCTGTCACCTGATTACTCTGCTGCTGTCACCTGATCACTCTGCTGCTTTCACCTGATCACTCTGCTGCTGTCACCTGATCACTCTGCTGCTGTCACCACTCCACTCTGTCACCTGATCACTCTGCCGCTGTCACCGCACCACTCTGTCACCTGTTTACTCTGCCGCTGTCTCCTGTTGTTTGTCTCTCCACTCTGCTGCTGTCACCTGTCTACTCTGCCGCTGTCACCACTCCACTATGTCGCTTGTAAAGTGTCGACACAGTCACTCATTGTGCCTCTGTTCTCTCTATAGCTGCTGTCACCACGCCACCGTGCCGGAGACAATAGACACGTCTCGCATTGTGACTACGATTGGAGCCGCCCTGTGTCCGTCTAGATGGATGTGCCCGGTACACTGGAGGCTGGATCACTCAGCGGTGCTCTTGTGCCGCTCTCGTGTTCCCCGGCGTGTTCCAGTGGCGCCGAGCGGGGCATGTCAGCCGGCTCCCATCACGTATTCCGAGGACCGCAGGACGGCCGGCGCCGCTCGGTGCTCCTGTGTGACGGGTGAAAGCCGTATGATCGGCTGGACAGATAATCAGATCAGCCGCAGAACGGAAGCTCGTGCCATGGCCTGCACACGTGATGAGCGTTCGGATGGCCGCTCGAGGCGAGCCCCTTCCCGAAAACAACTGGTCGCGTGCGGCGGAATTGGGGACGAAATCAGACTTGACTTGCTCGCGAGCCCACAAGAACACATTTTTTTCCCAGCATAGTTCGCATTGCAGCGCACCCAGGACTATCCCTGGAAAGACGCGCCAGGGCGTTCCGGTGAAAGCACTTCGAAATGCGCAGCAGATGGTGATAGCAACGATGACTCGGCTACATAAAATTGATGTGCACGGAATTGGTGGGTGGATGAACCTTGGAGTCGCTATGACATACCTTGTGTGAACTGCATTCGGGGATGGGCCCGCCCCTTGCTTCTGACGTTCAGGAATGGGATTGCCCGCTCCTAGCTTTGTAGTGCGCCTAACTAGTTGGACATGTCGAAAAATAAATGGAGGACGGAAGAGGTAGAAAAGATAAAAGGGTAGTTAGAGCTGCTGATATACCTGCCCGCATGCTAACCTTGCTTTCGATTGATAGGATTGCATACATTTTATGGAACATTATAAAATTATCGGACAGCGTGTTTAATTGACCTAAAATATTTGCAAATAAATGTCACCAATGGTTTCAATCCTCAGTCATAGTGTGTGTGTGTGGAGGGGGCGGAGGGGTCGGGTCGTTGCCGAGCCCTCACGGTTGATCTTGAACAGCGCTGAAACTGCTAACACTGCGAGCTGAAGCTTTTAGTACCCTTAATTAAGAACTAGGTCAGGAGTTGGAACAAAAGTTTCAGGTCAGGTTAATATGACGTCATATAATTAGTTATGGATGCTGACGATCTGGCACCGATTCCACGATTAATGGAAGCTTCATGAATTAATTTCATCAATATTGACAAAGCATCGTCCATGAGGTCATTAGATGCACCTGCGTTGTGTAGCAATTTTTCAGCATGTTGTTGAATGTTTTTGTTCCCACTTTTCTATGGTGAAAAGGGACGCTGAATTGATAATTTTCTGGGATCAGAACCCAGTTAGACACAATACAATA
Organism: Ashinkailepas kermadecensis; assembly: GCA_034440615.1. Taxonomy (NCBI): domain Eukaryota; kingdom Metazoa; phylum Arthropoda; class Thecostraca; family Neolepadidae; genus Ashinkailepas; species Ashinkailepas kermadecensis. Next base: position 232,812 of record JAOTOM010005149.1, on the reverse strand, counting down.
GCGTTGCATCTATGGTGTGACATATATGGTGTGGATGGGCGCTAAATGATCACAATTTTTGTTCGAGGCGCGCTAAAACCCAAATAACTAACTAACATATATGGTGTGCAAAACTGGGAGGAGGATTCCAGCTCTTCTTGATGATATATGCATTCATATAAGACCAATTTTCTCAGCCAGCGCGTATTCTAATTGACAAAACATGCATCGCCTACAGCATATCTATTCGAATGCGCAGTGCCCTTACATGACCGCGTTGTACCTGATTCTTACTTGACCGCAATCGCATGCATGTGACGTATGCAACTGATAGCTCTTGCCCTTTTATATGAGCATCCATTGATATGATTCGTTGACAGATATTTTAGAGCTAAGGAATGGTCAATATATAGTTAAATTCCTTTTACATGACGTGGCCTGTGACGTCATCGGTGATCTCGAGGTGAGCAAGACTAAGTCTGCCCGGTGAATGTTTTAGGCTATCCATTGCACTTGGTTTGAATTCGATCCGCCCGTTGGTTCTAGAGTTACGAGGGGGATAACCCCCTTCCCTCCCAAAAAAGGTATGTATGGAAAAGCACACCAGTGACTCAGGTTAACTAGTTGCCACCAAACGTTACATTTGTATTGCATGTGATTCCTTTCAGCTTAAATTACTGTTGAAATGCACTTAATTATTAAGATGCCACTATTGCGCTCACCAGGAGGATCAGCGTCTGTTCCCTGGGCGTGACAATGCGAGACATTAGAAGGATCAGCGCTTGTTCCCTTGGCGCGACATTGCGAGACATTAGAAGGATCAGCGCCTGTTCCCTGGGCGCGACAATGCGAGACAATAGGAGAACCAGCGCCAGTTCCCTGGGCGCGACAATGCGAGACAATAGGAGAATCAGCGCCTGTTCCCTGGGCGCGACAATGCGATACAATAGGAGAATCAGCGCCAGTTCCCTGGGCGCGACAATGCGAGACAATAGGAGAATCAGCGCCAGTTCCCTGGGCGCGACAATGCGAGACAATAGGAGAATCAGCGCCAGTTCCCTGGGCGCGACAATGCGAGACAATAGGAGAATCAGCGCCTGTTCCCTGGGCGCGACAATGCGAGACAATAGAGAGAATCAGCGCCAGTTCCCTGGGCGCGACAATGCGAGACAATAGGAGAATCAGCGCCGTTCCCTGGGCGCGACAATGCGAACAATAGGAGAATCAGCGCCAGTTCCCTGGGCGCGACAATGCGAGACAATAGGAGAATCAGCGCCAGTTCCCTGGGCGCGACAATGCGAGACAATAGGAGAATCAGCGCCTGTTCCCTGGGCGCGACAATTCGAGGCCTCAAGTGGTCAGCAAATATGACGTCTTCTGGTCTTGTTGCACCGATGCTATGTTGGGGATTCGGGGCGTGAGTTCCCAGTTGTTGTGTCCTGTACGGCTTGTCTATGTGCACTATGCGTTTGTCTGTGCACACAGTACGGTTTGTCCATGTACATTCCACGTTTGTCTGTTCATACTGAACCTTTGTCTATGCAACTACGATTTGTCTGTGTACACTGTACGGCTTGTCTGTATGCTCTGCCGGATCCAAGGGGGAGGGGTAACTTGGTCATTCCCGCCTCTCAAGAGGCCATATTTTGCCGACATTTTGCACTTGAATGACATTTTCTAGAAATCTAAGAGCAGTTTATGACATAAATATTGTTTCAAACAGACTCGACGAACTGGTAGCTGTTTAAAAAAGGGAGTTAAAAAGATTTTCCCCCGAGCCAGTCTTTTGGATCCGCCCCTTTCTGTTCGTATACACTGCATTGCTTGTTTGGACACACTACGGTTTGTCTGTGCGCACTGTACGGTTGGTCTAAGCACACTACACTACACCGTACAGTTGGTTTGTGTACACTATACTACACTTCACGATTGGTTTGTGAACACTATATTGCACTGTACGGTTGGTCTGTGCACACTATACTGCTCTGTACGGTTTGTATGTGTACATTTGTACAATGTACGCGTTTTATTATGCTCACCATACTGCTCGTCTGCATACACTGTGCGGTTTGTCTATGTGCACTTCATGGTTTGTCCATGTGCATTGTACAATACGCGGTTTGTCTGCATACACTGCACTGTTTGTCTGTAACAAGTTTGAGAAGTTGGCGAACAGCGATGTCGTGGTGTGAGTGAGACCTACATCGGGATTTCATGTTTGCGTTCTGTCAGTCCGTTGTAGGTTGGGACTACATACGCCAAATAGCAAAAGAAATCTGCTCCTGGTGGACAGCAGCTATATGCAACTATATACAGCTATATACAGCTACAACAATCGAATCACGTCTCATATTATTGCGATGCTCCTGTAAGCCCATGGTGTTTCTTGAAATCAGCTGTCATTAATTTTCCATTCATTTCGAGCAGATTTCAACTTTCGCTAGTGAAACAAGTCTCGATTCCTTCTTGCCCTAAAACAGCACGAGACGCATGTTGGATATTCTGCAATGTGCATTCATCTGCATATGCCTTCATTCAATCCCCTTAAAATCCTAAATGCCTACGTAGCGGATCCCTTGACTTGGAGCCCCCAGCTCCACTTTTAAATGATATTTTTATCAATGAAACAATGTATGAGACGTAGGGCGACAATTATTTTCCATTGATTTCCAATATCAATTATCCAATCGATATTGTAAATCGTGCTGAGGCTTAGCGATAATTTGCCTGTTTTCAAAATGAAGTGAAAGGGGCTACCTACTGATAGTAGGTACCTACTCCCATTTACGACCCCCCATACTCGATCCGCTGTTCTCCAGCAGCATGTTCCTGTGCTTCCCTGTTCTCCTGTGTCTGAGCATCCCAGCGCCATGTTCCCCGATCCATTGTTTCCTCGATGCGCTTGCATCAGCATCATAGCCTCAGTGACACAACTTGCCTTGACAAGCCGGCTGCAGGTGGTCTTAGTGGCGCGCAGGTGCAACGCGGGACAATTACTTCCATCTGTGTCTTCCATTGAAGGGTGCAGTTCCCATCGCATAACGCGCAATACCCCTGGCCCGCTACACCACCCTTGCTTGCGATACAATCTTCAAATGGCTGGCTGGGGTGGCCCATCCACGATCTAGTCATTTCCCAGCTCATCCTGCTGACATTCCGTGCATTCAGTCGGCAACAAAAAGGTACGTTACCTGATGAACATGTACAAGGTTACGAGGTCGCTGATTCTCGGGCCTGAATGGACCTGTGTGAGGTCACTGAATGATACGGGTGAAGTCATGAGGTCACTGTTCTAGGTGCGAGTTGTGCCCCTCATCTCACTGACAGACCTGGATGCCATATATTGAGTCTCTGACCTGGCAAACTGAGCTGGGTCATCTGTGGTACTGATTTTGCTCTCGCTGTATCGTGGGCTGACCCATGGAATGTCGCGACCTAATCTTATCGTATATGGCTCCTGCATGTACCTTGATCTGGCTTTTGTCTGCGTGCTGATCTGGCCTGGCCATGCCTGACCCTGGATGCGTCCTGACCTAACCTGACCTTGGCCGCTCTGGGATGTGTCGTGACCCGATTTCCTTCCTTGTCCTGACCCGGCATAACCCGATCATGCACATCTCCCGGATGTGACCTGAGCTAACCTGACGATATCTACTACCTGAATGTATCGTAGCTTCACTTCTGTTCCTGTCCTGACCTGATCTGGCCCGGCCATAGCTGCCCCTGGATGTGTCGTGACCTGACTGTTGACTTCACAGTGACCTGACCATACCTGACTTCTGTCCGTGCCCTGATCTGACTTGACCGGACCGTGTCTGGCACATGGCCACTGGCGGATCCAGGGAGGGGCCATTCCGGTCATCCCCCGAAACGCTTAAAGGGGGGGGGGGGGGCATAGTGTCTTTTGGCCCCTCCCAAACCAATAGAAGTAAACTAAATTAAAACGCAGTAACATTTACCGAGGTTAAAAAAATAGCGTTCGGGATGAAAGAATCTTCGATTTTATAGGTCTTTTTTGTGTAATGGTTTGGACGCCCAATATGGTAGCGTAGTAGATTCTGACACACATCGAGGGTTCTATGCTGCTCAAATTCTGCTTACAGCAAGAGTTGACAAAATCGGATCCGCCAGTGTGTACACGTGCACGAACGTTGACGTGGCACAAGACGTTCAACGTCAACGTGAACGTTGTGGTAAACACGAACAAAAATCCGGTAGCTTAGAAACGGTGGAAGTAGCCTGAGCCCATGCACAGGAAATTATGTTGTCATTAATTTTTTTTTAATAGCCCCTTTTAAAAATAGTGGTCGAAATCCGGTGCTTTTAGACCAAAAACAGTGGCAGGATGGGCACCCTCCAAATCCGTTCAACCCCTCCCCTGATGCAAATCCTAGGTACGCCACTGGGGGAGGGGGGGGGCTGACGCCGAAAGCCGAAAGTTCCCCCCCCCCAACCGGTGGGCTAGATCCGCCAATGCAAATGGCTATGTCATGACCGAACTTCAGTCCATGGCCCACGCTGACCTGACCTGACTTGACCTGATCTGGTCGTGCATAGCACCCGTTTGTGTCACCACGACGCACCAGTCGGCCAACGTAGCAGTCATAGGACGGCTTACATTCGAAAATTTGCCGTTGGTAGGTGGGCAACACATGCTCTGTTGGTCGATGACGTCGCCTCCGATGCTGTTTTATCCGCTGTCGTCCGCTGTTGTCCGCTGTTGTCCACTGTTGTCCGCTGTTGTCCGATGTTGTCCACTGATGTTGTCCCTGCTGTCTACTGTTGTTCGCTGTTGTCCGCTTTTGTCCGATGTTGTCAGCTGCCGTACGCTGACTTACGAGCACCTACACTGTGCCACATCTGGAATCACAAACACATATACGCACACACACACACACCTACACACACACACACACACACACACACACACACACACACACACACACACACACACACACACACACACACACACACACATATACACACACACACATACACACACACACACACACACAGACACACACATTCACACACACATAAACCCACAAACCCACAATCTAATTATGTTTTTACTCCTTCATATTTGTATCCGCATCTCAACAGAGCATGGATTAACAGAAGTAATATTCATGTGCTGCAAGGTGTATCTATGCGAATACATGCAACACGGACACGTGCTCCATACTCTTGGATTGCATCGTGATGCGATAAGACTCCACCATTTTGCTGCAAGCACATCACAGTTCTAAGATCTCACTCGTATGATGCGGTAATCCATGTTTTCGTTGTGAAATCGCAAGAAGTGATTTAAGTGGAAATGGTGCCACCTGTTATGCTGCCATTTTGACGCCATGTGACTGGAGAAGGTTTGGATTTGTGCTTTGTAATCCTGGATGTGAAGAGGCAAAATGTGGGGTAATTGAATGAGGATATTTTCCTTCTGACCTGCGACACCCAAATGTACTTTCCAGTAAATCTTGAACACTTATCACAGAACAGTTCATTGTCCAACAGCATCATTCATCCTCAAAATTAGAAAAATGAGAGGATATTTCCCTGGAGAAGACAATGTTCTGAATATAAAAAATCCAGGAAGGGCCTGTTTTTTGTCAACCCTGGACTGGAGTCATCGACACTAGATCGGATCACACGTGCACGGGCGCCTCGTGGCTGGATCACACGTGCACTTGAGACTCGTGGTTGGATTACACGTGCGCTGGGTGAGTGGGTGTGCGTGACTGAACTGTGCGGCTGGACGGAACCGCGACCGGCGCAGAAGGCTGTCGGATCCTCGGCTCTGCATGTGCGGCAGACTTATGGAGGGAGGTGGAGTACCACCCGGTAATTTTCACACTCAGTGGGGAAGTAGGTGCTCGTGCAGTGTCGTGTTCGCAGTAGTCCAGCGGGAGTCGTCTTCGAGGTATTTCCACGTGGATTGGTGTTCTACTGGAGGGCCTGAGAGGAACTTGTGTCTGTCCGTGTGGTTTGTCCGGCATGACCTGTCCGCTTGTGGTCTGCCCGAGCCTAAGGGAAGGTCTGGTTGAGACTTGAACTTGTCTGCATCCAGTAGGAACATTTGAATGTCATATGGGGTCTGTGCCTGCCCAGGGGGAGGGGCGGCATGGAAATTGTTGCTTACCCTCACCCAGGAGGAGGATCTGTATGTCATGGACAGTTTGTCCGCGCCTAGGGGAGTCCGGGTTCGGCATCTAGCCTGCCTGCTCCCAGGATGATCTGAATGCCGTTTGTGGTCTGTCGGCACCCAGTAGGTGGGTCTGAATGTGATTCGTGGTCTATCCGCGTCCAGTAGGAGGGTCTCGATGGAACTAGTGGTCTGCCAGCGTCCAATAGGAGGGTCTCGATGTCATTTGTGGCCTGGCAGCCCAGACGGCTATTTGATATGTTCACTCGATCGAGCACGTATGCAAGAGATGTCTTTGGAACCAGCGCGGAAGAGGCGAAATGGGACGAGATGAGAGGGACTAAGGGTGTGTGAAAGGGAAACAGGAGACTACAAAAGCAGCCCAACAGTTATTTGCCCACGCTCAGCACAAGTTCAGCCTTGCCGTATCTGGAAGCGGTACTGATCCCCGGCCGGGGCATTTCCTCAGATTTTAATTTGCTGGAGGATGCTTTGACGGGGGGGTAGGGGAGGTAGTCAAGAATGTTTCAAAGCCCGAACATTGGCACACAAGAGATCAGAACACCAAGACGCCGGGAGCGTATGCTCACGCCATTAAGCGCTACATACATAAAACGTACCCACTCATACACATTGCAGCCGAACAACGACGATCACACTGGCCATGATGCCACCCAACACCTATAATAAAATACAGTTTCATGCATTGTACCAAGTACAGCTATGCCAGAATATTCAACATCACTTGCGACAACACACGCGGCGTAACACTTAGCATTAGCACAGGGAGGTTTGAGGGGGTAGCATTAACGCGGGGGATGCATAGGTTTGGCTGTGCATTAGGAGCCGTTGCCTTCGTAATTAGCATGCCAGACGAGGGCCCACCTTCGGCATGAAGATCACCATTGGCACAGAAATTGTCTGTGAAATACCAGGTGCGCACGTCATAGCTCCGGGGCAGCCTGGACCACCCCAGCGACCCCTGACACCATTAGGGGCAGTCTGGACCACCCCAGCGACCCCTGGCACCGTTCAGGGTAGTCTGGACCACCCCAGCGACCCCTGGCACCGTTCAGGGTAGTCTGGACCACCCCAGCGACCCCTGACACCATTAGGGGCAGTCTGGACCACCCCAGCGACCCCTGGCACCGTTCAGGGTAGTCTGGACCACCCCAGCGACCCCTGGTACCGTTCAGGGTAGTCTGGACCACCCCAGCGACCCCTGGTACCGTTCAGGGTAGTCTGGACCACCCCAGCGACCCCTGGCACCGTTCAGGGTAGTCCTCCCGCGGCGTCAGGTTGTCTGACAGCGACGCCTGGTCCGCAGGTATGGACACCCCAGCCGGTCACCGTTCAGGTTGTTACGGACGCTGCCCGCGACCCCGGACCGTTAGAGCCCCCTGGTACCGTCAGGTTGTCTGGACCACCCCAGCGACCCCTGGTACCGTTCAGGGTAGTCTGGACCACCCCAGCGACCCCTGGCACCGTTCAGGGTAGTCTGGACCACCCCAGCGACCCCTGGTACCGTTCGGTTGCACGCTGCAGAATTCCTCCGCGGCGTCGGTTGTTACGGACGCTGTCCGCAGATGAACCGGTGCAGCGAAGCCTCCATGCAGGAGAGGAACGTGTTCTGGACGCTGTTCGCAGATAAGCCAGTGCAGCGGAGCCTCCATGTAGGAGAGGCGCATGAGCATGATATTCATTCTAGTTTGTTTTGTTGGGAGAACTGGAAGTAGTACAGGTGCCTGAGGCCATTGCAATCAGCTTGAAGCTCAATGCATGGAACTAAGCACATGCAACGGCTTGCCTACGATCTTTGTAATGGCACCTTGCCAAAGACAATGTTTCTGCGCCGTTGTAAAAACGAGAAGCAACTTCGTATTTTTCCCAGGTTTTCTGAGTCAGCCATTGTCATCATATCTGTGTCAGCCATGTCTGTTTCTTCTGACGTCTGGAGTATGCCCCATCCATATGGAAAAGTTACACGAGTCATGCACCGGGTAGCTACCATGTAGCATTCCTCAATATATTGCTTACAAGTTGTAAACTACGTGGCCTCCTCTGAAGTTCTTTTTTTATCTCATTGAACTCTCGGACAAAGTTGGCTAGGTAGAAACCACGCTCTTTGCCATGCATTCACTGACCGCTTCCTTCATGGCTAAATCTTAGGCATTCAATGTAACATGGACATTGCTTCTTGACTTTCTCTCAGAAATGTTCGGCATTTGATCGATTCTTCAAAAGCAGCCATGTACATCAAACACAGTATAAGTTCTGCACCCTCTTATGGCTGGCAATCAAGCCGATGGTGCGCGAGTGCGAAAATGACGTCGATGACACAATATGTCTGATGTTTTCTTGCATACCTAGGTGAGCACACATTAGCAACTTCGTTTCAGCCATTCACCTTGACAACAAGCACATGCGACGGCTTGCATGCTTGAGTCTCATTTGACACTTGTTCAGCAAAGTCAGTGGCACCCATGGCGGACGGTGTCCAGTGCTTGACTAGCACAAATGAGGGCGATATTATACCGACACCGCTCGGGATTGAAACCAATGACGGTATGCTGCGGCAGATGTGGTTCTATACCCGATTGCGTCCGTTACATTGTTTCCATGCATGGGGTGACTGGTGATAGGCCGATACAACACATTGCTCTGTGTTCGCAGCAGCTGGTAGCGTACAGCTGATAAAACCGAACCAGTCGGTTCAATTAGCGCCTTTGGTGGGAACCAAGCAAATAAGCGATATTTAATGGTATCTAATGATAGGTAGTTCTTGTGAAAGGTTTCCTCCGCGGGGCCATGAGGCCCTAGCATAATCACGATGAAAATTTGCATAATGGAAGAAGTGAATGCACAGCGTTCTAATGATGTTCTCCTTTTGAACAGTCCTACCGCTTCCAACCAGCCGTGCTCTCGTGTGCACGTCTGTTCTACAGCACACGCCCACCTTCCAACCAGCCGTGCTCCCATGTGCACGTCTGTTCTACAGCACGCACCCACCTCGGATTGTGCAACCCACATACTCTCCGCCTACCTGACAAGCCCAGATCACGTAATTCACTCGTCCATCCGACCACGGAAGATCACGTGATCGACACGCACGTGACAAGCACATCCAGTGGTCGGCACTGTCACGGTCTGGCGGTCAGGGGTGCTGGAGTGTGCTGCCCGTCAACAGCGACCTCGGCACTCAGGGCGAGTCACCGTCTTATGATATCAGGGGTGCTGGAGTGTGCTGCCCGTCAACAGCGACCTCGGCACTCCAGCGACCTCGGCACTCAGGGCGAGTCACCGTCTTATGATATCAGGGATGCTGGAGTGTGCTGCCCGTCAACAGCGACCTCGGCACTCAGGGCGAGTCACCGTCTTATGATATCAGGGGTGCTGGAGTGTGCTGCCCGTCAACAGCGACCTCGGCACTCAGGGTGAGTCACCGTCTTATGATATCAGGGGTGCTGGAGTGTGCTGCCCGTCTACAGCGACCTCGGCACTCAGGGTGAGTCACCGTCTTATGATATCAGGGGTGCTGGAGTGTGCTGCCCGTCTACAGCGACCTCGGCACTCAGGGCGAGTCACCGTCTTATGATATCAGGGGTGCTGGAGTGTGCTGCCCGTCAACAGCGACCTCGGCACTCAGGGTGAGTCACCGTCTTATGATATCAGGGGTGCTGGAGTGTGCTGCCCGTCAACAGCGACCTCGGCACTCACGTCAGTCCATTGTCCAACTGGTAGCTGGGCATCCAGCTGTGGCGTGACGCAGTGCCCCGCCTCTATGATGCCTGTTGTGGCGCAGGAATATACAGTTTGTTTTAAATAGCAAAAATGAAATTGAGACGAGAACTATGCAAACCTGTTGCGAGGCACTTGCCGGCAACAACGGAGTCACCAGGGGCCTCAAGGGCCCCCAGGTGCCACCGACAGGGTGCAAATATAAAGTTGATTTCAATTAAATTTGTCCATTCACAGATGACTGTGATTCACATTGTCTTTTTTCGAAGTTTTTCTCGCGAGATCGGCTGTCTACATTTTCGGTGGTTTTCATTCACCAGTTGATTCATTCAGGATTCATTCATCCACTACTCGACCGGAATAAGTTGTTGTATCGTGACTCAGACCAGGGTTGGTCGACACCGGCCTATGGCGACATTCCTATACGTACTTCGGCATACCAACACACTGCATCTGTAATCTTCCAACCATAATTTCAGCTTCAGCCGCTCAGTTGTAAGACATGGCACATGGTCGTCCCGGTGGCTTCAGATGACAACTTGATCACCTTGAATAAGATCTTTCAGCATACAGTGTCGAAATGATGGGCTTAGGAGGATCGAACAAGATTTGGGTTTATAATTATCTGGAATAGACAGCAGTAGATAACGGTAAGGGGAGGGGATATAATCCCCTCGATCGCGAACAAAGTCTATTCGTACCGTGAAGCTGACAGCTGATGTTGGCATTGTCCTCTTGTTCGGGCGTGCTTGTTTCGGTAATATTTTGGCGAGATACAGCTCGTCAATTATCGGAATATTAATCATTGGCACATTTTATCGGCAATTACAATCATCAATAGATTATGCCAGTTACCGCTCTGCTGCCTCGTACGTATCCAGGAATTGTGTATGCTGGCTTAGGTACATAGGAATTTCTCGACCAATGTCGCGCACTTAGTGATGTTCGATTAAATGACACCAATATTAACGCGATACAAATCATTTATTGTCGCTTTTCAGCATTGCAATCTTCCAATCACTCCTCCGACAAACATCTCCTTGGTGGCAATATGCCAATAAGCAATCCTCCTTACCTCCCGAAAGCGGCAGGTGCAAAATTTGTGTTTGAAAATCATTCGATTTCCGATTTTATCCTGATTACATACATGTGATCAATCATTCAGTCGAAATGTGGGCATTCCTGAATTATTTTGCGTGCTGTAAGCACGCTCCGAGAACCAGGTAGCTAGACATTTCATGACATATTGGTAGGCAAGCGTATTGGGGATGCTCCGGCACAAGAAAATAATTTGGTAAAAAATATTTCTTTGAACATTTATTTGGAACGATCGAGCTTCGACGTCATTGTTCTGTTCCCACTTTGCATTCCATCCAACCTGATGCACTATTTGGGAGAGGAAATTGGTCTTTCACTCTTACTAAATCTGGAAACGAAGGAATTTTGTGGTTCTAACTTTGAAGCAGTGTTATATGGCTTGTGGTGGCTCTGGCAATTCTGACGGTTGTTGCAAGGACACTGAGAATTTCTGACGGTTCTTACCAGGTTTGGATTTATGCTTCGTACTCTTGGATGTGGAGAGGAAAATTTTGTAGTAATTGAAGATGGAGAGGATATTTTCCCTCAAATGTGTGACACCAGAATTTCAGCTTGCACTATCCAGCAAGTCTTGAACACTTTATCACAGAGCAGTTCACCAAACAGCACCATTAAATCTGTAAATGTTACTGCACCATCTCAATCTCTAATGTGAAAGATGAGAGGATAATTTTCTGGGGATGATGATGTTCTGGAGGACAACAATCCAGCAACATCCTATTTTTCCAACCTTGGTTCTTAAAGTGATCGTGAACACTTCTGGTGGTTCTTGCAGTGACTGCGAGCCCTTCTGACGGCCGTTCCAGTGATCATGGGCACTTTTGATGGTTGGTGCAGCGAACGTGGTTACTTCTGACGGTCATTATGGTGACATGACTGTTGGCTATTGGGGGATAATGTTGGCGATCTTTGCGGCGACGGCAGCTTTATTGACAGTTACTACAGAGACTGTGGCACCCTTGTCTCCCATTGCGGTGACCGCAGCTTTGTTGATAGTTACTACAGTGACTGTGGCACCCATGTCTCCCAATTGCGGGGACCGCAGCTTTGCTGATAGTTACTACAGTGACTGTGGCACCCATGTCTCCCAATTGCGGGGACCGCAGCTTTGCTGAAATTTATCACAGTGACTGTGGTACTCTTGCCTCCCATTGCGGGCACCGCAGCCTTGTTGATAGTTATTACAGTGACTGTGGCACTCCTGTCTTCCATTGCCGCGACCGCACTTTGTTGGCAGTTATTACGGTGACTGTACCCGTCTCCCATTGCGGTGACCGCAGCTTTATTGACAGTTACTATAGTGGCTGTGGCACTCTTGTCTCCCATTGCGGTGACCGCAGCTTTATTGACAGTTACTATAGTGGCTGTGGCACTCTTGTCTCCCATTGCGGTGACCGCGGAAAATTTATTTTTGGGGGGGCCCCCTTGTCTCCCATTGCGGTGACCGCGGCACTCGTGTGGACTATGGTGGCGGAGCACAACGGTGGCGGACAGAGGTAGTGACCGGCGTCTGGTCGTGTGTCACGCATGGCTCACCTCGGCGCCATTATTGGCGACAGTGGCGCCCCCTGGCGACCCGCAGCCACCCTCGCCACGAGCAATTACCATATTTGGCCGATTTGTCAATACAGCGACGGGTGAGTCGTCAACCCGGAACCGACCGGTCCCGCCGACATCGAGCCCACTCTCCGGCGGGGCTTCACTTGGTGGTCCCACTTGGCCGGGTTCAGCCGCGAACGCTTCCAGAATCGTCTGGCGCACCTCGACCGAGCCCATCTCAGAATAGGGTCGCCGTCGGCGCCTACTGGGTTCGAATCCAGGGCGGACCTGCACGTTGTCCCGGCCGGTCTGCACTCACTGCTTGGTATCCGAGCTTGGCCCAGTCCAATAACTGTTTATCTTTGCGCGCTGCGCCCGGGGTACGACGTCAGTAAGGCATATTCAGATGACGTCGTTGTTCTTGGCTCAAGTTGCATGGCTATTCCCTCGCAACAACCCGCAATATCCTCAATTTCATGGTGTACAGTACTCATTAATGCGCTCGCAAATATCCTCTGGTTGCGCGGCGTGTTTCTACCTTGCGCCCTGCTAGTCTGCCGCACGTTACGTGTTCGCGTGTTCGTCAGACAAGTGGATACATTGAGTAGTCTCGGCTACCAAGTGAGGGTCCTCATCTGGGCTGTAGGCTGGGTCCGTCTGAGTCTCGGTTGCCAAGTGAGAGTCCCCATCTGGGCTGATGTAGGTCCTGGCAGCCCTTCGGTTTAAGTCATTCAACGTCATCGATATTTTGGTTGATGCAGATATTGATGACCACCGAGCACGTCATTCCACTCGGCCCAGGGCCACACTTCATCTTCTCCGTCACGGAGACACTTTCACGATACTGACCATGGAGAGTGTATCTGAAGCGGGCGACGTATAATCAGCCCGCAGTTATTGCGTCCTGAGGTCCGTGTAATCAAGCGGAATCCCCCGGCACCAATGCAACACTTGGTATCGCCTACTCCCAGTCCCCGTGCGGCCGGGACGAGGGAGGGAGAGAGCAGAACAAGATAGCTAAACAGAAATGCGGGACGATGGAGAGATGTTGGGATAGAAGGGGAGGAGCGGGCACGGGAGAGTGTCGAATATGCGAATGCACAGTACCGACAGCATACCTGCATTCTACTGGCAGGTGATTGTGCTGTTGATTCTGCTGTTCAACGTTGTCTCCTTCACTATCTCCTCCCTTCGTCAGTGCCGTTTTTCCCTGAGATATTGCTCGTCCCCTGTCGGCGTCATTACACTGACGGATATAACACACTTTGACTAGCTCAGTTCCGATCTGCTATGCCCGTTGGCCGGCGTCGCTATGAACTGCTCCGCCCGTTGGCCGGCGCCGTTCTGAGCTGCTCCGCCCGTTGGCCGGCGTCGTTCTGAGCTGCTCCGCCCGTTGGCCGGCGTCGTTCTGAGCTGCTCCGCCCGTTGGCCGGCGCCGTTCTGAGCTGCTCCGCCCGTTGGCCGGCGTCGTTCTGAGCTGCTCCGCCCGTTGGCCGGCGTCGTTCTCCTGACAAATGCCCGGCTCGTTGGCCTGCGGCGTTCTGCCGGCAGATGCTGGACACGGTCCGACCACGCGTCTAACGCCGCGCCGCTCGGCGGCCGCCGAGGCCCATGGCGTGTTTGTGTTCTCCGTCGGCGGTCAGCGAGGACTGATGTCGTTTGTTGGCCGAGTCGACGGCGGCGGGACGGTGGGATGGTGGGACGGCGGGACGGTGGGACCATGCGCCAACGGCGCTCCCACCCGCCACCGGGCCGGCACGCCGGTGACGTGGTGAGACCACAGCGGCGCTCCCACCCGCCGCCAGGCCGGCACGCCGGTGACGTGGTGAGACCACAGCGGCGCTCCCACCCGCCGCCAGGCCGGCACGCCGGTGACGTGGTGAGACCACAGCGCATTTGTACATCTGCCACACGGCCTGTTCCAGCGGATTATCGGAGCGGACACAAGCCGCGCGCCAGCCGCTGGCTGACACTTCAAAACAGTCCCGTCCCGCCGCCGTTCACTTCTATCCCACCATCCGTCCACCTCAAAACGGTCCCATCGTATCATCGTCCACCTGAGAATGGTCCATCCCGCTGCCGCCCACCTCTATCCCACCGTCCATCCACCTCGGAGCGGTTCCATCCCGCCGCCGTCCACTCCACAACCGCCCCATCCCACCGCCGTCCACTTCAGACCGACCCATCCCGCCGCCATCCACTTCAGACCGGTCAGTCCCGCCGCTGTCCACTTCAGACCGGCCCATCCCGCCACCGTCAACTTCAGACCGGCCCATTCCCGCCGCCGTCCACTTCAGACCGGCCCATGCCGCCGCCGTCCACTTCAGACCGGCCCGTCCCGCCGCCGTCCACTTCAGACCGGCCCATGCCGCCGCCGTCCACTTCAGACCGGCCCATGCCGCCGCCGTCCACTTCAGACCGGCCCACCCGCCGTCCACTTCAGACCGCCCCTCCCCCGCCGTCCACTTCAGACCGGCCCATGCCGCCGCCGTCCACTTCAGACCGGCCCGTCCCGCCGCCGTCCACTTCAGACCGGCCCATGCCGCCGCCGTCCACTTCAGACCGGCCCATCCCGCCGCCGACCACTGCAGACCGACCCATCCCGCCGCCATCCACTTCAGACCGGTCAGTCCCGCCGCTGTCCACTTCAGACCGGCCCATCCCGCCACCGTCAACTTCAGACCGGCCCATTCCCGCCGCCGTCCACTTCAGACCGGCCCATGCCGCCGCCGTCCACTTCAGACCGGCCCATGCCGCCGCCGTCCACTTCAGACCGACCCATCCCGCCGCCGTCCACTTCCAGACCGGCCCATGCCGCCGCCGTCCACTTCAGACCGGCCCATGCCGCCGCCGTCCACTTCAGACCGACCCATCCCGCCGCCGTCCACTTCAGACCGGCCCATGCCGCCGCCGTCCACTTCAGACCGACCCATCCCGCCGCCGTCCACTTCAGACCGGCCCGTCCCGTCGCCAGCCGTCGGCGGATTCCGCGGCATTGCAATTAAATCAGAACGGCCGCTAATCGGTGGGCGGGGTGAGCGTACCGCGAGGCGGCCGGCCGCAGGTGGGGGTCCGCCCACACGTCGGCCTCAGTAAACACGCCGCCATCAATTGCCAGCGGCACACAGAGCCGCCGGTGACCGCCAGTAAATCACCGCAGATCAGCGCCGCTCACAGGAATCCG
Organism: Ashinkailepas kermadecensis; assembly: GCA_034440615.1. Taxonomy (NCBI): domain Eukaryota; kingdom Metazoa; phylum Arthropoda; class Thecostraca; family Neolepadidae; genus Ashinkailepas; species Ashinkailepas kermadecensis. Next base: position 217,132 of record JAOTOM010005149.1, on the reverse strand, counting down.
TCCTGGCCGGCGGGACAGCATGACTTCGCCGGCCGGCACCGCGCGGTCCATGGACGCGCACAGAGGCGCCGACGACGCGCCGGGCGGCGGCCGGAATGGACTAGTGGTGTGCTCGGAGTAGGCTGGTGGCGTGGCCGGAGGCGTGATGAAAGAGGACTGGTGGTATATGCGGAGGTGGACCGATGGCGTGACGGGAGTGGGCCGGTGACATGACGGGAGTGGGCTGGGGTGGCGTGATACAAGAGGGTTGGTGAAGTGACGGGAGTGGGCCGGTGGCGTGATGAATGGGCCGGTGACGTGACGGGAGTGGGCTAGTGGCGTGACGGGAGTGGGCCGGGGTGGTGTGACAAGAGGGGGTTTGTGAAGTGACCGGCTTGATCTCACTCCTTGGGTTGCCTATTGCACACTGGGATGGGTTTGTTCCAAGCGCCCCGGAGCAAGACTTGGTGCACGACATTCCTGACTAAGATTATCCGGCAGAGATGTTTCAGCCTGGGTTCTTGGTTGAAACTCGCATTCCTCGTTTTTTTGCGGAGCTTGCATGTCTGGCTAGCAGGTAGGTAGCAAGAGTTTAGTGGAATCAGGGAGTCGAGGCAGGGTCGTTTATTTCTGAAAATAATTGGGGGGGGGCACAAACATAGGTGCAATGGGTAGGCCCAAATTTATTGGGAGGTGGGTGGAGGCACACTCCATGGGATGGTCTAAAATGCCCACTTTTTGCCCGATGGACGATCTCAGCAATTACGAAGCAAATAGGGACGAAAGGTGCAGTAATCGATGTCTTTTAATTAATGTAGTGGTTTTGACCTACAACCGTAAGTAATATTTTCCTTCAAATGTCTTTAAATTGCCCCCAAATGACGTTGAAACGCTGTAATCACAACAATAGAAAATTCCCGATGGACGATCTCAGTAACTACTACACCGATTTTCGTGAAAATGGCTCTAAAATAGACTTCAACATCGATTTGGGGCCAGTTGAGTCATTGCTAACCGACATAAATAGGTAGAAAGCCACGAAGTGAGGGATTGAAATTCGAGATTTGCCCGATGGACGAACTACGAACGTAATTTACATAATTGCGCCAAACACACACTGATCAATGTCTTTTCACCGTATTAGATCAGTTGAGGCAGTTAAGATAAAAATTAACATATGAAATGTAGAAATTCATCACATCACAATTCAACTAGAGATGGGTTACATCGCAAGTCAATTAGAGGTGGATGATGGATTTGTTGTGTTGACCCATCTCTACCTTAAACCCATCTCTAATTGAATTGTGATATGATGAATTTCTACATTTCATATGGTAATTTTTCTCTTAACTACCTCAACTGATCTAATACGGTGAAAAGACATTGATCAGTGTGTGTTTGGCGCAATTCTGTAAATTACTTTCGTAGATCGTCCATCGGGCAAATCTCGAATTTCAATCCCTCATTTCGTGGCTTTCTACCTATTTATGTCGGTTGGCAATGGCTCAACTGGCCCCAAATCGATGTCGAAGTTTATTTTAGAGCTACTTTCACGAAAATCGGTGTAGTAGTTACTGAGATCGTCCATCGGGCATTTTCTATTGTTGTGATTACAGCGTTTCAACGCCATTTGGGGGCAATTTAAAGACATTTGAAGGAAAATATGCATGATGGTTGTAGGTCAAAACCACTACATTAATTAACAGACATCGATTACTGCACCTTTCATCCCCATTCGCTTCGTAATTGCTGAGATCGTCCATCGGGCAAACAAGTGGGCATTATACACCATCCCCACTCCATAGGGTTCCTTGTTAAGAGCAAGAATTATTTGGTCGGGGCAAAGCCAACATTGTGGGGGTGACTGACCCTCAAACGTATACAAAACAACACCCATGAGTCGAGGGAGCATGTTGACCGTCCCCTTCCAAGCCCTCCCTATTCAATTCTGCTTGTATTCACCGCAGGGACCACTGAATATGCTACCATAGATGTCCATCTCGGACTTGTTTTGGAGAGGCTTGAACACTACAGTGTTCGGGTCGAGGTCCAAAACTTCCAAATGATGCCCAGAGTGATCTGGAAGCCAAACCCCGCCACTCTCTCTCTCTCTCTCTCTCTCTCTCTCTCTCTCTCTCTCTCTCTCTCTCTCTCTCTCTCTCTCTCTCTCTCTCTCTCTCTCTCTCTCTCTCTCTCTCTCTCTCTCTCTCTCTCTCTCTCTCTGTCTCTCTGTCTCTGTCTCTCTGTCTCTCTGTGTCTCTGTGTCTCTCTGTCTCTCTGTCTCTCTGTGTCTCTCTGTGTCTCTGTGTCTCTGTGTCTCTGTGTCTCTCTCTGTGTCTCTGTGTCTCTGTGTCTCTGTGTCTCTGTGTCTCTGTGTCTCTGTGTCTCTGTGTCTCTGTGTCTCTGTGTCTCTGTGTCTCTGTGTCTCTGTGTCTCTGTGTCTCTGTGTCTCTCTGTCTCTGTGTCTCTGTGTCTCTGTGTCTCTGTGTCTCTGTGTCTCTGTGTCTCTGTGTCTCTGTGTCTCTGTGTCTCTGTGTCTCTGTGTCTCTGTGTCTCTGTGTCTCTGTGTCTCTGTGTCTCTGTGTCTCTGTGTCTCTGTGTCTCTGTGTCTCTGTGTCTCTGTGTCTCTGTGTCTCTGTGTCTCTGTGTCTCTGTGTCTCTGTGTCTCTGTGTCTCTGTGTCTCTGTGTCTCTGTGTCTCTGTGTCTCTGTGTCTCTGTGTCTCTGTGTCTCTGTGTCTCTGTGTCTCTGTGTCTCTGTGTCTCTGTGTCTCTGTGTCTCTGTGTCTCTGTGTCTCTGTGTCTCTGTGTCTCTGTGTCTCTGTGTCTCTGTGTCTCTGTGTCTCTGTGTCTCTGTGTCTCTGTGTCTCTGTGTCTCTGTGTCTCTGTGTCTCTGTGTCTCTGTGTCTCTGTGTCTCTGTGTCTCTGTGTCTCTGTGTCTCTGTGTCTCTGTGTCTCTGTGTCTCTGTGTCTCTGTGTCTCTGTGTCTCTGTGTCTCTGTGTCTCTGTGTCTCTGTGTCTCTGTGTCTCTGTGTCTCTGTGTCTCTGTGTCTCTGTGTCTCTGTGTCTCTGTGTCTCTGTGTCTCTGTGTCTCTGTGTCTCTGTGTCTCTGTGTCTCTGTGTCTCTGTGTCTCTGTGTCTCTGTGTCTCTGTGTCTCTGTGTCTCTGTGTCTCTGTGTCTCTGTGTCTCTGTGTCTCTGTGTCTCTGTGTCTCTGTGTCTCTGTGTCTCTGTGTCTCTGTGTCTCTGTGTCTCTGTGTCTCTGTGTCTCTGTGTCTCTGTGTCTCTGTGTCTCTGTGTCTCTGTGTCTCTGTGTCTCTGTGTCTCTGTGTCTCTGTGTCTCTGTGTCTCTGTGTCTCTGTGTCTCTGTGTCTCTGTGTCTCTGTGTCTCTGTGTCTCTGTGTCTCTGTGTCTCTGTGTCTCTGTGTCTCTGTGTCTCTGTGTCTCTGTGTCTCTGTGTCTCTGTGTCTCTGTGTCTCTGTGTCTCTGTGTCTCTGTGTCTCTGTGTCTCTGTGTCTCTGTGTCTCTGTGTCTCTGTGTCTCTGTGTCTCTGTGTCTCTGTGTCTCTGTGTCTCTGTGTCTCTGTGTCTCTGTGTCTCTGTGTCTCTGTGTCTCTGTGTCTCTGTGTATCTGTGTATCTGTGTATCTGTGTATCTGTGTATCTGTGTATCTGTGTATCTGTGTATCTGTGTATCTGTGTATCTGTGTATCTGTGTATCTGTGTATCTGTGTATCTGTGTATCTGTGTATCTGTGTATCTGTGTATCTGTGTATCTGTGTATCTGTGTATCTGTGTATCTGTGTATCTGTGTATCTGTGTATCTGTGTATCTGTGTATCTGTGTATCTGTGTATCTGTGTATCTGTGTATCTGTGTATCTGTGTATCTGTGTATCTGTGTATCTGTGTATCTGTGTATCTGTGTATCTGTGTATCTGTGTATCTGTGTATCTGTGTATCTGTGTATCTGTGTATCTGTGTATCTGTGTATCTGTGTATCTGTGTATCTGTGTATCTGTGTATCTGTGTATCTGTGTATCTGTGTATCTGTGTATCTGTGTATCTGTGTCTCTGTCTCTCTGTCTCTGTGTCTCTGTGTCTCTGTCTCTCTGTCTCTCTGTCTCTCTTCTCTCTTCTCTCTCTCTCTCTCTCTCTCTCTCTCTCTCTCTCTCTCTCTCTCTCTCTCTCTCTCTCTCTCTCTCTCTCTCTCTCTCTCTCTCTTTCTCTCTCTATGACAGGGATTGACCGACTGCTATACCTATTCATTCACCGATAACTGGAATTGGGGCTCAGTGTCATCTCAAAGGTTTTTGCTCGTAAGAATGTGTAATCTTCGGATTACATATTTATAATGTAAGCTTGCTGGCCAGGATTAACGCTAAGCAAAGCTTACTGCGTAATCTGTGAACCCCTCCCCCCCAACTTGACCAAGAATTCCAAGCAGGAAGAAATTTGCTGCCACGCTACAATAGCAACACTTTCTTGAACCAGTTGCCAGTTGTCTTTCTGAGCCAGGAGTCAAATGCGAGGGTGTGAATCAACGCTTGTCCTTCCGGTATCAACTTGCGACACAAACGGATCGATTGGGGCGGTGATGCTCTACATGCGACGGTATCCTGAGCTATTATCGTTGTTAATTATGAATGCATGTGGGATAACTACAAAAGACTGTATCATGTGTGTGGTCAAGGAATACAAGTCGGGTAGGGGAAGGTGAGGAGTGGGACAACGTGTTGATGCCAAATTGAGGAGCATCTAAGCGGACGATGCTATAGCCACGGCTATGAAAATACTAAAGCTAGTGGTAAAGCTATAGCTAAAACTAGAACATCGAATGTACTTTTGTTGTGAAGAAGAAACATTTCTTGTGTAATTTGTGCGCATGTGAATCTCCTCGTGAGTTTGTGTTGAAAGGATTCTGCATTATGCTGAGCCTAGTAATGTGGTGAACTGGAATGAGCGGGAGAAGTAAGACATGCAGGGGAGAGGACCTGGTAGATGTGAGTTCTGAAGCATCGTATGCCATTACATACGTCATGGCATACGTCACATACACATACACATCGTACCTTCTTAGAATTACTTACGCCATATGGATACAAACTTCAAGTCATTGTCATGCCAGACCACTGACCTAGAACCCTAGGAAGCTGGCACTTCTCACGCAAGAGCTAGATTGAAAGATCGTTACATTCGCCTTTGTTTCCGTCCCTTCCCTTGCTTTAAAAAAAACTATAATCAGTGCTAGGTTGGTTCACATGAGAGGTCACTTACCAGTGGTTTGCCCCGGGCCATGTTGGGTCACTTATTTCACTCTGTTGTGACGCCTGTTTACGAGCGAGCGTGGAGCTGGAGCAGAGTCTACTCCCGTGAATATACGACAAAATGTCATGTAAGTGACTCGACCCGGCCCAACCTGTCCGACCCATCGACTCGACCCGGCCCAACCTGTCCGACCCATCGACTCGACCCGGCCCAACCTGTCCGACCCTCACACTTTTTAAGCCTTAATGACGTCTGTGCTACACTGTTTCAAGTCATAATTCCTCCACTCAGAATTGTGCCTGGTATTTTAACCTTAACCTGCGGTAGTTTTCACCACAATCTGTGGGGCACGCGCATTATTTGTTCACGGAAATACTTTATATGGTGGAACTTACCACCTGGCCTGCCTAGCCGCCACCATCTAAGGGCCAGCTAGTCATCCGCCGGTTACGTGGTTACGTCCTCATGCCACGCGACCCGGAAGCGCAGAAGCCAGTGCACAGTGTGGCTGGTGTCAATGCGATGAAGGGTGCCGCCTGGAACGGCTGTACGCGCCAAAAACTGAGCGAGAAGGCTGTGAGACGACAAATAGCGTTACCCAGGTCGGCATCTATGCCAATTTGATAACTTATCACAGTGCATTCACTTGTGAGATACGTGCACAATATTCGCGGATTCGCCCGATTTCAGTACGATTACAACTGGTTTCGACTAAAGTGTGTTTTTTTGTTCAATGTATGTATTGCCGAAATTCAAGACATTATTCTGTAATCGGGCTGATATTCAGCACGCACCCAAGCTTGAATGTAATGTGCCACATTTTCAAAGTAGATGTTATTTGATTATAATGGAATGCACTTCTGCAAAAATTAAACGCCTTAAGGTGTAAGTCTGTTGGAACTTCCAAGAGAGAGCAGTTGCGGTCAATCCACAAGTTTCCTGCCCTGGCATGATGCCAAATTATGTGCATGTAGTAGGTAAACCTCATAACTTTTGCACTCAATCGTCCAGCGCCCCTTATGATTCGTTCTACTGGTTGTAAAAAGCACGGTATCCTCATGTGTCAATCCCGTAGGTTCAGGTTTTGCCGCCCTCCCCCCCCCACTTGACTTACGTTGACTGACAGCTGTGTGTGCGTGTGTGTACTTTTACCCTTTGGACAAAACGAACTCTCATGCTGCACATCTTGTTCTACCTTAGTTGACTTTTTGCATCATATATGGGAAAAACGGCAATTTTGTCAAACGTAAACCGTGACAATTTTATGCCTAAATATCTTAATTAGAATCTGGATCCTAAACAAAAATGTATGTTGATATCACTCCGAAATGCCCAGTGAGTTGCAACATTTTTTTTTGTGTGCAATCGCAGGCCAGATCGAAGGCCGAGTGTCTTCTCTCAACTACCAGAAATAAAATCAATTGGAGAGGCTGACCCGGCCGGCCCGTCCGGCCCAGCCGCAACGCTACTGAGAGGCTTATAGCTTTGCAATGTACTAAGCCAACATACCAAGAAAAACACGTCAAAACCTTCCGATCAAAGGGATAAAGCCTACTAGGCTTTTCTCGTCATCCACCCAGCAATGCACCTTACTGGTGTAAAGTAAATTCGCCAGGAAAGCTAGCAGGATACAATGCATTTACCGGATGTAAAAAACCGGCATCGGTGTGGAAACGGCTTCTGAACACAGACGCGATGATGCAGGGAACCATGATTGGCGCACCAAAAAGTAGCAACAGTCATCGTGGAACTTCGCTGGGAGTCCCCACGGGAACAAAGAAGGAGTCGCATCTGGCCGTCCGGGAATATTTGCTTACCGTCGATTCTGTGTCAACGAAACACGAGAGGCCCAATGCTGCTGACATTGTCCGACTGGCGTACCCTCCCCCATTTACGTGCCAGCTCAGAGCCACCTAGCGGCGAGGCTCGTCAGCGATGCGATGCTAGCGGCGATGCTGCGTGCGTGGATTCTCGCTAGGATAAAACGTTGATGACTGGAGCATACCGAACAGTGCATTCTGCGGCCAGGAGAAGCCGTGGAGAGCGTGTCTTGCGTCCGGGAGAGGCCAGGGACAGTCCAGAGAAGGACGACAGGGACGTGACCTGTGGCTACGCTCCGGTGTGGTCTGTGTTCAGAAGAGGCTAGAGATAGCTCCAGGAAGAGGTGACGAGGGCGTGCTCTGTGCCCACGTGGAGGTCAGGTTTTGGTGTGGTCTGTGCTCAGAAGAGGCCAGATATAGCTCCAGGAAGAGGTGACGAGGGCGTGCTCTGTGCCCACGTGGAGGTCAGATTTTGGTGTGGTCTGTGCTCAGAAGCCGGTACGGTGCCTGCGCTGTGAACTTACCGCCGGTGATAACTCAGAGGATGTCAGGGCGTGTTCATGGAGAGCATGACTGGCTGCGTACTTAGCGCTAGTGACATCGGAGAGGTCAGGAGAGATCAGGGACGGCACGACTAGCTTCGTACTTCGTGTTAGTGACATCGTAAAGGTCAGAAGAGGTCATGGAGAGCACGACTGGCTGCGTACTTTGTGCTAGTGACATCTTAGAGGTCAGGAGAGATCAGGGAGGGCACGACTGGGCGTGTACTTAGCGCTAGTGACATCGTAGAGGTCAGAAGAGATAAGGGAGAGCTATCTCTGGCCTCTTCTGAACACAGACTACAGCGTGCTTGCCGCCAGAGGTCCCAGTGGCTGGACGTGGCGCTCTCTCTCACCTGAGATGTGAACATCGATCGGACCCGAAGCCAGGCGGAGAGGACGCCACCTCGCCGCCGCCGGAGCATGTCATGGACGGACAGAGCGGCAGAACGGCACATATGGGGCGGAGCATGCCATAGAGGGACAGAGGGGTAGAGCGGCACATATGGGACGGAGCATGCCATGGAGAGACAGAGCGGCACATATGGGACGGAGCATGCCATGGAGAGACAGAGCGGCACATATGGGACGGAGCATGCCATAGAGGGCGCGGAATATACGACCTGCATGCATGGGAACATTTCAAGGGCCGGCAGTGACCCATGTGTAACACCAGGTTTGTGGATTATAGATTATATATATGAATATATATATATTAATATATATATATATATATATATATATATATATATATATATATATATATATATATATATATATATATACATACATAACTTGGACCATTGATTATTATTGACCAGTCCCGATGTAGACAGCGTTACCAAGCTTTTACACAGTGTTGGAGAGGCTGAGTAAAGCAGACATGAAGCTGTCGCCCAAAAAGTGCAGCATAGGAATGCACCAATTATCATACTTGGGCAATCAAATCACGCCGGATGATGCATCGATCGATCCTGAGAGAGTGCGCTGTATCGCAGAATTGAAACCACATACAAGCGTGAAGGAGGCTAAGCGAGTATATGGCTTTTTCGCGTGGTTTCGGAAATTTATCCCGTCTTTCTCGAGCATCTCGTCTCCATTAGTCAAACTTGCAAACTCTTAATCATAATATTGAGAGCTGGAGACGGCCTTCATTTTCTTACGAGATGGTTTGCCTTTTGACCGAGTGCTAGCTTACCCTACCCGTGGAGACCTTGTCCTACACCGACAGCAGCACAGTCGGGCTTGGGCAGATCCTGTGTCAAATCCAAAATGAAACTGAAAAAGTAATTGCGTTCAATGGGAGTAAGTTCAGTAAAGCTCAATCTAAATGGTGCATATATGAACTGGAGTTGTTCAGTTTTATTACAGGAGTGAAAAAGTTGTACAAGTATCTTGCCGGAAAATAATTCACATGGTCATGTGACTGTAAGAGCGCATTGCAAATTTTGAAGAGCAAGGATGACGTCAATCCTCGAATTGTTAGATGGTGGTCGTACGCCAGTCGGTTTCAGTTCACCACTGAGCACCCTAGTGCTGCTGCAATGCAGCAAGTGGATATAATCTCTCGAATTTCGGAGTGGGGACCAGCAGAGACTTCTAGTGCTCAGTCATCTAGCAGGAGGGAAGCTCCGGACGAAGAAAGAGAGGGACATAATGCAAATGCCAATCTCGTGAAAAACGATATTCTGGCCCATGTATCACTCAGTACTGATGAGATCATCTGGTATCAGAAGCACGACAAAGTTTTCCATGGTCTTGTGCATCGTCTGAAGTGTCAGAAATGGCCAACATTTTGCCGTCCAGATTTGAAAAGAGAACCTGCAGACAAAATTTAGCATGCAAAACGGAATGTTTTTCTATCGTGACGGTGAACATGTGGATCCAAAAATTGTTTGGCCACATGCCAAACGGTTCGAAATTATGCGTCGGTTCCACGTGTCGCACCAATGGCATTGTGGTCACGCAAATCTGCATGAAAAACTGTCGCGCCATATTTGGTATAAGGGCTTAAAGCACGTCTACAGACACTATGTAGACAGCTGCAAGCGTTGCAGCGTTAGTAAGGATGACATAAGACCACCGGTACCGCCTTTGCTACCGCAGCCTCCAACTAGCCCGGCCGAGGTCCTAGTTATAGACATAGTGCATATGTCCAGCAGTTGGTGTCTGGCCACACGCTGGCCTTGACCTGTGTAGACAAATTTACCGGCTACCTCACCTATCACCCATTGGCGTCGGGTACAGCTGAAGGTATTACTGATGCCCTTTCCTCGCAGTTTCTGACATACGGCCCACCTCAGTACATTGAAACGAATGCAGATGGGCTAATTTGAACGGTCGCAATGTTTAGACTTGTATAAGTTCTGGAAATGTTGACATCAGACACACCGTTGGTCATCACCACGAAGCCGTTGGTAAAGTTGAAAGTCGCCACAGGGACATAAAACGAAGGCTTCGAGCCCTTTCGGACAGCTACGGTGCCGGCTGGGAACAACACTTGCCTGGCATAGTTTTTTTTCGCTGAACAATGAAGTAAACTCGTCGCATGGATATTTTCCATATTTTCTGTTCTTTATGAAGCACATGAACTCTCCAATTTCTGGTCTAGTTACACGGGTGGTGCCAAAATATTTCGAGGACTACGTTCATGAAAAAATGCGTTTGGTTGCAGCATCTTCGAAAACTGCACATGAAGCGGTGCGTCGCTCCCCAGGAGGCTCAAAATCGATTATACAATTTCATACATAGAGCACGGGAGCCAGATTTGACAGTGGGTGATCGTGTTCGGATAAGGAATTTTGATTATCGGATTGGTGTGTCACGTAGGATGTGTGATTCGTGGCCCCCGCGTATGTCATAGTTAGGTTTGTGGGTACTACAAGGCATGTTGATTGTTTAGATCCACGAACGGGATTACCCGTCACACATACGTGGAGTACTTGAAACCAGTCGTGCCACGGGACGTATTGTTTGCAGGAGCGGTCCGAGGCACCCGAACTGTGCGAGGAAGAAAAATTACAACTGCACCCCCCCCCCCCAAAAAAAAACCTTGGATTTCGGCCAGTCTATTTTTCGGTTCCGAAAATTCGATAGTAGTTTTCGTTTTTTATTGCCAAAAAATCACCTTCCCGACCTAGGGATTACTTTTTCGAGGCCATTCGGTTGAGCCTATGACCAATGCTACTACATCGGCGGAAAGATAACACGATTTATTGATACATTAAAGGCGAAGTTTGCGAGGCTAATTACTTGCGAACAGTCTTCCTGACATTCATCAAGTCGGCAAGTATTTAAGACATGTTGACTCGCTTAATCAACTCACCGCCATGAACACAATATCATCAGCATAAGCAAACACATTCACAGCATACATCCTAACACGGCAACTAATAACGTCAACTCGGCACCGTTTTTCGACGTCGAAGCTGGTTATGACGTCTTGGGCTCATACCCTCCACTCCACGTAAAATGACTCCAGGACACTGGCATGCACACACTATATAATTCCATCGAACCGTGGGCGTTGCGCAGGTTTTTGCCCCGAACTCAGAAAATCCACCTTTATGACTGAAATGAAAGTTATTTCTGAAAGCCTGATCGAACTGGTCAGTGTGTGCAGCTACGTTCCCATTGAACCCCATAATCTGTCCGCGTGCGTCCCAACTCCAACGCGCGTGGGCTGACCGCATGGTTCCATGGAAACGCAGATACACGCACCGGTCAGTGTGACCAGACCTTTGCTGTCAGCCAGGCCGAAAGCCAAACATGTGAACATGAAACTACAATTATCACAGAAGTGCTATATTCTGACGGAACTCCAGCGATATGGCAGGTCGACACGCCTGTTTTTCATTATCGAAAACTTTTCAATGACCGGCTCATTGAGTTGTCCAGTTTTTTTGCAGATGGACAAGCAGCTCAGACTCGATGTTGAGCTCTGCCATAAATGACAGCCGGTCCTGTAGCATTCTCTTGCGCAAGTAGCTTTTTTATGCAGCGGAGAGCCGAAAAGGATCTCTCCTCCGCTACAGTCGTTGGTTTGATGGTGAGAACCAGCCTGATAAATCTGGCTGCCTCTGGAAAAGGTTCTGCGAGTCCCTGGTCTGTCATGTACTTTAGAAGCTCCTGCGGCGGTTTGTCCATATCTTTGAAACCCCTTATGGCCTGCAGCTCGCTAAGCGATGCCGCTGTGCGTAACGTGTCAGGATAGTACTTCTGCAGCGCTGCAATGGCCGATTCAGTTCTGGACGATTCAACCCGATAAAAAACTGGAACCGGCAAGACACACCAATTCTACCAGCTGCAGAGCTCCATAGTCTTTAAAGCGGCTTTGCAGCGACTGTGTGGTCTGGTCCACGCACATGAAAAAATACGTCTGAGCTCGGCATCGCCCGACTGGTCAGATTCGTAGTTGAGCTCGGTCGTAGCCGACTCGTAGTTGAGCTCGGTCGTGGCCGACTCGTAGTTGAGCTCGGTCGTAGCCGACTCGTAGTTGAGCTCGGTCGTAGCCGACTCGTAGTTGAGCTCGGTCGTGGCCGACTCGTAGTTGAGCTCGGTCGTAGCCGGCTCGTAGTTGAGCTCGGTCGTAGCCGACTCGTAGTTGAGCTCGGTCGTAGCCGACTCGTAGTTGAGCTCGGTCGTGGCCGACTCGTAGTTGAGCTCGGTCGTAGCCGACTCGTAGTTGAGCTCGGTCGTAGCCGACTCGTAGTTGAGCTCGGTCGTAGCCGACTCGTAGAACTCCCTGCGGGTTCTCTTCCTGGAGCGGCCCTCGGTGGAAGGGACACCCCAACCCATTCCACGCGCCCTCTCAGCAAGATAGCCTGCGGCAAGTGAGCTCTATGGTGCTGCCAGACCTTTTGTAAGAGGGCCAACACCTCAGGGGGACCTCCTGTTCAGGTGGACTTACTCTGCTTCTTATGGGAGGGGTACAGTCAGGGTGGGTCAACAAGGGACGTCCTCTCATTGGGGGGGTGCAGCCAGGGGTGTTCTGGAGCTTCCTGTTTCCAAGGGGTCTGCCCTCTTAGCGTTCTCTGGGTGTGCAGTTCTGTGAGCCAGTGCACTTCATTTTTATTAAGTTTTCTTATATTGGTGACTGGCTGTATTTATTGTATGACCTATGAAGTTGTCTTTCCCTGTACCAATGCATATCTGCGTTATTTATATGTGTACCTAATACCTTGATTCTGATGGCCTTCACAGCCAGTAGCATTTCAAATAAAGAATGTCATTAACTATGCAAAATCCTATTGGCGAAATCCTTTGGACTCCATTTTCTTCCATGTCCTATGAGGAAAAGTTGCGTTATTGAGAAAGGACCGGGCAGGCCAGCATTGCTTTGGAAAGCCCAGGTGAGTTCCATGGTTTTTGAGCGCCTGGCCTTTCCTTATCTTTCAACTTTGGAATGATATTTGCATATTCATGTTTGCACAACATTTCATAGCATATTTTAAAACTGCATCTACAAATGGAATCATACACCATTTGTTGTGATCATGACCATATTCATTTTCATAATGCAGAAAGGTTATCACTCATTGGCATGTGACTTTGCCACACCAACTTTAAGATCATTCTGCCACCACTGCCTGCTCCCCCTAAGGAAATCCTGTCTACCTGACTGCTTATGTGCAGGGTAGCAAACTTGATTGGCTATTTTAGGCATCTCCAATGCTATCAGTTCTACTAATGCTTGTCCAGTTTGCCAAACTGGTGCATTATCAAGGGCACGCATGTCCCCTGAGGTTAACATTAAAGGCAGTGGTGATGAAGGATTATTTATTGATGTAATTCCATACAATGCTCAGCTTCCGTGAAAATAAGTACATGATTCATGATGCAGGTATTGCCTTCAATTGGTCTGCCAACAATCCAAGGGGATTTTTTGTGAATAGTATGGGACGAAATGCTGACTACAGAAATCATAATTCAGGTTCAATTTCCGACCTTCTTCAGCTATTATGCACACAATAGCTGACTATTTAGCAATAGACTAACTAGCAATAGGGAGGCTAATTCATCAACTACAGCAACATGGGATTGTTGGAAAAGTTATAGGTTGAATTGAAGCATGGTTGAGGGGAAGGAAACAAAGGGTAATGTTAAATGGATATAAATCTGATTGGAAGGATGTTCTGAGTGGAGTACCACAGGGCTCTGTTCTAGGGCCACTTCTCTTTATCATCTTTGTAATAACATTGAGGTAGGGCTGAGGAATAGAGTGTTCAAATTTTCGGATGACATCAAGCTGGTAGAAGTGGCAAACAGTTGTGATCAATCTAGAAATATTCAACTAGACTTGGAGGACCTAAAAAAGTGGGCTGATCAATGACAGATGTCTTTCAACTATGACAAGTGTAAGGTTATGCATCTGGGGTCTGGAGGTGAGACTTTCAGATATACAATGGGAGGGAGGGAACTTGATGTTATTGAAGAGGAAAGGGACTTAGGTGTGTTCGTTTCAAAAGACCTTAAAGCAGAAAAGCAATGTAGCTCAGCTAGGAACAGGGCACTCAGAATGCTGGGACTCATTAATAGAAGTGTGACGTATAAGAGCAAGGAAGTCATGAAAAAAGCTGTACTTAGCATACGTGCGACCCCACTTGGAATATTCTGTACAAGCTTGGAGCCCCTACCTAGAAAAAGATATAGACAAGTTAGAGAGAGTGCAGCGCAAAGCAACTAGACTCATCAGTGGAATAGGTAACTTAGAATATGGAGAAAGGCTTGTGGCATTAGATATGTACTCACTCAAGTATAGGAGATTAAGGGGGGACATGATTGCAATGTACAAAATTGTTAAAGGACTAGATCAGGTCAATTTAAATGGCGCTCTTCAGTTTAGAGTATCACATAGGGGTCATCAATTCAGGTTAGACAAGTTGAGGCGTAGGACAGTTAAGCGACAACAGGTCTTCAGCCAAAGGGTTGTTGATCAGTGGAATGGGCTGCCTGCTGATGTTGTGGGGAGTTTCTCATTGAATGTATTTAAAAGTAGGGTGGAATTTTTTTTAGACAGGAAAATCTTGTTTTTGAGTTCTAATTTGTGATGGATGGGGTGAGATGTATCTTAAGTAAGTGTGCACGGCACAGACCCCTTTAAGCAGGCATGGATGCAGTTTGAAAATTATTGATAAAGCATTCAATCCACATGTGTTAAGAGAGATCAGGGGAATAGGGCTGGAAAGCTAGGGTAGATAAGCATTGATAGGTGTGTGGGATATTGAAGGACTGGTTCTTCAGGATGTGGGATGGTTGGGGAGGGTCTTTTTACCAGGCTTATATTATCTTCCATTTACAGACTTAACTGCATGGGCCCTTGGGTCTCTTATTAAGTCTAAACGCTTTATAACTTTATATAGGGTGTACCTAGCAGTGGATTCAGCACCTTCCTTCGGGATGTGATACTGATGAGATTGTCTATGGTAGCACAATGGGAGTATTATGCAATAGCAAGTGAATTGGTGCTAGATAGGCTGCGATATATAGCTTCCTAGTAACTTGAGTTAAGGGATTGATTGGGGTGAGAGTATGTACATTTCTAGTACCTTTTCCAGATAGGCTTAACCCAGATGGGCCCCTGTGGCTCTTATTAAGCCTTAACACTTTATGACTTTATGACTTTATTATGCACAAAACGTTCACCAACGCCCTCTATTAGTACAATGCAATGAAGATCCGTTGCTGGTCTGAACCGATGTCCCTCGTTGTATTTTGAAGATTCAGGTTAATTTTCCATCCGTTAAGATTTTAAAGTGTTTCATCGTGTTACATTATTGCATTGTAATGATCATCCTTCAACCGTTCCTATTTGGAGCGGTTGAAGGATCCTTGGAGAGCGGAAAGGTGAAGCGTAAGGTCAACAACGACTTCTTCTCAAAGAAGGCGTGGCTCACTGTTCCAGTTGAAGGTGAAAACCGTCTTCTATACTGGCCCTGTCTCCGTTTCCAACAGGGTGGTGTCGGCAGCATGGAAAAGAGATAGTTTCAAGGATCTGAAGAACTATAGTTCACGCATGCTTGCTCATGAAAAATGCAGTGGCCATCTGCACGCTGTTCTTCAGCTTCACCACTTCGGGCGCATGCAACAGATCAGGCCAGCACAGCTGCCAAGCGGCCGCACACAACGGACGTGTGGACCACAACCGCGCTGTGCTGAAACGGCTAATGTCTGCCGTCGTGCTGCCAGTTAAGCAGGGAGATGCGTTCTGTGGGCACGATGAGTCTGACGGCAATGTGAACAGGGGACACTTCATTGAAACATTGGAGTTGCTGAGGGAGCATGACCAAACCCTAAATGATCACCTAGCGGGCCAAAACGTTCAGCTCAAGGTAACATCGAACCACATACAAAATGACCTGATCGAGTGTATCCGCTCTGTGCTGAGCGATGTCGTCGGTGCCGAGATGACCGAAGCGTCGTGTTTGGCCACTGGCGTCGACGGAGCGACGGACAGTGGTATCCAGCAACAGGTAGCCATCACGTTCCGGTATGTGGACGGTGGGGGAAACATCCGAGAGAGATTACATGGGTTCCACACGGCTTCTGGTAGCTGTGCCGCCAATGCTATCGTTCAAATCATACTGAGCATATGTCGAGCATATCAGGAGATGGAGTCGAAACTCGTTGCGCAGGAGTACGATGGTGCTACTCGTGAGCGGGGTGGAGAACGGTGTGCGGGCTAAGATTAAGGACGAGTATCCGAACGCTAACTTCATCCACTGTTTCGCGCACCGCTTGAACCTTGTGCTCATGGATGGAGTTCAGGTGCCTGAGGTACGGCGCTTCTTCTGCGGGGTTCGAGCGTTCCACACGTTTGTCTCACGAAGCCCAAAGCGCACTGCACTTCTTGCTCCATGCGGCAGCCAAACCCGGATGTGTGGCGGTTCAGAGACACGCTGGCAGTACAAGGAGAGGGCGGTCTATGCCATTATCAACTATCTTCCGGCTCTAGTAAAATGTCTAGAAAGTATGGTGAGCGACGATGTCTGATGTCGCGATGGGTACTCGGTAACCGCTGCCCGCAGCTTACTGTCTTTTCTGTCAGATGTACAGTTCCTGTTTTTGCCAACAAAAGATTTTCCAACAAAAACTAACCTAAACTGCTGATCGTGAAACAAAAGCGCAAGATATGGAGATATCTGCCAGAGGTTTCCTCGATGATGAGTGTTTCAAACCAGTGATCGAGCGGTCCAAAATTTAATATGCAAATCTGAATATAATTTTATCGGTTAATACAAATAACTTAGTAATTTGTATCCCTCCAGTCCTTCAATTTTGCTATTTTTCAGGACAAAAACAACGTTTCGCACGAAAATCACACCTATAAATAATTTCAGTTCTACTCGTGTGAGGAACTCAGGTTCCGCGCTGGGCGGACCGCCCCTGATAGTTTGTGATGCTTTCGGACAGTTTTGCTTGCATGCGAAAGTTTTGATATTTGAGGGAATAATTTCGTGTACGATCCGAGATGAAACGTGAACATGATTCAGCTTTCGTTTTCATGTTGGGAGGGAGGAGGGGGGGGGGTGAGCTCAGTGTGGGCTGGCGGTTGGCTGAGCGCGCCCCTGCGCCCGACCCATCGGTTATATCGCCTGCGGCTGAGCTGAGGTGACCTGGGTCGGCTGGGAGCGACCGGCGGTACAGGCTTGGCAGGACTCGTGGCGTGTATGGGCCAGGTGCCCGATCGAGTCTGCGTTAATATATCACGGCTGAGTAGGCTGCCGGCCCACATCTCGTGGGCCGGCATCGGCCCATGTGCAACATTAGGCCTGTAGGGATCAAAGCAGAGTAAGTGAGGACATCTCGTGGGCAGGCAGTGGCCTATGTGCAACACTAGGCCTGTAGGGATCAAAGCAGAGTAAGTGAGGACGTCTCGTGGGCCGCCTGTGAGCCATACACATTGCATAACTGCTGTGGAGGATCAGATGCTAGGGTGATCACTCCCTCCTGAAACATTGTGGGTGGTGCTGACTGTTTTCAGTAAATATCCAGCCCTGATCAAGGATTTTAGTTTTATTTAGTACTTTCAGAACACGGTACGCTTAATAACATCTAGTGTGCTTGCAATTCAGCGTCATATAATTACCAAATTGTTGACCCAAGATCCTGTCACCTCGCCTAACTATGTCCAGTTCTCCCTCACCCTCGCTTATTGCTGTGTCGAAGTATTTCACGGTAAATGCTGATTTCTCGAATATTGTATCCTCTTGTACCACTTGTTCAGCATGCACAGCTGAAAAAAGGCGCTTCAATTCCTGCAGCCCCTTGGAAATGTTGATTAATTCCACGAAAAAGAGGAACGTTTAATGTTGCTAATGAATAAAATATACCCATTGCTGTAATTTCACGTGATCCGAAAGGTTGGAAAGCTTGCGATGTGGTATGTCGGTAATCTCGCACAGCGTCGCCGGTCTCTCAACTCTAAATAAATATCGGAGTGCAATGCGAATTATATAGATATGTGAACCAGATAATCTTCTTAAGACTCTAGCTCCCTTGCTTCGTCGTAAGTACCCAAATGTGCGAACACCATACACTTAGTGGCCAATTGTACACCATATCTAGTGACCAGATACCTAGTGGCTAATTGTACACCATATCTAGTGACCGGATACCTAGTGGCCAATTGTACACCATATCTAGTGACCAGATACCTAGTGGCCAATTGTGCACCATATCTAATGACCAGATACCTAGTGGCCAATTGTACACTATATCTAGTGACCAGATACCTAGTGGCCAATTGTACACTATATCTAGTGGCCAGATACCTTGTGGCCAATTGTACACCATATCTAGTGGCCAGATACCTAGTGGCAAATTGTGCATCATATCTAGTGGCCAGATACCTAGTGGCCAATTGCAATCTATGCAGTAGGCTTAGCGTTGTTGGTACGGGTTGTCGTATCTGGAATGATAAAATTTCAGTCGACTTAGGCCCCATATGCAGGCCCAACTGTTCTTTTAATTGTTCTACAGCTGTAGACCCGGCTTAGGGGATGGTACACGGATAGCACGGATGCCGTTGAGCGACATACATACTCCGGGACAAAAGCCATTTAAGTGCTGCAACAGCCGCTGGAAGTCGAGCCGAACAACGGCAGGCGAATTCGCCCGCGTTGCAGCCCAGTCGCTAATTAATTGGCCGGTGTACTGCACGTGTGATCTCCAATTTTAGGTGTGGATGGCGTGAGGAACGCTCTGCCGAACTGGTCGCGCAGTCCATGCTTATTTTGTGTCGGAGACTGGAATACTTTGCACCTTGGTAAGTAAGCCAAGCAGCTGTTGAATGCCATTGTGAACTGTCTGAACCTACCCACCCATATTTTCCACTTGTCTGGTTCGCCGACAACTGCACTGCATTGCATTCAATGCAGCTTCATTAATTGCGAGCGAGGTTGGGCCCGAGCGAGCCTACTCCACTGTATATGACAAAGGTTCATCTGAGTTACTCGGCTGGACCATCACGCTTACGAGCTAGATCGGCGCCTGAGCGAGCCCACTCCGGTGTATGTACGACAAAGGTTCGTCTGAGCCACCTGACCCGACCGTCACGCTAAGGAGCGAGGTCAGGGCCCAAGCGAGCCCACTCCGGTGTGTATACGACAAAGGTTCGTCTGAGCCACCTGACCCGACCGTCACGCTAAGGAGCGAGGTCAGGGCCCAAGCGAGCCCACTCCGGTGTGTATACGACAAAGGTTCGTCTGAGCCACCTGACCCGACCGTCACGCTTTTGAAACTTCAACAACTTCTTTGGTGCAGCGTTCCAATGCCTAATGCAGTCACTCACAGTAGGATCTTCTGTTATAATCTTAGTGCTCGATGGTTTTCACCGCAATATCTATTCCAGTTAAGCGCATCTTCTGTTCTAAGGAAGGGTTTTAGGGCGGAACCAACCGGGACCGGTCTAGCCGGCACCGGCTAAGGGCCAGCCAGTCAGCTGCCGGTTACGTGACTATGTCGTCATGCATCGCGACCTGCGTACCCCGATGCTGGGCTATGCCCGTGGCTGGTGTCAGTCCGATGGAGGGTGACACACCGAGCGGTTACATGCGGCTTACGCTGAAAAGGAAGGCTGTGGGACAATATGGAACGTGACAGTAAGTGACACTTTTGCTGATGCCAGAATTCGGTGTAGTGCATGCATGTCTGAGATACCTACACCAATTTCGTCAGATGAGCCCGATCTCGGTAAGACTACAAACCAGTTTCGATCTGAAGTTGACTGCTGCCTTTTCCATGCATACGTGTCGAAATTGATGACGTTATTTCGGGAATGGGGCTCCCCTGCCAAATGCCAGCACTCGCCCAAAATTTGAATCTACAGTGCCGAACTACCGAAAATGGATATATATGATGCTGAAATATGTGCACTTCCGCGAAAACTGGACTCAGTAAGGTGAATGTCTGTAGGAGCTGCCTGGAGGGCACAGCTACGGTCGGTCCACAAGGTTCCTGTCGCGGGATGGTACCCGAATCTGTTCCTGCAGTAGGAGATCCTCATCGAGTCTCTGTCTTCGCTCGTCGAGCCCCTCTGATGGCGCCTTTTGCGGGAATAGACGTGACCTCCTATGCGTGCAGATTCTCGATGCAGTCGAGTACACAATGGTCATGTTGGAACGTTTCACATTTCAAGCTGTGTATTTGCGAGTTTAACAAACTGATTTTATAAAATGGATTAATATTTGGTTTGAGTCGGATTACAGTCTGATACACTTTACAAACATGAACAAAAATGGAAGCAGTAAACCAACAGTATGCAGGGGGAACACCGAACATGTACAGTCAATTTAAAAGACGTCGTAGTTGAACATCGCGACGAGCTAGCCCCGTGCCCGAGAAGCGGAAGTGGCCGGCGGCAGTAGGTTCCAGGTCGAGATTGCCCGGAAAGAAATGTCATGGGCTTTACATGCATACAATCATAAATGAAAGAATTCCCTTTCTACAAGTGCCTAACACAACGTCGATGAGACATGTGGCTGACTTGGGAAAGTAAGAACTCCATATCAACTGGCTTCTATGCACTCCAGAGTCCTGGAATTCATGTCTCGTAGAGTGGAGGGCATGAGTCCAATACGTCAAAACCGGCAATGGCTTCGAAAAAAGTCAACAATGCGACACACAAAAAGATGACATCAAAGCTACAGCACTTAGCACAACATTTGCATAATTGCGTCAACGAGTGGTGCAAACATCGGATGAACTGATGCAGTCTAATGTCGCCATCTTTCTCGCGCGTCAATCCAGGAAGTCGAAACTCAACTCGAGGAGGTCGAAGCAAACTTCTATCGGGTGCTGTTTCCCACATACAAACTTCTATCGGGTGCTGTTTCCCACGTACATTTTGGTATTCCCGGACACTGATGCACTCAACGCCGCATTGTTAACGTTAAATTGTATCGCCTGAGGCGGTTTGTGGGGGAGGGGTTGCGCAAGTTGCGAACTCCGCTCCTCTGACACCCGCCGACACACTGACCTGGTGCTCCCACGTGTGGTGACTAAGGCTGGTTAGTGTCGTTTTTTAGTGTCGTTTTTTATCATAGTATGGCACAACGCCACAACGCCCTCCATCAGCTAAGTGTGACCTGCTTTAAGTGTACGCTGCGGTTTTTGTCACCTGATTCGTTAGTATTGCATGCTTTTATGTTCCACTTTACTTTGGCTAAGGTGCTTCTGATTGAGTGAGATTCTGAGTATGTAACATGTCCAACTTTTTTTAGCTGACCCGGTGCCGAGAATAGCCCCGTTTATCTTGTGATGACGCTTTGATTGTACTATACCATACAGCACAGTTCTACAGAGCCCCTGTGGTGCCTCCGCCCATGGCTTTGCACCATCGTCCCATGTGACGTGGCGACATTCATCGGCGCCCATCGACCGATGGCGTGTGATTAATACTGCGTGTTGACTCCAAGTAAACATTCAAAACATTACGTCGCATATGTCACATTCAGCACAGCATGTATGTGCAATGGAAATTATAATGCTTCTGCTTGTTCTCCAAGTTGACACGGACGCTACATGACCAATGAAGACGATGCGCCCTAAAGCCCAAATAACTAACTAACCATTATTCAATTTGGCATATAGCCCCACCTTATACATTGCCCATCAACCTGCACAGGCCAATTAGAGCGCAATGTGCCGGACGTGCCGCGAATGCTCCGACACTGTCGCGCTGCTGTCTGGCTCCCGATGTTATCAGGCCAGTTGCCAGCCGACCTGGTCGACGGCTAAACGCAAGCGCAAGAACCGTCAACCCTGTCACGCAAGCACAGGCAAGAACAACGATGGCCACGGCGAAATACCGGCTCAACTGTGCAATCGTCATAACTTAAGTTTCAATTCAGTCTCACAGGGAATGGTGTTTTTAGTATAACTTGTTGCAGTAAACTCATTTCTGAAGTCGCCTGTGGCCGTCCTACGACTGGAATTTAGTGATGCTGGTTCGCTGCCGGGACCAGACCGAGGCGTGCATTGCACCCGCTGATCGCGCATGCGCACACCTCTGACTCGTTGTTGTTACACCTCTGACTCGTTGTTTGCACCTCGTTCCATAATCCATAACCCACCACCACATTCATCTACACACTACCGGAAACAGCCGACATCACCACACGGTGGCAGGCTGGCAAAACTCACTCACTCACTCACTCACTCTGTTTGCACCTGGCGGACCTGCGAGGCCTGCGGGTCGTGCACGAGGGCTTGCAACATCCGCCGGGTTGTGGGCGTGGTGCCATCTGTGTCGGGTGGAGAACGGCTACATCCCCGGCCGAGTTGTCGGCGTGGTGCCATCTGTGTCGGGTGGAGAACGGCTACATCCCCGGCCGAGTTGTCGGCGTGGTGCCATCTGTGTCGGGTGGAGAACGGCTACATCCCCGGCCGAGTTGTCGGCGTGGTACCATCTGTGTTGGGTGGAGAACGACTACATCCCCGGCCGAGTTGTCGGCGTGGCACCATCTGTGTCGGGTGGAGAACGGCTACATCCCCGGCCGAGTTGTCGGCGTGGTACCATCTGTGTCGGGTGGAGAACGGCTACATCCCCGGCCGAGTTGTCGGCGTGGTACCATCTGTGTCGGGTGGAGAACGGCTACATCCCCGGCCGAGTTGTCGGCGTGGTACCATCTGTGTCGGGTGGAGGACGGCTACAGCCCCGGCCGAGTTGTCGGCGTGGTGCCATTGTGTGGGTGGAGAAGGTAACCCCGGCCGAGTTGTCGGCGTGGTGCCATCTGTGTCGGGTGGAGAACGGCTACATCCCCCGGCCGAGTTGTCGGCGTGGTACCATCTGTGTCGGGTGGAGAACGGCTACATCCCCCGGCCGAGTTGTCGGCGTGGTACCATCTGTGTCGGGTGGAGGACGGCCACAGCCCCGGCATGAATGAACTGGCCAGGCCCGCGAATGGACCAGTGACCACCGACGTGAGAAGCCCCGTACAGACGATGACATGCGGTGCCTCCTCTTCAGTGCCACATCAACCGATAATACAGGAAGAGTAGACGTTGTAGAGGAAGGGAAGCAGAATATTTGAATACAATTAGACTTGTCCATGTAGTATCACCAATGTAGTAAATGGGTGGAAATTTACTGAACAAAATTAAATCCTTTTTGCTCCTTCGAAGATGCAGTGCTTGATTACATTTTCGCCGGTCTTGGTGACCTTCAGGTTGCTGTGTGGCCATGATGAGACGATGGTGGGCCGTGCCGTGACCTGCTGTCAGCCACACATCAGGCCCACGACAGCCCGGGCAGCCTGACGGGTGTCGATAGTGTCCCGAGCCGAGCCGACAATCACGCACTCATCACGTAATTGGATCCGCTGAAGGGCACGTCGCTCCGCCGCTCATTGGTTTGTCACCGGAACGCCGCAGACGTGCGCCGGCTGACCGCGACGGGCACCGCCCACCCTGGACACGACTTGTGGCTTTGTCCACCGCAACTTCAGCGGCTGGATGGCCATTTTTTGTGATGCTATGTCTGGTTTACCGATCCAGGGCGTCACTCTGTATATATTTGGTGGGGCTATTGACTTCCGAACGCAGGTTTTGGTTCCCAGTGATGTTATTGGCATCCCAATGTTTAGGGGTGAAAAACTCAGAGCGCATTCTCCACCCGCCAACATTTTGTGACTTGGATTAGGCATCGAGGCCCGCCGAACGCCAATCCAACTTCAGGCCTAATTAGTTTTCTCACTGAATCCCCCACCCCCACTCCACCCCTACCCCGCCCCACTCCAAAATCATGTTCATAAAACGACCCCTCTGATGCCAGCTTGTGATGTGGAACAGCATACGTGGTGTTGCGTTTACGTTGTGTGGTGGGAGAATACGCAGAGATGGCGGTAATGGCTACTGCTGAAGCAGACTCGACTGCCCTGCCGAGTCTGCTTAACATATTGTGCATGAGCAGTCTACCTTAACATATCGTGCATGAGCAGTCACGGGCGCAGGAACAAGGGCACTGGGCACGGGTGCCACATCACATGCTTGTGGGCATTCAGGTTAACGCTGCCGGAGTTGCAGGAGAAGAATAGACTGAAAATATGGCTTGCCCTCCTCTCACGATTTTCGGAGCGTTACTGCACACATGTGAGCAGTTATGAAGGGGAGGGGAGATGTGAACAGTAAGCACACATTGGAAGTATTATTAAAAACGCGTGCGCAACAGCTTCTCTCATATCCGAATGCTTCCACGCCAAGGGACCTGACTGTCTCCGTCAGGTCAGTACGGCTCTTCCCCCGATCACTTCACCCAATCACTGTCCTGTCACTGGGATGCGCGGATTTTGCAGGAGATTTCCCGGTCCCGTCCGATGAGAAGTCCACCTCCTGTCGGTCGTTTTACAACGCCCATCGTGTCCAGTACTACTGCATAATGCTCTATAACTCCCTGTCGAAGCATGACATATGACCCACATCTCTCGTGATGAGATGTATATAATTCAGTCCTGATCTCTCCCCCAGCCCCGCTTCCATGCCTCCATGGTTTCGCAATAGTCCGATCTGGTTCAATATATTTGTATTTTATCATGAACCAATCATCAACTTGGTGCGATCAACTCGTCGTGTGACCTAGCCGCCAATTCCGGCGAGGGCCGAGCGTTATCCGATCATATGACGAGTGGCGAGCGTTATCCTGCTATTTGGTGAGTGGCGAGCGTTGTCCGGCTATATGGTGAGTGGTGAGTGTTGTCCGGCTATATGGTGAGTGGTGAGTGTTGTCCGGCTATATGGTGAGTGGTGAGTGTTGTCCGGCTATATGGTGAGTGGTGAGCGTTGTCCGGCTGTATGGTGAGTGGTGAGCGTTGTCCGGCTGTATGGTGAGTGGTGAGCGTTGTCCGGCTGTATGGTGAGTGGCGAGCGTTGTCCGGCTTTATAGTGGTGAGCGTTGTCCGGCTATGGTGGTTTATGGTGAGTGGTGAGCGTTGTCCGGCTGTATGGTGAGTGGTGAGCGTTGTCCGGCTGTATGGTGAGTGGTGAGCGTTGTCCGGCTGTATGGTGAGTGGTGAGCGTTGTCTCGCTGTATGGTGAGTGGTGAGCGTTGTCCCGCTGTATGGTGAGTGGCGAGCGTTGTCCGGCTGTATGGTGAGTGGCGAGCGTTGTCCGGCTATATGGTGAGTGGCGAGGGTTGTCCGGCTACATGGTGAGTGGCGAGCGTTGTCCGGTTATGTGGTGAGCGGCAAGCGTTGTCCGGCTATATGGTGAGTGGCGAGTGTTGTCCGGCTGTATGGCTAGGGGTGAGTCGGGAGCTTCATCCACGGGCCTCCTCCCTCGAGAGCTGGAAGTCCGCACGCTCAACCAGCCTTCAGCTTGTAATCTGTCGGTTACGGGACATATGTGTTGACAAAATCGCTTCTCTCTGAGGGTAGGCCGGGTAATTTGACCACCCAGTCACATACACACCACGACTCTGGCGCTGGGAGATACCTCAGAAACAAATAGACTCCGTTCTTGGGCCCCAAAGCCACCCTAATGTGATAACCCCCGCCCAAGAAAAGAAAGACTGGTAATATTGAGGGGACAATGAGGCTTTGCGTTGCCAAAAAAACATATTGCAGAAAATGCACGCCTTGACGATCACTGAATCAAGTGGTTTCAAATGCTAGTTTAATTGGAAATTGGGTGGGAGGGGATTTGGCATCCATAAGGAATATCATACGAATTATATGAGAAGGAAGTGGCATTTTTATATCTGTGTATGTGTTCAAAAAGTGCTGTCGACGTGACTATGCGCATTGTGTCGTCCATGTAGCTGTGTGCCTATGCTGTGGCTGTGTCTCGTGCTGTTGTTCTGCTTATGTGCAGTGTATTATGGCTGTTGCTGTGTCTCGTGCCACTGCTGTGGCTGTGCATTGTGCTGCGTCTGTGGCTGTGTATCTCGCGCTGTCGCTCCGACTATATGTATTGTGATGTTGCTGTGATTGTGCATTGCGCTGTGGCTGTATGTCAAGTGCCATTGGTGGTGCTGTCTATTATGCTGTGTCTAACTCTCTGTCTCGTACCATTGATGTGGCTGTGTGTTGTGCTGTGTCTGTGGCTGTGTGCCTCGTGCCGTTGATGTGGCTGTGTATTGTGCTGTGGCTGTGGCTGTGTGCCTCGTGCCGTTGATGTGGCTGTGTATTGTGCTGTGGCTGTGGTAGTGGGTCGCGCCATTGCTGTTGGTGTGTCTCGTGCTGTGGCTGTGGCTGTGTATTGTGTTGTTGCTGTGGCTGTGCATTGTGCCGTGGTTATGGCTATGGCTGTGTCTCGTCCCGTTGACCTGAGTGTGTAAACCATGCCGCCGACGGGTGTTCCCATCGGCGGCTGGCAGGGCGGCGTGCCGGCTGTGTCTCGTCGGCCGCAACTGTCGACTGCCTACTGCGTCCGTATGGCGGCCGTCTTCTGCGACCCGCTGCAGCCACCTCCAGCCACCTCGACAGCCGTCCAACGGCCCGCTGCATCCACCTCGTCAGCCGTCCAACGGCCCGCTGCAGCCACCTCGACAGCCACCTCGACCGCCACCTCGACAGCCCACCGAGAACCGTCCAACGGTCCGCTCCGGCGAATGTCGACAGCCCACCGACAACCGTCCAACGGTCCGCTCCGGCGAATGTCGACAGCCCACCGGCGACCCTTCCTGGGGGCCCTCGGACAACCCATCATCAACCCTTCGGAGGCCCTGCTTGAGGCATTCTTCGTCAACCCACCGGTGACCCTCTCTGATGGAGAACGATTATACTGTAGGCCAGCTTACCCGGCTGGAGAACACATAACGGAAATAGCCGCGTCTCGTACGACACTATCCGTGCGACGGCCGAGAAGCAGCACACCCCTGTGGGATGGCGTACTGGGCCGCGTCACCGTCACATCGGCAACAGTCGCCTGTGTGCCCGGTACCGCGGAACCGGCACCACAGTGCACCGGCTCACTTTTACGGGTCCGCCATCGTGCGTGGCCGTCCGTCGGCGCCGTTGTCGAGCCGCGTCGCCCCGACAGGCGGGCACGATTGCATGGGATCGCGCGCGCCGTCCGTCGCCGTCGTGGCGGCGGCGCCCGCTTTCTGGGACGTTGTGCACTCGCACGACTGTTCATGTCTGACGCTAGTCGGCGTCACATCTGCACCCGCACGGTAGTCTGTGTCACGTGTCGCCCGTGTTCCGCACCGATGTATTGCTCTCGCACGCTGCCTGCCGTCGATCTGATGATCTCATGACGTGATGTCGTGAGGTGGCTAACGATCTCGTGGCGTGACGTCGCGAGGTGGCTGACGATCTCGTGGCGTGACGTCGTGAGGTGGTTGGCGATTTTGTGGCGTGGCATAAGGTGGCTGACGATCTCGTGGCGTGACGTCGTGAGGTGGCTGATGATCTCGTGGCGTGACATCGTGAGGTGGCTGATGATCTCGTGGCGTGACGTCGTGAGGTGGTTGGCGATTTTGTGGCGTGGCATGAGGTGGCTGACGATCTCGTGGCGTGACGTCGTGAGGTGGCTGATGATCTCGTGGCGTGACGTCGTGAGGTGGTTGGCGATTTTGTGGCGTGGCATGAGGTGGCTGACGATCTCGTGGCGTGACGTCGTGAGGTAGCTGACTATCTTGTGGCGTGACGTCGTGAGGTGGCTGACTATCTTGTGGCGTGACGTCGTGAGGTGGCTGACTATCTTGTGGCGTGACGTCGTGAGGTGGCTGGCGATCTCGTGGCGTGACGTCGTGAGGTAGCTGACGATCTCATGGCGTGACGTCGTGAGGTGGCTGACTATCTTGTGGCGTGACGTCGTGAGGTGGCTGGCGATCTTGTGGCGTGACATGAGGTGGCTGACGATCTTGTGGCGTGTCGTCGTGAGGTGGCTGACAATCTCGTGGCGTGACATCGTGAGATGACTGATGATCTCGTGACGTGACGTCGTGAGGTGGCTGATTATTTCGTGGCGTGACGCCGTGACGTGGCTGACGATCTCGTGGCGTGACGCCGTGAGGTGGCTGACGATCTCGTGGCGTGACGCCGTGAGGTGGCTGACGATCTCGTGGCGCGACGTCGTGAGGTTGCTGACGATCTCGTGACGTGACGTCGTGAGGTGGGTGACGATCTCGTGGCTGTGACGTCACGGTCCCCGGCTCCGGTCGTCAGCGGGACAATGGTGACGCCACCGAGCGGCCGCGTCAAGCGCCATTTGTGTACACGTGATGGACCTCCGATCCGTTGCTGTGTGCCCCCTCTCCCTGCCAATCCACGTGCCGTTGGTGAGTGTTCTCCCTGGCTGCGGCCCGCAGTCGGTCTGGATACCGTGATACCGTGACACCGTGACACCGTGACGGGCCATTCACATCACGGAATGTCCTTCCCAAGTCCGCTACCACTCCAGGTAGTCGGGTTGTCACCGGGCGCCCGGTCCGGAGTCGCCAGGTGCCACTCCCTCACCTCTCACCACACCTGACCGTCCCTGGCAACGTCCCTGCTGACCGTCCGTCCCTGAACACGTCCCTGCTGACCGTCCGTCCCTGAACACGTCCCTGCTGCTTACCGTCCCTGCGCAGCTCCTGCCGCCTCTATCAATCTCCGGGGCCACCGCCATCGAGAATAGCGCACGTGTCTGGATGGTATCTGCGTGCGTCAATAGCCTCTCGACAGGTCCATCAATGCCACGTTCATCGCTTCCATGACAGGAGCAACTTCATCTGACTTGGTCAGCAAGCGGGCCGCCCTATTATACCATGTAGCTGATGTAGCTGATGCCGCGTGGGCCGCTGAAGGACCAGCTATATTTGATTGTGCGCCGTGTCGTTTCAGACTATGGGGGGAGGTTTTCCACGTGTCTTCGACTGGCTCCGGCACGGTGAAGTGGCAGCAGATCTCCGACGACCTGGTGCCCGTCAGTCTGACCTGCATCCAGGACTCGCCCAACTACGTGTTCCACATCACCGCCTACAACTCGCAGGTCGACAAGATCCTGGACGTGCGCCTCACACAGCCAGGTGAGATGTCAGTCAGGTGCCATGGGGCTCTCTCCGGGAACGCCGTTGATGGGTCGGGCTCAAACTAAGCCGATAATTCGTGGTTCAGATTCACTGAGGGAGGGGGGGGGGATGTCAAAGCCATAGCCATTGTCACCCAATGTATGTTACAGAAATACAATTCCGCCAACTGGACAAATGACGTGACTTCAATGTTAAGTTCAAGGGTCCATGACCTCAGAGCTGTCAGGGTTTGTTTAGCATCAGCCTCCTGGTGTTGTATGTACGGAATTACCCGCGCGCCTTTTTCTTTTTTATCTTCAGCAGAAAAATGACGGTCCAGTAATCGAGTGAATGAGGGTGAAGCATATTTTAAATAAAAGGTAGTAGTTCGGGGTGTTGTTTTACATACTTTTGAAGGGGAAGATGCTCCTTTAATGTTGACTTTGCCCCCCCCCCAATAATATCACTTTTTAACATGGGACCCAACGGAGTGTGCCCCCAATCCATTTGGGTCTGCCCATTGCCTTCATGTATTTTGCCCTCCATTTATTTTCGGAAATTAACACTCGTGGTAGTGGTATACACCACTTTTCTGCTATATGGCTTTTGACAACGCCTTGGATTGCGTGGTTTTTCTAAATGCTGTATGTTGGCATCTTAGTTTACGCTTCGTCCGAAGCGTGGCGCTAGTGTCGCTGGTCAGTCAAATGTCCGCACTTGGCGCAGAATGATAGGTGTACCTTCGTTGGACTTGGCATGTATTGTTTTTGTAAGATAAGTCTAGGCATGACTAGGTCGATCAGTCTAAGCTATTAGAGATAGGTTTTTCAAATGGGATGGCACTCTCCACTTCAGACAGGAAGCTGTCACGACGCACTTGATAACTGGCAGTGTGTGAAGGTAAGGGAAACCGCCTCACGCAGCAATTTTGTTAATGGAATCTCAAGGTGGTGCATGATGAACGGTGTGTGGGCTGACACACATTGAGGAATGCAAAAATTGCTCCGAGTTGGCAGTTAACATCAACAGTTTCCTTCTTTTCAGGAACCTGTTCCTATCTTCCATCGATTGCGTGTCGGCGGCTAACCGGCCCCCGATGGTCCTCGGGAGTCGCGTGGTGGACCTCTAGCGGCGAAAGTGTAAACCTTTGGTTCGGTCAACTAACGCTAGAGGGCAGAAGATGCCCAACTATTGTCAGCAGTCCGAAGGGAGGGAAGGATAGGATCCTTGGTGACATTGACACTCCGTGATATCTTATTTGTGAACCACTTCATATACCGCCTGTATCCTGGAGTGTCAATTTCCTGTTTTTCGTAGTTTGACAACGTTATGAATTTTACCTCTGAGGATGCAGAGGATGAGTGCCTCTAATACTGTTGACGTTCAGTGCTGCGCCTATGCATCAGGGTGAACACAAAAACCGTGATCTGCCCCAACCGTTCGAGGTTCGGCTCGGTGCCTGGGTACCCATAATAGTGCTTGTGTGTTGGCACCAAATTCGGTGCTCAGCAATTCATCCTATTGTCCGGTATGAAATAAAATCAATTTTGCTATCTGATATTTACCAAATATTTTTGTTTTTAAAGGAAACCACACCTGCCAATGCCACGAGGGCACGTTTGCTGACCTGCTTAGAACCGCACGGCGGTGCAATTAGGACACGTTTCCCAGGCAGGTCACCGACCTGGAACCGCTGTGCAACGTGGCACTTCTGCAAAATAATCAATCAATCAATCATGGCACGTCTGCCGGCCAGATGACCGTCGTGGGCCACATTGTAACGAGCCCTCTGTCGGCCAGGCACGAGGATCGGCCAGGCGTCGGAATGTTTCGTCTACTGGAAGGACTCAGTGACTGGCGACACCTGGGGGCTCAACTTCACGTCACCGATGGACGCCAGACAGTTCCGCGAAGTCTGCGTGAGTACAGCCTCTCTTCTGTCACATGACTCCACCACGAGCTGTCCGGTCTGCATGAGTACAGCCTCTCTTCTGTCACGCCGAACGCAGTCTCGGCCAATGGATGCTAATGGACGCAGTCGTCCCACTTAAAGGCGCAGAAATTCGGGGAAGGGGGGGGGGGGGGGCAGGTGTGGCAGCCCCCTTCCAATTTTGGTCGAGCTTTGCGTTGATCCTATTGGTGTTGCATGCAAAGAATCGACTTCAAAATAGTTGCTCCCAACTTTGGACCGGTATAACATTAATCCTATTGGTGTTGCATGGACAAAACGACTACAAAATGGCTCTTGCCCACACTTTGCGACAGTTCCCGCGCCACTGGTCCCACTGTTCCGGTGCGGACGTCGACGTTTGGATAGCCGTCGTAGCGCCGACGATGGGTGTGGCTCGTTCATTGGCTGAGCACATGGCTGCAGTAGCTCATAGTTGGTGGGGCTGCTGCCCCTCCATCCCCAAAATATATTAATTCCAACAATCCGGGCCAATGCGGTATTTTCATGTCCAAAATTGGCCACATTTCCCCAGTTTAATTTCGTTGCTCGTCATGAAGTTGGTGCCATTAAAGCGAATGTCTCGTGCGTCTTGTTTGTTGCACTTGCTTTTTACTTAGGTGTCGCTGCTTGTCATCAAGTGGGCATTATTAAAGGACATATCTGAATCTTTTGTAGTTGGAAATAAAACGGTAAATGGGTCATTTTGAGTGCAGTGTTCTGATCTTCATAGGGCCGTGTTCTGATGTTCATTAGCTCTTTCATTGTGGACGCATAAACGCTAGGTACATTTCTCGTAACAATTGAACTCAATGTAATGTCGAAAATCGGCAGTAGCGTATGCACAGAGACGCACACCTACATATAGGAAGCAAATTTAAAGGAATATGAGATATGCTTGTGTACTTTTTACCGCAATACTTAAAGACAGTATAGAAAATAAACATTAATGCTTTTAAGGGAACGAGGCAACATTATGTGGTTGTGCCAAATCCCAGCGATTCTTTTGACTGTCCCCAATCGCCACACAATTCATCGGAAAAAGTCTCATTTCCGAATTCGTCAAATCGCTGAGCAAGAAACGATCTCGAAAAGCTTTGATCCATCTCTTCGGAGCGCATTTGGCCAGGTTTCTCACGAGGGTTCCCATCTATCGCAAATTCTATCCTGGTTGAGACATATCCGCGGAAGCAAAACCCCGCATTGCATGCCTAAGAAATTCAACGGTACCCAATTTCATACTTCTAGGCTGGCCATTGGCCCATCAGAGTAGGTCAAAGGAAAACTTTTCCCTATAAGTCTGGTATCCGTAGCTGCGACGGGCTTGATACCGAATATATTTAGGATAGACCCGGGACCTAAGTACAAAAACGTAGCTTAATTCGTGAGAATGTATCAGCATTTCACTTGATTTTTCACCTTGCATGGCTAGCGTATCAGGTAATGTCAGACCCCAACGTTTGACAGCAATCGCTTTGCACATTCGCTTAAAAAAACACTCAAATGATCGCTTCAGAGTCTTGTGGAGGGCTGTACGGGGAACACAGTCTCTGAACACGAACTAATGCTGGTCAAAAACGACATCGAGTCCATTTTGAATAAACCAAAGGTCATCCGAGGCCAATTGCAATCAGTGACCTCGTTTGATCTTAATGAAATCACTGGTGTCATATCACGATCTGAGAAGATCCAAAACATCAAATTAAGAGCATAGGCGGATTAAATGTGGTAGAACACGACAAAATACCACAATTTCAACAAATTGCACCGAACAAGTCTCCTAAGATTATGTCCTAGATCGAAAACATGAAATGACCCAACCATTTTTTTTGTACCGCAATGTCAGAAAACGGTCCACCACCAGTCTTTCCAATCGACAGCGTGCTGCCGCACCGTTTTGCGTTGGTTATGACCATGGGTGTAACCACTGGGGGGGGGGATATGTCTCCCAATTTCTGAAAAGTGGCGATTTTGTCCCCCTCAATTTCTTTCGTGTCTCCCAAGCCTCAGCTATCTGAGTATGATGGCCGCAAAATTATGTTTATTCATATTTAAAGTGAAACTATCCATGCAAGGGAATCACCAAAAATACTACAAGCCGATCTAGCCAATCAATTCACATGCTATCTGTCGTCGCAAAATATCCGAGAGGTAAATCAGCAAACATTAGAAATTTCTCCTTCCAGGCCATTCTTGAATAACATGAACCTTGCCCATCTTGTGTTTTCGCTTGGGTGGAAAATTGTGCTTTGTGAGGAAACAAATTTGCATTATCGCAAGGCTTTATACGTCTTAGGTTGCATTCCCCTGCACATATATCGATATATTTTGAACAAACGTGACTCTGGGTGTACTTGGGTATCTTCAAGACCATGGAGGGAAGTCATGGGAAGCCTTAAGCACGTACGTCAAGTTAACGTCGTATTCGTATTCGTATTCAGCGACAAGTTCGCCAGCGGCGTATTTGTACTGGCGTTGGTATTCAGCGACGGGTTTATGATCGTTCAAATAAATTACCACAAATGCTTCTGCTTGTACTGAACACGCTGGAAGCAACTACATAGGTCTCACATGACCACTTTAGCGGTCAAGGTCCAACGCAAACCGGTTTGTTCGGTCGCCTCCAATTTTTTGGCGTTTTCACCCAAACCTGCCCCAATCTGCTATCAAGCGATAGCCTGTGATGAACCATCATGTAACATTTCAAGCTGGTACATGTCAAGGTCAAAGGTTAGCTTGATTTGTTAGATGGCGATATTGAAGCGATATCGGCTGAACACGAGGTTCGGTTGCTATCGCTTCAATTCCATCAACTGGGCGTCTCTCGACGTGGCTTGTTATGCGGTATCAGAAAGCTAAGCAATCGAATGATTTTTGAAGGGCAAAGGCCAAGCTGATCCTTCGGTCACCTCAACTTTATTCCGTCTTCGCTCAAACCTATCAAAATCTGGCATCAAGCGATAGCCAGTGGTGAATACTCGAGTAGCATTTCAAACCGGGACATGTCAAGGTCAAAGGTTTGATTGAGTTCTTCGATGACCTCGCGTTTCGTTGCCATGGCTTCAAGTTGCAGAAAATGGATGTCATTCGACGTCGCTTGTTGCGTGGTGTCAGTAAGTGGATAATTCGCAATAATCTCCACTGGTTAAAATTCAAGCTGATTTCTTCGGTCGCCTCGCATTTTTAGAGGGTTTTGCCCAAGCCTATCCAGATCCACTATCAAGCGATAGCCCATGGTGAACCTTCGAGTAACATTTTGAAACCGGGATATGTCGAGGTCAAACATCAAGGTCAAAGGCTAGTTTGAATTTGAATAGTTGAAGTCCTCGTGACTCGTCTCTATGGTTCAATTTGCACCAAGTGGGTGTCACTCAATTTGCACCAAGGCTTGAGTCGTATTATAATGTTACGAAATCGAACTAATTTCAAGGGTCAAAGGTGAAACCGATTTCTTCGGTCCCTCGCATTTTTTATTCGCCCTAATCTACCCACATCTGGTGTCAAGCAATAGCCCGTGGTGAACCTCGTGTAACATTTCAAACCAAGACATGTCAATGTTAAACCACAAGATTGAAGTTTAGCTTAAATTGCTCGAAGTCCTCGCGCCTCGTCGCTATGTCTTCAATTTTCATCACGTGGGTGTCATTCGACGTGACGTGAGGTACTCTAGCAAACTGTTCAGAACTCAAATTAATTTGCAAAGTCAAAGGTCGAGCTCATTTCTTCCGTCGCCCTGCGCTTCTTCGTTTTCTCACAAAGCTACCCATGTTTGGTGTCAAGAGATAGCCCGTGGGCAACCATCGAGTAACATTTTGACCCGGGACATGTCAGGTAAGCTCAAGGTCAATGGTTAGTTTTAATTCTTCAAAGTCCTCGCGTTTCGTCGCTATGGCTTCAATTTGCATTATGTGGGTGTCATTCGACGTGGCATGCATGGCATGTTATCAGAATGTTGAGATATCGAAATAATTGAAGGCGTCGAAGGTCCGGTGTGTGTACAATGATTGAGTGTAATAAGAGTAGGAGGATCGAATCTCTTTTTGTTTGCAGCCGTTGTGATAGCAGGCACTCATATCCTATATGACTAGGAGCTCCCCAAGAAATCCGTCATAACCTGCTCGGACGGCGTTCTCACCGCTGGTTTTAAATTTACACTGCCACATTGATGTTCCGGACATGTAAAACATATAACTTTTTTCTCTCTCAAATTGTCTGCTTTCCTCTTAATGGATCAACGGAAGTTGTGAAATTTGATAGAGAAATCACACATGAATGCGCACGATTTTATAACCAGTACATACCGCGAGAGAGCAATGCTGTAATCAGGGGTGGATCCAGGAATTGTCATGGGGGCACTTGTCTGGAGGGGCACCATTTCTCTGGCTACCCCTCTATCATGGGGGGGGCTACCCCTCTATCGTGTCCAAACTTACCGCCTCCCTGGTTTGTCCCCCCCCCCAATTTCGAAACCGTGGCTACACCCATGGTTATGACGAACCATCCGACGGTTTTGCCTTCTTCCCATTGGATGGCGAGAGTTAGCACGATGTTTGCTTTGACATTTGACATACTTTAACCTACCTCTATCATTGCATGCGTGGCAAACAAATATTGTGACAATTATGTATGCATAGCCGCTTTGCGGTTATGTTGTCGCATGCATAAAATATTAGGAATACTTGCATTCCTCATTTTTGATTCGAATGCACTTGAGCCACCTTGTATCTCTTGCAATGTTTTTTTTTGTGTCAAGGAAGCGACATATTTGCATTAGTGCTACTAGTATAATTATACGACGATGATGCCAGATCACACCGTAGTTTTGAAATGACTCGTTTTGTGGTAGCATGCCATAAAATAACAAAAGTGGCAATGATTTGCGTAACTTCCACTTTCCTCGGCATCCGATACATCCAACGGCACCCTCATGCCCGATTATCCCAGTCGCCCATCAGTGGCATGTTCAGAAAGCAAGGTAAATATCAGTTGGAAGGGAGATACATTTAACGCTATTGGTTTCTTAAGTCGGTCGAAAAATGTGCCAGAGTGGGGTTGGGTCACACCGCACACTAGCCGGCTGATTTTCTCGCAAAAAAACCGACAATCGGTCCTTTGTGATGGGATCGACTTTTGCATGAAATGAAGTTTCCAAATGTTGACGGGCGGATGCAGAAGCCCAAGAAAGGTGGAAGATCGGGACATTTTCCACACCGAATGCCTCCCGAACAACTCGCCTGGAGCCGTCCCTGACCGAAAGATTACGTACAAACTTCCAACATGTGTGTCAAACATTGTCATTGTAGCGAAGCGAAGGAAGACAATTAACTTTGTCGTCCTCGAAAACCAAAAGGGTTTCTGGATCAGCTCTACCATTTTTAAAATATAAAATTCGTTAAACCTTTCCCAAAAGGTTTCATAGTTGTCCGTGTAGTACTAGGAATTCCCAATATAATCAATGAAATAAACTTTGGCACTGCATATTCTACCTGTTTTTTTTATCACTCGTACTGGACGCAACACTGGCAAGCATGTGAACTACACACCCTCAAGGCATGTAGCCAATGTCCTTCAACATTGTGTGCAAAATTTAGGGAACAACGGTGAAATACGTTCGAAGCTAATAACGATGGAAGCTAAGCATGCTACGCTGAAAATTAATGATCTCCAGAATGATCCTTCGAAGCGATCAGGAGCTCCAGACAAACGCCACAGAGGATTTGGCCACGTGGTGCCCCTCGTCCCGGAACATTGGTAGTGCAACAGGGCTCGAGGAATAAAAGCATATCTCGATGCTCAAGCTGTATACAAATTATGCAATCGTGATCAATGATCACATCCATGAATGATCATGATCAATGGTGCATCAATGCGAAAAAAAATGATTGCTCGTTTTGAATCTGCCAGCGTTGGTCTCCACTCGGTATCTCCATCAGCGCCGTGTCTGATACTATCTATATCTATCTATCCATTCCACCTCAGACTATCGATCCCATCGGGCTCGGCTCTGACATTTCCCTTCCTACCGGGCAGCTCCCCCAGCAGTGATCGTGGCTCGGCTCTGACATTTCCCTTCCTACCGGGCAGCTCCCCCAGCAGTGATCGTGGGTTTCGGTCGGCTCTGACATTTCCCCTCCTACCGGGCAGCTCCCCCAGCAGTGATCGTGGCTCGGCTCTGACATTTCCCTTCCTACCGGGCAGCTCCCCCAGCAGTGATCGTGGCTCGGCTCTGACATTTCCCTTCCTACCGGGCAGCTCCCCCAGCAGTGATCGTGGCTCGGCTCTGACATTCCTTCCTACCGGGCAGCTCCCCGGCAGTGATCGTGGCTCGGCTCTGACATTTCCCTTCCTACCGGGCAGCTCCCAGCAGTGATCGTGGCTCGGCTCTGACATTTCCCTTCCTACCGGGCAGCTCCCCAGCAGTGATCGTGGCTCGGCTCTGACATTTCCCTTCCTACCGGGCAGCTCCCCAGCAGTGATCGTGGCTCGGCTCTGACATTTCCCTTCCTACCGGGCAGCTCCCCAGCAGTGATCGTGGCTCGGCTCTGACATTTCCCCTCCTACCGGGCAGCTCCCCCAGCAGTGATCGTGGCTCGGCTCTGACATTTCCCTTCCTACCGGGCAGCTCCCCCAGCAGTGATCGTGGCTCGGCTCTGACATTTCCCTTCCTACCGGGCAGCTCCCCCAGCAGTGATCGTGGCTCGGCTCTGACATTTCCCTTCCTACCGGGCAGCTCCCCCAGCAGTGATCGTGGCTCGGCTCTGACATTTCCCCTCCTACCGGGCAGCTCCCCCAGCAGTGATCGTGGCTCGGCTCTGACATTTCCCTTCCTACCGGGCAGCTCCCCCAGCAGTGATCGTGGGTTTCGGTCGCACCCAATCGCCGAACGTTTGTCGGACGTTTGCCGAAGGTTTGCCGGACGTTCACCGGACGTTTGTCGAAGGTTTGCCGGACTTCTGCCGGACGTTCGCCGGACGTTTACCAAAGGTTTGCCGGACGTTTGTCGAATGTTTGCCGCACGTTCGCCGCACGTTTGCCGAATGTTTGTCGGACGTTTGTCGAAAGTTTGCTGGAAGTTTGCCGGGCGTTTGCCGGACGCGGTCGAATTAATTTGCGCGTGGCTGGCCGGCACGTACGTCCATTGCCGGCGTCCCATATTAGCACCGACGCTCATCCATCTCTGCCAAGCGGCTCGCGCCAGGCTGCGGCGCGTCGCCGCTGTGCCGCCGCTGTGCCGCCGCTGTAACGCCGCGGTCACGGCGAGGCCGATGTCTGCTGCTGGGGCTGGGCCGGGTCGCCAAACACGGCGGCGGTCTGTCGCCGCGACGGTTCTCTCCGGCCGTGCTGTCGGCGGCCGGGCGGGCGTCGGAGCGGCGGGTCGGACCGTCCGCTGCTCGCCAGGCCAGCTCGGGTCTCGTCGGCAGGCGTCTCATCAGTGACGAGGCTCGGCTGGGCGGGTGTCGGAGCGGCGCGTCAGACCGTCCGCTGCTCGCCGGGCCAGCTCGGGTCTCGTCGGCAGGCGTCTCATCAGTGACGAGTTTCGGCCGGGCGGGTGTCGGAACGGTGCATCAGGTCGCAGAATTGCCAACATCTCAGGTCACGGGGACTGCTCGAGGCGTTCGGGAGTCGGCGAGTACGCTTCGCTGGCCGGGTCCGGCGTCTAGCTGTTGTCGACCAGGTCTCGGTGGTGGCACGCTCTCCGCAGCGGCTTACCGACCACTCGCACGCTCGAGAAGCTCGTTGGCAGGGCTTGTTTGCGGAGGCCGAGCACGTACGTTTGTCTACAGGACTACCAGGCGGCTACCTACGTGATGCCGTCCGTTGTCGCGGGCTGACTGTCGTCTGCAGCCGCAAAGTGGCCGTGTGACGCGTCGGGTGTCTGCAGACGCCCGTCGTGAGCTCGTGTCGTCCCGGCTAGCTCCTGACTGATCCGCATGTCTCGGCCCATCAGTGGATATGTTCGGTCCCGAGAGGATGTGCTCCCGCTGAACAGCCGGAAGTGATGTGATGCCGAGCTGGAACAGCCGCGACGCCCCGGGAGCTCAGCGACGGGTCGGTCCCGCCCGGCCACCGGTGTGTCTGTGAGGGCGACAACCAGCTTCCAGGACCAGGCCTGCGGCATAGCTGGGCAACAGTCAACACGCTCTGTTGCTGGCGCACATTTTAGCGTTCAGTTTTGCAAATGGTGCTCATATTTCAGCAGTAAGCTTGACCACAGTCGGCATATTGCATTTACATTTCAAATGTGTTTACCATATTCAGCATTTGAACAAGCGTTTGGACAACATTGCAGTCGACATCGCCAGAAAGACGTTCGTTTCTGATGCGGTTCTGCCGACGATAGCTACACTGTTGGTAAAATCGAGCCCTGTTGCCCGATATGGTTCAGACGTACCAAACCTGAATGCATTGTGCTGAATTTTGCGCAAAATCGATTGAACTTATCGCCCAAATGCGTGCGTTTTTGCCGAAATTGAACGCAAAAGGCGGTTTCAGTTTCTGTGAAGCTAATTGCTCACAGCCAGCATTCGGGTCGTCAGTCGCTACTCTGGTCAGTTTCTCCAAAATTTGTACCTGCCATGCGTCACGACTGTCATGTGCTCTGTCACGTGCTTTACAGCGTAGCTGTTGGTCTCTGGGTGGTGTTCTCAGTCTCGGCCCGGTATCTAATGTGTTGTACTCGGTGCGGTATTCTCCGTCTCGGCCCGACAGCTAATATGTTGCTCGGTGCGGTATTCTCAGTCTCGGCCCTGTAGCTATTGTGTTGTCCTCGGTGCGGTATTCTCGGTGCGGTATTCTCGGTCTTGGCCCGACAACTAATGTATTGTACCTACTAGGTGCGGTATTCTCGGTCTCGGCCCGACAGATAATGTTGTGTACTAGGTGCGATATTCTCGGTCTTGGCCCGGCAACTAATGTATTGTACCTACTAGGTGCGGTATTATCGGTCTCGGCCCGGCAGATAACGTCTGTGTGATCTCGAGGCGTCTGCTCGGCGGAAGTCATTGCCATGACATGATGAGATCACACGAGATGAGATGGGATGAAAGATGAACATTATCCCGCCAGCTAACGAGCCTGAATCAAGCCTGATACCGGACTTCGAGATGTAGGCTCGGTGGGACGCCGCGCGCTGCTGTGCAGTCGTGTCTCATCTCTGTGTCACATCTCGCTGTGTCACATCTCTGTCACATATCGCTGTGTCACATCTCTGTGTCACATAGCGCTGATGTGCCGCCCGCTGCTATGTAGTCTCTGTGTCACCTCTCTGTGTCACATCTCGCTGTCGCATCTATGTGTCACATCTCGCTGTGTCACATCTCTGTATCACATCTCTGTGTCACATCTCGCTGTGTCACATCTCTGTGTCACATCCCGCTGTGTCACATCTCTGTGTCGCATATCGCTGAGGTGCCGCCCGCTGCTATGTAGTCTCTGTGTCACTTCTTTATGTCACATCTCGCTTGTGATGCAGACGGTACCCCACCGTGTCAATTTTAAAGGGATGCTCCTTTTGATGATCTTTTCACAAAAAGATGACCGTGAATTTCATGATCTTCTTCACAAATAGTTGAGATAATACCGGAAAGCTATTCTTGAAACCAAGAAACGAAAGAAAAGTAAAATCGTTTGAGTCAGAAATGGCTTTAAATGCCAAAAAGTATTCATCAAGTTGAGCTCCTTGCCAAATTGTTTTGAGGCCAAAAAGTGGTGGTCCAGAAAACACTTGGTTCTTTGAAATTAGCTCATGCAGTAACATGGATATAGAAGGTGAATCACGAATCTAGCTTTTGCTTCCCGTCCATTATCGCTGCTCAATTCATGCAAATATCCCGAAAATTTGGAAACTCCAGCTTCAGACAACAAAATTTCAGGCACCAATACAATTGACCCGCATTAAGATTCTGAACTGAATAACCGCATTTCAACTACTAGTCTTCTCTTTATACACATGACGCATGACATGCGCCGCTTACACCTGTATACTTTGCTTACAACAGTACGAAACTCAATACTGACACAACGAGGCCTGGAAAAACAGACTGTTTCTGGGTGCTTGGCATCCAGGACATTATCCTCTCCAGAACATTATTCTTCTCATTTTTCTCATTTCTAGGTTGCATGGTGCCGTTTAACAAGGAGCTGCTCGGTGACAAAGTGCTCAAGATCCATTAGAAAATGCAAACTGAGCTTCTTATGCTGCAGGTTTGAGGAAAAATATCCTCTCCGTGTTCGATTACCCAGTTATTTTTATTTCCACATCCAGAATTACGAAGTACAAATCGAACTCTGAACACAACCGAACTGAATGCTGGGCTACCGATGTGTAGAAAAGTCTTTTTCTCCCCCTCTCTGATGGGGCAAAACTCTTCTGGCACGTTGATAGTTCTAGGGATTGACCTCGACGTTGGACGATATTTAAGAACCCGGGAGTATTCATTCAATAGCTCTAAGCCTTCATCTCAGAGCTCTGATCTCACATCTTGACACGCACCTCCAAAGCCAGTACTTCTATATTGGGCTATTAGTCAAACAGTCAGCGGCCATGATGCTTGAGACGTTAATGGCGCAGCGTGATATATGCGTTAACAATGTAGCTGCATCTTGATAGACGGGTGCAACAGCTTCACAAGCGATTCACCGACTTATACTGACCGGTCTTCAATCACGCTATTCTTCTATCAAAGAACTACATCTCAAGAGACACAGCGACTCTCGGGCAGAGTCCTCCGACGTACCTCGATGTGGGGCGGCGGCTGCCGGCCGCCCCCAGTGGCGTCCGCTCGCGACGAGCGCTAGGTGACAAGAGAGCGAGCCCTCGCGGCACCGTCCGAGGTAACTCACAGTACGACACGTCACTGGTCGCGTGACTTAGTCCACGTCACATGACTGACTGCGCGCGCAGGGGTTTGCTCATCCCCCGGCCGGAGAACAAAGGCGAACTCTGTGACTTCTACCGCAAGCGGCCCGCTGTCTCACCGACATCAGAGACATACCATGTCAGCTCAGAATCGTCTCTGGTAACATCCAGTTAGGACCTCGCGTGGGAGCCGGTGCTGAGAGTGCACCTTCGTCCAGGCCAGCGTCGGCCTGGCGCCGACACGTGAGCAGCCCCAGACAATGCCAACTCAGCAACTCCGCGCACTGTACACAGACAGTCGACGGCTTGGAGCGCTGCAGCCCATCATCTGACGACGGCGGCGGCCGCTCAGGGTACCGGGGTGCTCCTACCATAGGATGATGAAGGACATCATCTCGCAGCTCGCCGAAGGGTTCCCAGAAACCGGGCCGTGGTATTAAGGATAATGAAGGAAATTATTTAATGTCTCTCAACTATAATGGATGAATTACGTAAATTATTTAATGTCTCCATCAACTATAATGGATGAATTATGTGTGCTCCTACCACAGGATGATGAAGGACATCATCTCGATTGAGGTGCTCCGACCATAGGATGATGAAGGATGTTATCACGCAGCTCGCCGAAGAGGGTCCCAGAAACCGGGCCGTGGTATCGAGGATAATGTAGGATATTATTTAATATAATGAATTAATTATGTAAATTATTTAATGGCCCCCTCAATTATAATGAATGAATTATGTGACTTATTTAATGTCCACACCTGACGGTGAGGGAGGGGGTTGGACTCGGTGGCCGACTATCGAGGCCACATCTGCGGCGGCCGGGGCGCTGTCCGGAAATGGGGAGGGGAACAGGGCAATGTCCACTGACCGGCCTCGATCGAAGCGGTGGCTTGCCTACGTAGGCAAACAGACAAGCTGGCACCAGGTAGGTGCCGGAACTTGTTGAGACATTATCTGTGGGGGTAGGGGGCTGAATGGCTGGGATTAGGATACCCCGAAAACCAACTTTGTTACAGATGCAAAAGCAACTACCCAAAATTGCATTACTTCACTTCACGGCGGGTGATGTCATCAACGACGTTGATCTTCACTACACCTGTTCGCTTAGAAAATGGAAAAATACTAACGGTGCAAGTGTACGGCATGACAACCACACGATTCGGATAAGTACTCACTTAGTGGCGTTGTGAACCGTTTCCCCTGCGCTATGTAACGTTACAGGTATACCAAATTCACGAAAATAAGCAATCTTCAAGGCCACGTACTAGTGTTGGGCAGTAACCATATGATGTCTCATCGGTTGGCCAATTGAGCACACAGTACAATAAAATATAAAAATGCTTTTTCCTACTTTCTGAAGATGGCGAGGCATAAATAGTATCAAACCAGATTTCTGAGCTACGCATTTCAAAATAACACCATATAACCAGTTTTTTTTCAAGCGAAAAGTGCCATGCGTTCCCTTTGACGGGGGCGCCGTGCTGTCCAGCCGGTCATACCGCAAGCTCTCTATCCTGATCCTTGGGATGCAGTCCGTGCGTTACCGTGTCCCACTGAATACAGGCTGTGCGTTACCGTGTCCCACTGAATATAGGCTGTGCGTTATTGTGTCCTACGGAATACAGGCTGTGCACCACGCCCCTCAGCTTGTGATGCGTACACCTCATGTCATGCCTACACCTCATGTCATGCCTACACTTCATGTCATGCCTACACCTCATGTGATGCGTACACCTCATGTGATGCGTACACCTGATGTGATGCCTATACTTGATGTGATGTCTACACCTCATGTGATGCATATACCTCATGTGATGCATATACCTCATGTGATGCGTACACCTCATGTGATGCGTACACCTCATGTGATGCGTACACCTCATGTGATGCCTACATCTCATGTGATGCCTACATCTCATGTGATAATTGCACCTCATGTGATGTCTCCACCTCATGTGATGCCTACACCTCATTAATTTATAGCTTGGTGATGGTGATGATAGCTTGGTGTAGCTTGATAGCATGCCATTGATGTTTGTCTATGTAACTTTGGTCTCTGAGAAGTGGACAAGAACAGTTCTGGTATATATGGCACATGTCAGAATATGAAGTCTTGTATGCTGGTTTTGCGATGACTCTAAGTTGCATGGACCTAGATTCAAACCCCAGAACTCGCTTGAAGGGACAGACATGCAGATGGCAACAGTGGCATAACAAAGTCAACAATGGCAATTTTGAAAAGCCAATCACCTTTGAAGTGGATTTTTTTCCGCGATCCTTGCGTTAATTGTTGCCAGGTGTGGAACAGGTGTGCAGATTCCCCTGACCCCTTTCCATGGAAAGGGGTCAGTCACTCATGGGTGCAGTGCACTGCCCCCATGAGTGACTGACCCAGCGAGCAATAGGGGCCAGTCACTCATGGGTGAAGTGCACTGCCCCCATGAGTGACTGACCCAGCGAAGCCAACCATGAGTAACCCACGAGCAATAGGAGTCACTCATGGGTGCAGTGCACTGCCCCCATGAGTGACTGACCCAGCGAGCAATAGCACATGGCAGATGCCTTGTATTTCATGGGACCTTTTCTAGTTCCATGAAGCTCGACGAGCTCAGATCATATGGCAACACGTGGTTTCAGGTCAGATCGTAAACAGAAGCACAACCCCGTATCGCCACCTATATACTATGACGTCGTTTCAGGAATATTATTTTGTTTCTCATTAGTGGTAGTTGAGGCTGCTTTATAGAATCTTGGGTATCAATAATTCAACATTTTCACAAGCTCAGAGC
Source organism: Ashinkailepas kermadecensis (assembly GCA_034440615.1). Classification (NCBI taxonomy): domain Eukaryota; kingdom Metazoa; phylum Arthropoda; class Thecostraca; family Neolepadidae; genus Ashinkailepas; species Ashinkailepas kermadecensis. The sequence continues at coordinate 172,499 of JAOTOM010005149.1, read as the reverse complement.
TCTTGGATCATTCGTGTTCTGTTATTTCATTCGGGTTTCTTTAAAGGTGACTGGTTATTGTAGTCGCTGGTGACTGTGGCCACTGGTGACTGGTGACTGGTAACTGGTGACTGGTGACTGTGGTAATTGTAGTGACTGGTGACTTGTGGTGGCTGGTAACTTGCGATGACTGGTGACTGTGATCGCTGGGGACTGTGGTCACTGGTGGCTGGCGACTGGCGACTGGTGGTTGTGGTATTTGTAGTGACTGGTGACTTGTGGTGGCTGGTAACTTGTGATGACTGGTGACTGTGGTCGCTGGTGAGTCTGGTGACCGGTGGATGTGATGACTGGTGACTTGAGGTGACTGGTAACTTGTGGTGTCTGGTGACTTGTAGTGACTGGTTTGGTGACTGGTGACTGGTGACTGGTTGGTGACTGGGGATTGCGAGCAATCGGGTGCGACCGCCATGAGGGGCCTTCTCGGGCCCATCAAGGCGGTCGCCCGGAGAACTCCCTACAGCCCCCAGGAGGGTGCTGCCCCCTTCACCCCCTTAGCTGATTCATACCAGAAAGTCACAGTTGCCCCTACTAGGGTTTGATCGTGGCGAAAACGCAAACATATAATAAGAAATAAATGCAGAAACAAGGAAGCGTATAAGCAGTAAGAGTGTAACAGAGAAAACATTTCCCGCAGAAGTAACATCCGCCGCCAGATAGTAAACCCTCCATCCGCCACCGAACGCAATTTCATTCCCCCGTTCCCCAGTGTTTGTTTTATTTTGCAAACTGCAACAGGATGCGTCACACGCGAGGTGCAGTTTAAAAGTAAGCTCCGCTTTTCTCCCAAAGTTTGTTAGTAACCGCAGACCGTTCAAAATTATTTCACTTCTCAACGTGCTCACCACCTTTATCTCGGCACAGCCGCCAGCGCCTGATCGAACTTTGATAGCAATCCTCCAACTGCCCTCTGGGGATGTCTCTGCCATTGGTAGATCGCAGTTCCGAGGGCAGTTCTGAACTTATGCCGAGTTCCTCAGGGAGGATCACTGAAGTTCCCGGACATCCAGAAGTTTGATGGAGTCAGACTGGAGAATAGGATGGGTGCGGATGGTTTCGATGCCTTTTTCTAACAGGAAATCCATGACAGTCCGTGGCTTGTGCATCCTTGCCTCGTACACGCACATAAACACACATACACATACACACACACACACATACACACACAGCACACACACACACACTCACACACATATATGTATATATATATATATTTTTATATACATATATATATATGTATATATATATATACATATATATATATATATATATATATATATATATATATATATATATATATATATATATATATATATATAATCAACGTAGGGAGCAATCCTTCCAGTACACATTCCCGACCGCGTAATATGCATGTGTAAGCTTCTTCTTGTTCTTCTCTTATTTCGTACTGTTTCTTTGTTCTTCGGTGAGACGGCATAGTAGGTTACGAAGTAGTTCCATAGGTCATCTAATATTTTCAATGTTTCGTCAGTCCCTACTGACATTTGTAACAGTGGATACGCAGTCACATATCGGGCAGATAAACAGAGGAAAGGTTAGGTTACATATTAATGGTACAATTATGTGTTAAGTCGGCAATGTACTCAACTCAAGTTGGTTGCACATCGAGGCCCATCGAGTCAGGTTGTACATGCAATAACATGTCAGCTGCTGGGGTGTCGTTAGCTACATATATGACGCGTGTGACGATTGTGATCGATATAAGCTTTTTATCTGCGCGCGCACCAATTGAACCAATTACAGTCCAGCATTTTTGTGACAATAGCTAAATAGTTCCCGTCAAAGCGGCTTCGGAATCCATCGATCAATCGGCGGATTCACCGCTTCGGGAAAATTCACCAGCTGAAAATGATATAGGGCTCACGTGTTACCACGCCAGCCAGGCTCCCGTGGGAGCGATTTGATATGTGAAAACAAATATAGCTGTATTGTATGCAGTTGCGTTTCACAAAAGCTATTCTTTCTATTGTCACAACAATTCTACACTGTAATTGTTGAACTTGGCGCGCGCACAGATAAAAACTGATATCAATCACAATCGCCACTTGCGTCATATATGTACCTAAGCGACACCCCAGCAGCTGATTGCTATTTATTACCCAGGGCTGGTCGCACATATGCACTGCATGCAGAATTCAATCGAAAATGTATGGTATCCGAACAAACATGCATTGATACAAGATATAAATATGCAGGCACGATCACTTTTTTTTCGGCGACAGCCTTCACAGGAAGGTACGCGTACGTTGGCCTAAGTGCTGATCAAACATATTCCAAAGTTTCAGGACACCATCATGTTCTTGTTGGTTATTAATGGTGGGCTTATGCAAGCAGATGATAGTTGCCTCCAATATTTTTAGTCGTTTCCGTTTTTTTTTCTTGGGCGAGTATGGTGGTGCCCTCCACTAGGTCCCGTCTAGTTAAGGTATGGTCGCTGGCAGTCCTTGTATGTATAGGTGGAGAACCAGATTGCAGATGACTGATAGGGTTATGTGATAATGACTTAGTGTTGTGGCCAATGTAGCATGCGTTCTGAAGTTTGCAGCCTCCAATTGTAAGCAGTTTGCAAGCATATACTACATTGGTGGCTTTCAAGCACGATTCCTTGTACTCCTTATTTGTTGTACTATGTTTGTATATATATTTTTACTATATTTTCCATGACGAAAGATGTGTGTTTGTTTTTGCAGCAATTAATCAACCAAATGGAGTCGTCTTCGTTCGCTGGGGTTACCCGACTTTTGCCGACGATGATGGATTTAATGGCGCGCTCGTCCGCCTTATGGCTGGTGGTCATCTGATTCTCGGAATGCAGCTGATGTTTGGTTTCAGTAGAGTCCGTTAAAGCCGCTTGCTTGTCTTTGGCTAGGAATAAGTGGATATCCTCTTTGATTTCGTTAACTATATCTGCACATCAGTAATCGATGGTCACAAGCCTTTGTGTGTGGTACGAAAACTTCTTTCTTCTTCTTTCCACTACTTCACCACCTTCACAGTTTCGTCAGTGCTGGCAGAGCTGCAGAGTTCGCTTGCATAGCTTGATAAAGGGCAGATGTTGCCCTCAGCCTCCGTTGCTTCCTCCTCCCGCTGAACACGGTGTCCGTAATCTAATATCCGTGCTCAGTGCAGCGTCTGGAGACGTCGCTCTGTGTCATCCTCGAGAGCCAGACCCGCTGCATGGATCGATTCCCCTGGAAATGTCCTTGCTACTGGGCGGCGGACCCGGTGCTCAATTAGCGTCCTCTCTACACGTTGTCAGTGGCGTGGCGTGGTGGGCCGTGTGGGGGCAGATTTCCACACCGTCACCGCCTCCCCGGAAACGCGATCAACGCTGAATGAGACCCCCACTGAGAGTTAGAGCCTGCCGTTCCGGTGGAATTAACGATATTTTATTCTGCCGATGGCCGGCCGCCCTGGCTGGCAGGCTAACGCATGCGATCACAAATCCACCGGAAAGCTGGACAAAGCCGTTACAACGAGCTCAGTATTTTCCGGTCGAGCCATCTGATGTCAGGTCGGTACAATGGACGTTGGAAATCGGTCCAAGCTAAACGACGCTGGTTATGCGCGGATTTTACGGTATTGGCGCGAACCGATGGCCGGTGGACAGTTTTTATGGCGCGAACCCATGGCAGGTCGACAGTTTTTATGGCGCGACGAAGGCCGATGACCGGCATGGTGTTTTAGGCGATCACTCGTTACGATAACGAGCCCGAGTTGATCAGGGGAGTGGCCCCCAGGGCGTCGGCTGGCTGCACGCTCCCCCACCGCTCGTCCATCGCTCGCTGCCTATTTCCGACCTGAGTAATACGCCCATGCGCTTCTGATCCGGTGCTTCGTAACTGCTCATCTCATTATTCAGCCATTTAGCTGTTGGTCGCATGAATAATTATTCACATGGAATTCATTATAGATCAGTTGGATGTGGGGAAATGACGAGAACTTTCGCAATGACGAGATGCATGGCTGCATTTGACATTGAGCTTGTGGTATTGTGAGCTCGAGCTGCCACAAACGATCGGATTAATGGCTTGCTCGATGTTCTCCACAAGCTCCTTCAATGCTATGCTTGCATAAATCGTACTCATTAAGTTTCATGCAGCCGTTCTAAGAACAATAACATTTAATCGTGACGTCTGGATCCGTTCATCTCGATACAGGTGGCACAGGTGGCACCTGTATCGGTGGCACAGGCACAACATAAAAACAGGTGGCACAGGACGCCTCTTCCTAGCCTGGTATATAATGCACCTGTGTCGCTTTGTTTAAAGGTAAGAAATAAACAAAATTGGCCGTCACTTTTGTGAAATATGCATTTTTTAGGTCGAGATGACCGCTAGAACCTGACAAGCGACGTTTTCGTGCCACTGTTGACATGCTTGTGGCATTATAAACACCAGATTACTACTGCATTATGTTTGGATACCAGAATCACTATGGCGTAGCTTAGGTTATTCCCGGCTAAGCCTAGCTGGCCGGCTAAGCGGTATCGAATAGGGCTGCATTGCATCAGCATGGTGGATCTTGGTACTTGGATGCTCGCTGATCTAGAATGACCGTGCCTTGTGTCCTCTCGGACCACTTACAGAGAGGTCCCAACAACTTTGAGAGGCAGTTTCGGCCCGTCCATGCCGCCATCATCAATCGGTGAATTCAGCTCTTCTCTGAAGTCCAGACAGCCCCCGGTGCACTGGAACGACAAGGTCTTCCCCTTCACTATCTAGCCATGTTGTTTATTACCTCAGGCCGACTTTCTGGTCTACTTTAAATTCTTCATACGCCGAGGCTCCCCGACAATCTGGCACACCCCAGGATCCGACCGGACGATGAAAGGAGAAGCGATTTCCACCACCACCTTGCTACTACTTGGATCAAACAAACCTCACTCCTACATCGATCTCACTTCAGTTTTTCCTCGGTCTCACTTCGATCCCAATTAATTCCTATTTCATGCATACATCGGCTAAATTTCATCCCATCCGATGGCTGCTACGATCAAAAATTACGCTTATCTCATTCCAACTCATATCCAGCCTACTTTTTGCCTTGGTACACATATACAGCCTCACTCGTACCTCGGTCCATTCTCGATCGCACCCTAACTCCACCTTGATCCCTCCTCCGTCCCGCATCGGACCCACCTCAGCCTCACATTGGTCTGCTCGCTCCGGGCTGCTTCTGATTTCTGACGGGTTCCCGCCTCTCATGCTTAGTTTCTCCCGACTCCTCTGACATTTCTAGTCTCCAATTTTCCTAGTCTTTTCCGGTCTCTTTCGGTTTCTCCCGACAGCTTCCTGGTATCTTCCCAGATTCCCTTGATCTTCCCCGGTATCTCCCCAGCTTCCCATGATCTGCCCCGGTATCTCCCCAGCTTCCCTTGGATTGCCCCTGCATCTTCCCAGCTTCCCCTGATCTGTCCCGGTATCTCCCCAGCTTCCCATGATCTGCCCCGGTATCTCCCCAGCTTCCCTTGGATTGCCCCTGCATCTTCCCAGCTTCCCCTGATCTGTCCCAGTATCTCCCCAGCTTCCCTTGATCTGCCCCGGCATCTCCCCAGCTCCCCATGATCTGCCCCGGTATCTCCCCAGCTTCCCTTGGATTGCCCCTGCATCTTCCCAGCTTCCCCTGATCTGTCCCGGTATCTTCCCAGCCTCTCCTGATCTGTCCCGGTTTTCTCGGCCTGATCTGCTCCGGTTTTCTCGGCCTCTGATCAGTCCCGGTTTTCTCGGTTTCCCCCGGTTTGTCCGGGCCGGACGGTCCGGCTCATCGCTGATGTGATGAGACTGCGGAAGGCGGCCCGACGGCAGACCCCAGCAAATCTCGGGCCTGTACTGAGCAATGATCAATAGACTCTGGGCGGCTGGGAGATTGCTGAAGGCGGCCCGAGGTCGGACCCCAGCAAATCTCGGGCCTGTACTGAGCAATGGTCAATAGACTCTGGGCGGCTGGGAGATTGCTGAAGGCGGCCCGAGGTCGGACCCCAGCAAATCTCGGGCCTGTACTGAGCAATGATCAATAGACTCTGGGCGGCTGCGAGACTGCGGAAGCGGCAGCAGGCAAGTCTCTGGGGAACTGGCGCTAGAGCCGTGGCTCACAATGCCATCAGCCGCATGATGCAGGCTGGTACCCGGTAGAGAATGTACTGGTGTACCCGGTAGAATGTAACGCGTGTACTTTGAGTTCGTGAATGACCTCACAAAATGCGTTGCGGTGCGAGGGCCTGACCCTGTGGACGACCCGAGGTGTGATGGTCCGGTCCTGTGGACGACCCGAGGTGTGATGGTCTAGTCCTGTGGACGGCCTGAGGTGCGAGGGCCTGACCCTGTGGACGACCCGAGGTGTGATGGTCCGGTCCTGTGGACGGCCTGGGTGTGAGGGTCTGGCCCTGTGGATGACCCGGGGGGGGTCCTACCCTGTGGATGGCTCGAGGTGTGAGGGTCTGGCCCTGTGGACAGACTGGGATGTGGGGGTGTTATAGCTGCTGATCGAACTACAGACAGACCCTGATGTGCAATTTCCAATAGCGAACACTCGTGCAGCGTCTTCCCCAGTGCTGATGCAGTAACTGGAAATTCGTAATTTCTGGTGAATGGTATTATTTACACCCGATCATTAATTTGCCAATGTGAAGTTCCCAGTTCTGCCTGTGTCCATATAACGTCCTTGTAATGTAATGATATCCCTTAGTTTATTTGCGCTGAATGGAAAATGAGCAGACAATATACACTTTTAGCCGTGCATCTCCACTCAAATATTTACTGTTTTGCTATTTTCCCTCCATGCCTGGGACCTGGCCATACATTCAAGCCACCGTTTTGATTAGCAAGTCATCCATTGAAAAGTCAACATCTAGGCACTCCCTGTATTTGCATATCACGCTGGGTGTCGGCGTCAATCGAGGCGGTTTCCCGATGCACATAGCGGGTCGTATCTGGCAGTGGCGATGCCTCGGATGTGGCTCGTGTATTGGATGCCGCCTTTGATAGCGCGGCTGGGACCTGGCGCAGGACTGCGGCCCACACGGCCTCTGCAAGCTCGGTGACACGCACAGTTTGAGAACGGGTCGGCGGCGACACGCGGCAGGGCCGAGAAGGCAGTCGCTGGCGCCTGCGCGTCGGTCCTAACTGCCACGATGGTCCCAACTGCCACGATGGTGCGCCCGCCAGTATATCGGAAATTTACGGGCCAATCTTCTTGGACTGTATGATAACGCCGGAATTGGTGACTAGTTTATGGGCACTTTTTCTTGCTATGTTTTCTAACCAAGAATCCGCAACACCCGCAGCCGAAATGTTGCACCGATGTGTGTTTTGAACATATTTCATTGACCTGTCTCCGCCACGAATTTTTCGCCGATCTAGAGCGCTCCTGAAGAACGAGTGACATAATCCCTACCCGGTCAGCTACATCGCCACACGTGTTTTAGCGATATAGTTCACGATATCATCGAAACCTTATATATCTCCTGACCGTCTCAGACGTTTTATCAGATTATACCCTGAACGCAGTCTCGGCAATTTGATGCATTATTTCCAATGTATCTGCTATTTTCTACACACCAGGCTTGTTCTTTGAGAGTTGTAGAACAAATTGTTGTCACAACTTGTTTTAGAACAATTTAGCGAATTTAGCTGCAACGTTTAATCCGTTCACTGATTCACAGAGTCGCTAGGCAGAGAGCCCGAAGCAGAGATTCGTTCTTAGTGCTTAAATTGAGTAACACGACTTTAAGTGATCTGTTAGTTAAATGTACGGGCCATCAGTCGCTAGACCATGATGCCTGCCTGATGTGTTGTCCCCCCCCCCCTCCCACCTCTGCCGGGTAGCACCCAGTCTCTGTATTCGTGTCGCCTACTCGATGTGCTGTTCTCCCCCCTCCCTCCACCGAGTGACACGCAGCCTTCGCGCCCACGCCTGTCCAATGTGTTGTTTCTACCCATCTCCGTCGCCCGGCGGAGGGGGGGGGGGGCTGCTGATGACACACAGCCACCACCGCCAGTTATGTGGTGAACCCCCGCCGTGGGCCACACCCTGAATCCGATTATTTATCGTCCAATAAGCGGCGGGCCGACTTACCCAGAAGCGGCGGGCCTCGTCAGACGTTTCCCCTGCGCACGCCAGCGTCTGCCGGCTAAGAAGCACGCTCAGTCGACAATGACCCAGTGGAGAAGAATGTCACGTGGGGGATGACGGACGCTGCCGTATGCTGAATGCATTGCCGACGGTGAACGTCGCTGCTCGCGAAAGTTGGTTACCATCGGGAACTTCTGACCTGAATGAACTTCCTGTACTGACCTTGGAAAGTTATTTTAACTCGATTATCTTCTCGGAGAAAGCAGTCTGCATGCCCTGCTATGCAGCTGAAGCTATTAGATTCGTTCGGAAATCATTCAAAGCTCTTCTAAACCTTAAGAGAGCGTCTCAAGATTTCTTAGAATTTAAATTCCTGCTAAGGAATGTGAAAGGGAATCGTTAATTTCCTCTAACTGCTGATACATCCCGCTGGATTACCCATCACACGAAGCAATGACCTTTTGGACTTCGCTACCCATCAAGGCCTGCCGCTTGCTGTCAATTTAGTAGGTCAGGCATGCCTGCACATGCTGACGTCATTTTCGGAATCGCATTAATGCTGGGAATTGGTGTAATGTCTTCGAATGTGGGAAGCGGGCATCAGGGCTTGTATTTATACTCTGACCGTATGCAGTGCGTCAAGTGACATAGACGGTAGACCAGCCAGATCAGCCATTCCACCTTCCCGGTCAGGTGGTCCAACGTGAGGACCACCTGACCGTCTAACCGGCGGTCAGCGCCTGACATTCTGCACTGGTGGGCACGGGGTGCCGTCTGCACTGGTGAGTGCGGGGTGCCGTCGGCACTGGTTGGTGCGGGGTGCCGTCTGCACTGGTGTGTGCGGGGTGCCGTCGGCACTGGTTGGTGCGGAGTGCCGTCTGCACTGGTGAGTGCGGAGTGCCGTCTGCACTGGTGAGTGCGAGGTGCCGTCGTTACTGGTTGGTGCGGGGTGCCGTCTGCACTGGTGAGTGCGGGGTGCCGTCGGCACTGGTTGGTGAGGGGTGCCGTCTGCACTGGTGAGTGCGGGGTGCCGTCGGCACTGGTTGGTGAGGGGTGCCGTCTGCCGACCGGCGTGGCCGGGGCCGACAGGGGCGGAGCTTCCCGGGCCGAGCGGACGCCGCGCAAAGGTGGTGCGGAGCGACAGTCGGCGGCGCGCGGCTGCCGGCGACGGTCGGCGGCGGCACGGCGGCACGGCGGCGTGTCCCAGTGTGGTGCCGCAGTCGTCCGACGGCGGTACGCCGGCGGCGGTGTATCTCAGTGTGGTGTTGCAGTTGTCAGGCGGCGGTGGCGCGGCGGCGTGACCCAGTGTGGTGCCGCAGTCGTCCGACGGCGGTACGCCGGCGGCGGTGTATCTCAGTGTGGTGTTGCAGTTTTCAGGCGGCGGTGGCGCGGCGGCGTGACCCAGTGTGGTGCCGCAGTCGTCCGACGGTGGTACGCCGGCGGCGGTGTATCTCAGTGTGGTGTTGCAGTTGTCAGGCGGCGGTGGCGCGGCGGCGTGACCCAGTGTGGTGCCGCAGTCGTCCGACGGTGGTACGCCGGCGGCGGTGTATCTCAGTGTGGTGTTGCAGTTGTCCGGCGGCGGTCGGCGACAGTCGGCGGTGGAACGGCCGTGTGTTCCAGTGTAGTGCTGCGTCGTGCGCGACGAGACCGACGGCGACCCACAGCGGCGCCATGCGGGCGGCGGCCGGACCGGCTCGCCGTGCCAGTGCCGTCCGACGGCGGCCTGCGGCCGGGGGGCCGGCGGAGCGCGTCACGGCCGCCTGTGCGGCCGATCGGTAGCTGCCAATCCGATCACCGCGCCGGCGACGGCCGCTGCGTGATCCGAAATCGACGTGCGTCATGGCGGAGGCCGAGCGCCGAAACCCGTGATCGATAGCGCGCCGCGCCGGCGAACGCGTTCGGGCTCGGGCCTCGTCGCGTCCGCGTCCACGTCCGCGTCCGCGTTCGCGTCCACGTCCGCGTCCACGTCCGCGTCCACGTCCGCGTCAAGTGTGGGCGTCCGCCGGCGGACGGCGGCGCCATGAATCCGCTCTTCTGGCTGACAGCGCGCTCCATGAGGCTGGGGTCCCCGGTCGGCCGGCGCCGCCACCAGTGTCCGTCGTCACACCACCGGCCGGAGCAGCCGAACCGACCGGACACCATCTGCGGCTACCGGCCGGACCAGCCGGACCGGCCGGACCAGCCGGACCGGCCGGACACCATCTGCGGCTACTGCGAGCGTTTGGTCAGCGACGGCAAGCGGCTCTGGCGAGACGGCGCCGCCGAGCGACGGCTGCCCGAGCCGACAGGCCACCGCGCGTGTGACCAGTGCTGTGACCACACGAGCGACCGGAGCGGTGACCGCACGAGAGACCGGAGCTGCGACCGCACGTGCGACCGGAGCTGCGACCGAACCTGCGATCGCACATGCAGCCGCGCCTGCGACCGAACGTGTGACAGAACCTGCGACAGAACGTGTAATCGAACGTGGGACCGAACGTGCGACCGAACGTGTGACCGAACGTGTGACCGAACGTGTGACCGAACGTGTGACCGAACGTGTGACCGTGGCAGGAACGAATACGCCGACAGGGTCCACAAGAAAACCTGCTCGCGGGCCGCTAATCGAGCGTGTGACCGGGGCGTGGACTTGATCAGAGATCGAGGCCATGATCGGGATCGAGGCCGGGACCTTGGACGAGACGCTGACCGAGACCGGGATCGAGATGGAGGTCGAGATCTAGATCGAGACCGAGATCAAGAACGAGACTTGGACCGTGAACGAGATCGAAACCGAAACCGAGACCGGAGCCGTGAACGGGACCGAGACCGTGATCGGGTCGGGGACCGAGAGCGAGATCGGGACCGTAGTGCAGATCGTGACGGGCATCGGAGCGAAAATCAGGAGGCAGGTCAGGATCGAGACGGCGACCGAGATTGTGATCAAAATCGGGATCGAGACAGCGACGTGGACCTGGACGGAGACCGCCATGGCGCGCGGAAGGACAAGCAGGACAGAGACCAGGCCTGCAGTCACACACATAAGCGGGTCTGCCACCCATGCACAATCACCTCCCGGGATCGGGACCAAACTCAAGCTTCTGAAGAGAGCTCTGACCGAGAGTTCGACGGCAGCGATGGCCGCAGTGGCGACTGCGACCGTGACCGCGGCGCCGAATTCGGTGCTGAAGGTGCTGCTGGCGGTGCGACCAGGTCGTCGGAGAGGCTCGCATCCGGCGAATCGATGCTTCCTCTCTGTCAGGGAGGAAGCAGAGAGCGACTATCGAAAGACTCTGGTGACAGGGTGAGATGGGAGGCCGGAGACGACATCCGGTGTGGAAGTGGCGTGACAGGCGGGGCTGAGGGTGACTCGCCTCACGCTAAGCGTGAAGGCGCTCCGTGCCGTGAGCGTGAAGGCTCACGGCACGGAGCGTGCTGTGAACGTGACCGCCGTGCTGAGTGGGGTGTCCGCACCGGCGACGCCACCGACGACCGGCAGAGCAGTCGGCAGCCAAGTGCGGGCCGTGATGCCGACGGCGGCACACGGCGCGGCGGTGGCCGCAGTCCGGCCCGTGCCGACGGCGAGGCCCGGCTCGGCACGCGTCCGCCCCGTCACCTGGCCGTGGCCGGTCAGCAGCGTGAGCCGTCGATCGGCTGCGTGGGCCGGCCGCCCAGCCCCTCCGCGGAGGAGGAGGAGGAGGAGGAGGCGGCGCCGAGACGCCGACAACGCGGCAGACGGACCCGCCGCGCGCCTCCGCCGGCGGCCTCTCGGCCGGGCCGCCTCACCTGGGCCAGCGCGCCGCCGCTGGAGCGGCTGGAGCGTACGCCCAGTCCGCCGACCGAGATCAGAGACCGGCCCGACACGGCGCTGGACGTCCAGCCGTCGGACGCTAGCGCCATCTCCAACTTCCACAGGTGTCGACTCGCCAAGAGCAGGCAGAAGAAGAGCCGCAGCAAAGTATGTGGTGGTGATTGTCTGCGATATCGTCAGGCTGAGTCAAAGCTTTCCCGATTATTTTTAGGCGAAACACTCGTGGGATCCGAACGCTAGCGGGGATCGATGAGAACATCAACAGCTGGACGCTTCCTTCAGCAATGGCATGCCACGACATGAGTTGCAATGCTTCACTAGTCAAAAGACAAGAGGCGAAGCTCATCAGTACGGAGTTGGGTTCCAGCGTGCAAAAATTCATGCCAAAGGTCGTGATTTCGACATGCGTGCACATTTCTTTGGTCGAACAATTAGCTGTTAAATATATAATCCATCATAGCTTATTATTAAAGTTGAACGTTTTGCACCATATATCATGCATGCAGCAAAAAGCTTGTTGTGCTTCATCGTTTTTGCCAGCCTGCCTGAACTTGACTAAATGATCACTGGTCGGTAGAAGGCTAACCACTGAGAAACGGAATGTTTGATGGTGTTATCGACCTTTATAAATCGTTGTTGAAGGAAGCTAACTACCACGGCCCCATGTAATTATGAATGTAGTTTCTAATGATGCCCGGAACATGTGACTATAGTGGTTTACTTTTCTCGAATTTAACCTGAAGCGTTATAAACACTAGTGACCTTGATGTCTGGTCGATGTCTGGCATCAGCGTGATAGTAATGAAAGCAACGCCGCTCTTCGATAGCGGGTGGGCATTTCGAGGTTTTAACGTATAATTGTGTCAAGAGACAACGGTAGCCGAGAATACAAATACCACGACCAACTTATCATTAAAGTTGCGGGGATTCGGCGAAGATGCAAACTAGCCTATACTTGCAGGTAGGTAGTTAGGTAGTAGGCTATGGGCGCTAAATGACCAATGCAGTCGATGCGCCCTAAAGCCCAAATAACTAACTAACTAGGTAGTAGGGTACCTCCCTGAATCTACGTAATGTTGATGTTGCTTGACTGATTTTACATCATGTAATATGAAACATTATCTATGAACATAAAAGGGCGCTGTATGACCAACGCAGTCGATGCGCCTCTAAACCCAAATAACCAACCAACTATGAACATAAAACATGCATGCAGCACATCAGTACATTTACTCAGTTAGTATTACCATAGGCGTGCAAACGTCTTCAAAGTTGGGGAGTGGGAGCAAGAGCCATTTTAAAGTCGATTCTTTCCTTGCACCGCCCAGGTAGGTCAGTAATAAATAGCAAACGCCCACATAAGGTCAATGATAAGCTTGTTCAAAGTTTGAGGTAGGAGAGTCCGCTGCCCCCTATGCTCCCCTCCCCCGGTTCCTACGCCCATGTGTATAACTGTCACTGGCTGTCTGAATAGAAATGCAAGGAGGCTGAAAAGTAGAAATGTAGGCAAGGTCGATTGCTGGCTGGCTGCTAGCAAGCTTGCTGCGACTGGCCACTGCAGTGCCAATCCTCAATCTAAAGGACTCTAAATATTACAGCAATGGGGGATGCCTGGGTGGGAGACCAAGCTGAATGTGGTCAGCGAAACTGACGCACTAAAACTGCGATCGACACTGGGTGGGGGTCTGTCCCCCCTCTCCCGGAACGTCGCCAGGCTTTTTCATCATGTGTATTGAACGTCCGGGGGCTGAAGGGGCTTGGGCTTGGGCTTGGCAGGGCCTCCTCTAGCACGGCAACAGGATGGCGGGCAGACCCGGTCATTGTCGTCCGCCCCACTCTCTTCATGGCCGTGTCCGCCCCCAGTCAGCGATCAATACCCATCGCTTTTGCATTACTGGGGGAGGGGAGGGGGGGGGGGGGTATGGCTTCCTCGGACAATGGTCTCGCATTCGCGAATTGGCGCAACCACTAGTCAAAGTTCTGTAGACGAACCCCTGTTGAGGGATCAGGGATACTTAATCCTCATGTACTTCCCGTTGGCTCCGAGCAGGGCCTTTTAATTTATCTTCGTGGGTGCCTGAACACCACCATTAACAAGCGTCCCTACCTCTTCCCCTAATAAGTACGAGTACCGAACTATCCCCAATTGCATGTTCTTGGATATGAGTCTGCTTGCCTTCCCATGAACCCCTACCCAACGCGAAACATGTCAGGAGGTGTGTAGATATTTTATCCACCCTGTACCGCTTTTTCACTTGTTATCACAATTTGTAGCTTATGCGCAGACGTCATCTCCTAATGAAGATCAGCTTTGTTGCGTATTTTCATGTGTATTTCGAAGAAACGTGTTCTCAGTTAGATAATATTTTAAGATCAGAAGAAAATCCCGTGAATTGTCTACATGGCTGTATGATTAGTTTTCTACGCATTGCTTTTTGCCATACATTTGGGTCGCAACATGAGCCCGAAAATGTGCCATGCTCAGTTGAGAGTTATTTTCCGTCGCTTGCTTTTTGCTTCACAGCGACTGTGACTGAGACACTTCCACCAGTGAGACAGATGGATGAACTTTATCATTTATATATAAGAACCTTGGTTGCACCTGAAGTTGAGCTTGAAACCAAAAATATCAATGGAATATCGGCGAGATACATCACAGAAAGTACAGCGCCAGTATCGCAAAGCTACGCAACTTTCCCGACATCTGATATCACCACTGTCTCGCTAGCGCTTTGAATGATTAGCCATTCGCATGTCAGAGTGGCATCACGTGATGAAAATAGCTTGCTGCAATGCAGAACTGATTACATCACCACGCCGAGAAATATTACCGGCACTTTCAAGACATCTATTTGTTCAGATTTACACGGATCAATGTCAAGCTACCAAAGTGTGGCGCCGAACTACACTACCGAAATAGAACATCAATGCATCAAGCTGTTCAGCACCGTACCACATACCCCAGCCGTCCCGCACCGTACCACATACCCCAGCCGTCCGGCACCGTACCACATACCCCAGCCGTCCGGCACCGCATCACATACCCCAGCCGTCCAGCACTGTACCACATACCCCAGCCGTCCAGCACCGTACCACATACCCCAGCCGTCCCGCACCGTACCACATACCCCAGCCGTACAGCACCGTACCACATACCCCAGCCGTCCGGCACCGTACCACATACCCCAGCCATCCAGCACCGTACCACATACCCCAGAGGTCCAGCACCGTACCACATATCCCAGCCGTACAGCACCGTACCACATACCCCAGCCGTACAGCACCGTACCACATACCCCAGCCGTCCGGCACCGTACCACATACCCCAGCCGTCCGGCACTGTACTACATACCCCAGCCATCCAGCACCGTACCACATACCCCAGCCGTACAGCACCGTACCACATACCCCAGCCGTCCAGCACTGTACCACATACCCCAGCCGTCCAGCACCGTACCACATACCCCAGCCGTCCATCACCGTACCACATACCCCAGCCGCCCAGCACCGTACTACATACCCCAGCCGTACAGCACCGTACTACATACCCCAGCCGCCCAGCACCGTACTACATACCCCAGCCGTCCAGCACCGTACCACATACCCCAGCCGTACAGCACCGTACTACATACCCCAGCCGTCCATCACCGTACTACATACCCCAGCCGTACAGCACCGTACTACATACCCCAGCCGCCCAGCACCGTACTACATACCCCAGCCGTCCAGCACCGTACTACATACCCCAGCCGTACAGCACCGTACTACATACCCCAGCCGCCCAGCACCGTACTACATACCCCAGCCGTCCAGCACCGTACCACATACCCCAGCCGTACAGCACCACATCACATACTCCAGCCGTCCATCACCACATCACATACCCCAGCCGTCCAGCACCGTACCACATACCCCAGCCGTCCAGCACCGTACCACATACCCCAGCCGTCCAGCACCGTACCACATACCCCAGCCGTCCAGCACCGTACCACATACCCCAGCCGTCCAGCACCGTACCACATACCCCAGCCGTCCAGCACCGTACCACATACCCCAGCCGTACTGCACCGTACCACATACCCCAGCCGTACGGCACCGTACCACATACCCCAGCCGTCCAGCACCGTACCACATACCCCAGCCGTCCAGCACCGTACCACATACCCCAGCCGTCCAGCACCGTACCACATACCCCAGCCGTACGGCACCGTACCACATACCCCAGCCATACAGCACCACATCATATACCCCAGCCGTCCAGCACCGTACCACATACCCCAGCCGTCCAGCACCGTACCACATACCCCAGCCGTCCATCACCGTACCACATACCCCAGCCGCCCAGCACCGTACCACATACTCCAGCCGTCCAGCACCGTACCACATACCCCAGCCGTCCATCACCACATCACATACCCCAGCCGTCCAGCACCGTACCACATACCCCAGCCGTACGGCACCGTACCACATACCCCAGCCGTCCAGCACCGTACCACATACCCCAGCCGTCCAGCACCGTACCACATACCCCAGCCGTCCGGCACCGTACCACATACCCCAGCCGTCCGGCACCGTACCACATACCCCAGCCATCCAGCACCGTACCACATACCCCAGCCGCCCAGCACCGTACTACATACGCCAGCCGTCCAGCACCGTACCACATACCCCAGCCGTCCAGCACCGTACCACATACCCCAGCCGTACAGCACCACATCACATACTCCAGCCGTCCATCACCACATCACATACCCCAGCCGTCCAGCACCGTACCACATACCCCAGCCGTCCAGCACCGTACCACATACCCCAGCCGTCCAGCACCGTACCACATACCCCAGCCGTCTAGCACCGTACCACATACCCCAGCCGTACGGCACCGTACCACATACCCCAGCCGTCCGGCACCGCATCACATACCCCAGCCGTCCAGCACTGTACCACATACCCCAGCCGTCCAGCACCGTACCACATACCCCAGCCGTCCCGCACCGTACCACATACCCCAGCCGTCCGGCACCGTACCACATACCCCAGCCGTCCGGCACCGCATCACATACCCCAGCCGTCCAGCACCGTACCACATACCCCAGCCGTCCGGCACCGTACCACATACCCCAGCCGTACAGCACCGTACCACATACCCCAGCCGTCCGGCACCGTACCACATACCACAGCCATCCAGCACCGTACCACATACCCCAGAGGTCCAGCACCGTACCACATATCCCAGCCGTACAGCACCGTACCACATACCCCAGCCGTACAGCACCGTACCACATACCCCAGCCGTCCGGCACCGTACCACATACCCCAGCCGTCCGGCACAGTACTACATACCCCAGCCATCCAGCACCGTACCACATACCACAGCCGTACAGCACCGTACCACATACCCCAGCCGTCCAGCACTGTACCACATACCCCAGCCGTCCAGCACCGTACCACATACCCCAGCCGTCCATCACCGTACCACATACCCCAGCCGCCCAGCACCGTACTACATACCCCAGCCGTACAGCACCGTACTACATACCCCAGCCGCCCAGCACCGTACTACATACCCCAGCCGTCCAGCACCGTACCACATACCCCAGCCGTACAGCACCGTACTACATACCCCAGCCGTACATCACCGTACTACATACCCCAGCCGTACAGCACCGTACTACATACCCCAGCCGCCCAGCACCGTACTACATACCCCAGCCGTCCAGCACCGTACTACATACCCCAGCCGTACAGCACCGTACTACATACCCCAGCCGCCCAGCACCGTACTACATACCCCAGCCGTCCAGCACCGTACCACATACCCCAGCCGTACAGCACCACACCACATACTCCAGCCGTCCATCACCACATCACATACCCCAGCCGTCCAGCACCGTACCACATACCCCAGCCGTCCAGCACCGTACCACATACCCCAGCCGTCCAGCACCGTACCACATACCCCAGCCGTCCAGCACCGTACCACATACCCCAGCCGTCCAGCACCGTACCACATACCCCAGCCGTACGGCACCGTACCACATACCCTAGCCGTACGGCACCGTACCACATACCCCAGCCGTCCAGCACCGTACCACATACCCCAGCCGTCCAGCACCGTACCACATACCCCAGCCGTCCAGCACCGTACCACATACCCCAGCCGTACGGCACCGTACCACATACCCCAGCCATACAGCACCACATCATATACCCCAGCCGTCCAGCACCGTACCACATACCCCAGCCGTCCAGCACCGTACCACATACCCCAGCCGTCCATCACCGTACCACATACCCCAGCCGCCCAGCACCGTACCACATACTCCAGCCGTCCAGCACCGTACCACATACCCCAGCCGTCCATCACCACATCACATACCCCAGCCGTCCAGCACCGTACCACATACCCCAGCCGTACGGCACCGTACCACATACCCCAGCCGTCCAGCACCGTACCACATACCCCAGCCGTCCAGCACCGTACCACATACCCCAGCCGTCCGGCACCGTACCACATACCCCAGCCGTCCGGCACCGTACCACATACCCCAGCCATCCAGCACCGTACCACATACCCCAGCCGCCCAGCACCGTACTACATACCCCAGCCGTCCAGCACCGTACCACATACCCCAGCCGTCCAGCACCGTACCACATACCCCAGCCGTACAGCACCACATCACATACTCCAGCCGTCCATCACCACATCACATACCCCAGCCGTCCAGCACCGTACCACATACCCCAGCCGTCCAGCACCGTACCACATACCCCAGCCGTCCAGCACCGTACCACATACCCCAGCCGTCTAGCACCGTACCACATACCCCAGCCGTACGGCACCGTACCACATACCCCAGCCATACAGCACCACATCATATACCCCAGCCGTCCAGCACCGTACCACATACCCCAGCCGTCCAGCACCGTACCACATACCCCAGCCGTCCATCACCGTACCACATACCCCAGCCGCCCAGCACCGTACCACATACCCCAGCCGTCCAGCACCATACCACATACCCCAGCCGTCCATCACCACATCACATACCCCAGCCGTCCAGCACCGTACCACATACCCCAGCCGTACGGCACCGTACCACATACCCCAGCCGTACAGCACCGTACCACATACCCCAGCCGTACAGCACCGTACCACATACCCCAGCCGTACAGCACCGTACCACATACCCCAGCCGTCCAGCACCGTACCACATACCCCAGCCGTACTGCACCGTACCACATACCCCAGCCGTCCAGCACCGTACCACATACCCCAGCCGTACGGCACCGTACCACATACCCCAGCCGTCCAGCAGCACATCACATGCCTCAGCCGTCCGGCACCGTACCACATACCCCAGCCGTCCATCACCGTACCACATACCCCAGCCGTACGGCACCGTACCACATACCCCAGCCGTCCAGCACCACATCACATGCCTCAGCCGTCCGGCACCGTATCACATACCCCAGCCGTCCATCACCGTACCACATACCCCAGCCGTACGGCACCGTACCACATACCCCAGCCGTCCAGCACCACATCACATGCCTCAGCCGTCCGGCACCGTATCACATACCCCAGCCGTACAGCACCACATCACATGCCTCACCCGTCCGGCACCGTATCACATACCATAGCAGGTACTTCCTAATGCCAGCGCCATCAGCACAGCCAGAGCCTTTGGGCCCTGGTGGTAGTTTTTCCATGTGTCGACTGTTGTGGGCCATACAGCGTCGCCAATCTCATGCCGATTAGTCGCGGGTGAAGTGTAGCGGCAGATGGGACTCGAGCCCACAACCTTTCGGCTGGGAGACGGGCACCTTGCTTCCAGACTGCTCGCGCTCCGCACTTCGACCGCGACCTAGACACTCGCTAAGGGCGATTAATTATGTCACACCACCCACCAGGTTCATAGGTCGGAGCACATCAGCAGCAAAAACAGACACCCGCTCATAATAGTGTCCTAGCTCTCCTTAGTTAATGCCGTGTAGGTACACGACATATGCCGTATGATGGTGGTCACGTGACTTAAGTTGTAACGGAATTGATGTACGTATGTTTTAACTGCTGGCGGTTGGAGTAATGTAGTTGGTCTGCTGGCGGTTGCAGTGGTGTAGCTGGACTGCTGGTGGTTGCAGTGGTGTAGCTGGTCTGCTAGTGGTTGCAGTGGTGTAGCTGGTCTGTTGGCAGTTGCAGTGGAGTTGGACAGTTGCAGTTGGACTGCTGGCAGTTGCTGCGGTTTACCTAAATTGCTGTCGACTTCATTGGCTATCGCATCTGGTGTTGTGCCTGGCCTGCTCTCTTTAGTTTGTTTTTATTTGCGAACGATTATCCCCCCATGTTTGATCGCCTGATCGTCATGTTACTACATGCATGAAGTACCGATTGCATTATCGTTTCTGACTCTTGTGTTGCAATAACTGAGTGCTGACACTGACGATTTTCTGAGGCATAGACCTGTCCACAGGAACCGGACTGCAGTAGCAGTGCTCATCATCGAAAGGTCATTAGTTGTCAGCTCCCAGCCTGCCTTTCAATTCAACATAGTGATGACAATACCGCACTCCCAGTTCTTTTGATGTATTCAGTAGGAAGTGTTGACAATACTACACTCCCAGTTGTGTTGATATTTTCAGTACGAGGTGTTGACAATACTGCACTCACAGTTGTGTTGATATCTTCAGTAGAAAGTGTTCTTTGTGATACAGCAGTGTCGCGACGTGTTTATAAGACAGCAATTTGGCGATGCTGTTCTATTTCCGAGTTGCACATATGGAAGTTTCATGTTATTTCGCGCGCAAGGATGCAGCGAATAGTCGCTCCAGTATTCCTCCAAGCCAAACAAATAAATTCGTTTAATCTTGGCTGTCCCGCATACCAGAGCTTTGTCTGCTCCAATTTTCGGCCGAAATGGAACGTGATCTGATGCTCAAAATAAGCAGGAAAAATTCAAGCCCGAAACGGGTTCAAATGAAACCTTAGCTTGTTCACACCTTTTTGTTCTCTTTCGTTTCGTTGGTAGACTTCTCCAGCCAAGTCTTCGTGTCATCCTATCACCTTCTCGCAGCTATGTATAACTTGATGCCCAATTTGATGATCAAGACTGCTCAGATCTGGTATGACACGGTATCTCATCTTAAGGACTGATATGTTCGGCTAGACTGTCCTTCGGGTTTGACAGGGTCTAGACGACTGGCACGTGTCATTCCCGGCCGTCACCCCTGCTCTGGCCCGGCACGGCACTGCTTTCGTTCTGGTGTAATACTCGCTGGTCTCTGGCTACTGTCGACGCTGGCCGTCCACCAATCTCGGAGCGACCTCCCGACAATCTCGGAGGACATTGCCGACAATCTCGGAGGGCACTGCCGACAATCTCTGAGGGCACTGCCGGCAATCTCGGAGGGCACTGCCAACAATCTCTGAGGGCACTGCCGGCAATCTCTGAGGGCACTGCCGGCAATCTCTGAGGGCACTGCCGGCAATCTCGGATGGCACTGCCGGCAATCTCGGATGGAACTCCCGACAAACTCAGAGGGCACTCCAGGCAATCTCGGAGGGCACTGCCGACAATCTCGGAGGGCACTGCCGACAATCTCGAAAGGCACTCCCGACAATCTCGGAGGGCACGCTCGGCCATCTCGGACGGCGCGCTCTGCCAGTCGAGTCGAGTGGCGCCTGAATAATGCAACTGCCAGGTGGCCGCAATGCTGGTAGTGGTGGTCGCGTACCTCAGACACACAAGGAGACCGCTGGACAGCATACAGCCAGACGGCAGATCACAGGACCGACCACGGCACCGACACGGCACCGACCACGGCACCGACCATGGCACTGACCACGGGAAGACTAAGGT
Source organism: Ashinkailepas kermadecensis (assembly GCA_034440615.1). Classification (NCBI taxonomy): domain Eukaryota; kingdom Metazoa; phylum Arthropoda; class Thecostraca; family Neolepadidae; genus Ashinkailepas; species Ashinkailepas kermadecensis. The sequence goes on along the minus strand of JAOTOM010005149.1, from coordinate 150,719 downwards.
ACCGACCACGGCACCGACCACGGGGCCGACCACCAGCAGACTACCGGGCAGACCAATGGACAGCGGACCACCGGGCAAACCACCGGAGAGATCTCGGGGCAGACCACGGAGCAGACCACCGGACAGACCGCTGGGCAGGTCGTGGGACGGATGACTGGCCAGCGGACCACGATACAGACCGCCGGGCAGACTACGTGCCAAATCACCGGAGAAACCATGTGACTGGGCAAACCTTGGGGCAGACCAAAGGTCAGACTAAGAAACAGACCAGCGGACAGATCACTGAGCAGAGCACTGAACAAGCGACGGAACAGTCCGCCGGACAGACCATTGGGCAGCGGACCACCGGGCGGACCACCGGGCAGACCACCGGGCGGGGCACCTGACAGGCTGTTGGCAGACCACCTGACGCAGACCCTTAGATAGCGGACTGCTGAATACACGCAGCAGAATGCAGTTCCATCCGTTATGTTGTCTTTGGCAAGGGATGATCACAAGGATAGGACAACTGGTAGAATTAGCCCTATAGGGTTAATACATTTGTCTTGGCATGCCCTTGGTGCGATGAAAACAAAAAGGTTCGGTGAAATAGTTTCGAATGCTGTGCATGATAATATATATTACTTCCCCGGTGAAGACTATTTCCCACAAAAATATTCACGTATTGACGATAAAATACCGTTCGTAAATACTTGAAACATCAATATTTTCGTATAAACAAGCGAAGCACGAGAGCAGCATGGAAGTGAAATATAAATATACCTTGCACGGTGAGCTTTCGCTTCAATTTTATAAGATTGTATGCTGATGAGTGGAACTGGCTCTTGCAGGCCGGCTGGTTTTGACGCTTACGACTCTACATAGCAGCTCTTATTCTGCGTCGTGGAAAACAAGGCTTGTGTTTCAAAGAATGCCTCGTCTCACAAGTGCAAATAACTGAATGCATCGCCATTGCTGAGCCGTTTATTGTTCATAAAAGCCATACAGTGGGGGAGAGAACCGATGTATATTCCATTTTCAGTAGAATTATAATCGTGTTTCGTTGTCGACAATCGTCATTTCGCAGTTCCTTGTGTTGCCAAATGATGAGGAAATTCTGGGCTGCTAAGCGTATGCCACAGTGAGACTAATCTTGAAGGACAAATTTAATCAGAAGAACTATTGGGACTCATCGCACAACTTGTTTTAAGAAACAAACACGGGGCCAGATATTTTCGGGCTGGTATTTGAATACATGAGGTGTCCGGGTGCAAGAGATCAAACTCGAATGAGATCAAACTCGCATGAATGTGGAATTTCCATGTCGATCGTGATGAACCTTCAACGTGTGTTGTCATGAAGGCATGTTTCTAAATGCTTTCTGGTGCACTCATTAACTGTTTATATGGACAGTGGGTTTCTGACTTGGCAGTTGGTACGTGTATCACGGATTAGTCGTTTGTGTGACCTTCAGGGCGCGCCCACTGTGATAGTCATACAACGCCCATCTGTATGGAGTATTGCAAGGTACGATCTGAATAAAAGGAGCTTTCAGGAGGTCCAAGGAAGCTCAGCATGTGTCACCCTATGCTTTTCTGAATATAGATGCACAATTAAATATCTTCTCAGGAGATAAAAGGAAGGGAAGGAGGCGTTATTTCCGCACATGTGCTAAGCTCGTATGTCATGTTCATCACGGATTCACACTGGATTCACATTCGGTCCCCATCGTATCAGCAAGAAGTACCCAAAAGCAACCTCTTCACGGAAACAGTACCAGCGAAATACTTGAGCGAAATGCTAGCGCGTACATAATTGTGTAACCAGAAGTTTGTTGCAATGCATGCCCTGTTGTTTGCATGTACACAATCTGGAGGAAGAGGTTCGGTATGCATTCTATTGCTGCACTTACGTAGTCATTACACTACTGCGCTGGGCTGCACCTCATTTGAGGTCTTCGCTCACCGATTACTTCAGGTATTGTGATTTACCAGTTAGCGCTGCCTCCCCGAGTCTGTGTCTTCGGAATCGCCCCAGTTTATGCTACGTCTAGAGAAACATGGCTTTAAAGACATTCGCATCTGGTCATTGCGTACAATGAACTTTTCACTGGAGGCATGGGCGAGTCTTGTTGTCTTGTCTGGTATGTATGTATGTACGTATGTATGTTTTAAAAGCCATCCACATACATATGGTTTTTCATGCGCTTCTGATGTCCGGCCGAATGTGCCTGGTCTTATTGACTTGTCGGTAGGTAGGTAGGTACTTGGGCTCTTTTACGACGCATTCGACTACTGAGTCACCGGCCATAAGGTCGCAAACCTCGCACGTCGGTTGGTCGCGGGTGGACTCTGTAATCCCACCGGTTGTGGGATTCAAATCCTGATCTTACGACCAAGAGTTCAACGACCGGCACCGACTGAGCTACCGCGGCACCCTGTTGACTTGTCTGGTGTTCAGCCGATAGTATCTGATATCCGGCCGGCAGTGTCCGGTTTTGTTGACTTGTCTGGTATCCGGCCGGCAGTGTCCGGTCTTGTTGACTTGTCTGGTATCCGGCCGGCAGTGTCCGGTCTTGTTGACTTGTCTGGTATCCGGCCGGCATTGTCCGTTTTGTTGACTTGTCTGGTATCCGGCCGGCAGTGTCCGGCCTTGTTGACTTGTCTGGTATCCGGCCGGCAGTGTCCGGCCTTGTTGACTTGTCTGGTATCCGGCCGGCAGTGTCCGGTCTTGTTGACTTGTCTGGTATCCGGCCGGCAGTGTCCGGCCTTGTTGACTTGTCTGGTATCCGGCCGGCAGTGTCCGGCCTTGTTGACTTGTCTGGTATCCGGCCGGCAGTGTCCGGCCTTGTTGACTTGTCTGGTATCCGGCCGGCAGTGTCCGGCCTTGTTGATTTGTCTGGTATTCGGCCGGTAGTGTCCGGCCTTGTTGACTTGTCTGGCGTCCGACTCCCCACTAAACACGTGAACACGTGCGTCGTCGACGTGTTGATCCGCTGAGCTCGGCAAACAGAGCTCGTCTCGAAGGCTACACGAAACAAGCGCATTCCCTTGGCGTGCGCATCCGGTCGATGAATCTATTTAAAGGCGGATGAGAATCACGTTGTAAGCCCGATGCCCTCGGGCACCGGCCGAGCTGCACGTCGCACTCCGCGGGCACTCAGCGGGCACTCCCAGATCGGTGTCGTCTGCCGTGTGGATGTCGAGAAACCCGCTCTGGCTGAGCTTGGAGCAAAATGCCCTCCGACACGAAGGCAGGCGCGTTGGCTGACTACGTCATCACGAATGGCTGCACTCTGCAATACTGTTTTCTAAGATCCTCAATGAACAGTGAACTGAGCAACTTTGCTTTCAATTTGCCGGCGGCGAAGGACCCTGCGCTCTATAATACCTGATCTAAATAGCGACCGTGCCAACGTGGTAGTTAGTGCTGGGATAGATTGCCGAAGTTTGCGACCGGGAGAGACGAAATCTGCACTGTTTATTTGCTGGAAAAGTTTTGCAATTTAGGGCTCGCTGCATAGACTATCAGTCTATTCAACACATTTACTGGTATGTTTTATTAGCTTCACGTGTCAAGTGTGAGTCGAGTGATGGTGGCAGCTGACTGTACTGCGCGTATCTCTCAATGGCTCCCGGCCGAATTTGCTACGGTAAGGAGGGCGTGCTGGGGCTTGCGAGTGACCGAGGTATGGTAAGGAGGGCGTGCGGGGGCTTGCGAGTGACCGAGGTATGGTAAGGAGGGCGTGCGGGGGCTTGCGAGTGACCGAGGTATGGTAAGGAGGGCGTGCGGGGGCTTGCGAGTGACCGAGGCTCATCTGTCATGGCCGCCGCTGGCTTTTTGACCCGATGGGAGCAGGACGGAGATGTCTGCTCCCTCATATGTTCTCGCGACGGCCAGTGGCTTTGGTGTGTCAGCATAACGAGCCAGGTGACGGTGTCTGTTGGGACTGCCATTATCTCTCTTTCGCCGAATCATATATCAAGCCGTCGCTGCGGCCCTCCGGCCGGCGACTGGCGACTGGCGACTGGCGGCTGGCGGCTGGCGGCTGGCGGCTGGCGGCTGGCGGCTGGCGGCTGGCGGCTGGCGGCTGGCGGCTGGCGGCTGGCGGCTGGCGGCTGGCGCTGGCGACTGGCGGCTGGCGGCTGGCGGCTGGCGGCTGGCGGCTGGCGGCTGGCGGCTGGCGGCTGGCGGCTGGCGGCCGGCGACTGGCGACTGGCGACTGGCGGCTGGCGACTGGCGACTGGCGACTGGCGACTGGCGGCTGGCGGCTGGCGGCTGGCGGCTGGCGGCTGGCGGCTGGCGGCTGGCACGGCCACCTCAAGGCTGACGTGCACCCCCACACTGTCGTCCGGCCAGGTAGGGCTGTTATTCAGTCAGGCTGTTATCCGGTCAGGCTGTCATTCGGTCAGGCTGTTATCCGGTCAGACTGTCATTCAGTCAGGCCGTCATCCGGTCAGGCTGTTATTCGGTCAGGCCGTCATCTGGCCAGGCCGACATCCGGTCAGGCTGTCATCCGGTCAGGTTACCATTCGGTCAAGCTGTCATCCGGTCAAGCTGTCATCCGGTCAAGCTGTCATCCGGTCAGGCCGTCATCTGGCCAGGCCGTCATCCGGCCAGGTCATCTGGTCAAGCTGTCATCCGGTCAAGCTGTCATCCGGTCAAGCTGTCATTCGGTCAGGCCGTCATCCGGCCAGACTGTCATCTGGCCAGGCCGCCATCCGGTTAGGCTGTATTCGGTCAGGCCGCCATCCGGTCAGGCCGTCATCTGGTCAGGTCGACATCCGGCCAGGCTGTCATCCGATCAGACTGCCAGTTGGTCAGACTCATCCGATCAGACTGCGAGCTGGTCAGACTATCATCCGATCAGACTGCGAGCTGGTCAGACCATCATCCGATCAGAATGCCAGCTGGTCAGACTCATCCGATCAGACTGCCAGCTGGTCAGACTGTCATTCGGTCAGACTGCCAGCTGGTCAGACTGTCATTCGGTTCAGACTGCCAACTGGTCAGACTGTCATTCGGTCAGACTGCCAACTGGTCAGACTGTAATTTGGTCAGACTGCCAGCTGGTCAGACTGTCATTCGGTTGGATTGTCATCTGGTGGGATCAATCAAGCCAGGTCGCCATCCCGGGTATTGGTGACTCACACGTAGCGTCTGATTTTTGTTGTTTCGTTCAGAGTTTAATGCATTCGTCGTGAAATGGTACTGCGTCTGTGTTTAAGCAACATGATATACATTCAGCGCCTGTTTAGCAGTGCACGCAGTTATGTACATATTAATTTAGTTAAATTTTGCCACTGACCACCACTAGATGTCTCCCAGATGCGATGTGACATGCAGAGTTCTATTGGTGAATTGTGAAGGAGTAACTCTAGTGGTGAAAAACTGCAATTCAATAAAGCTAGTTAGTGTGCGTATGTGTGTGACATAGTAAAAACGTTTTACCTCATGCATCAAAGTGTTCAATAGTATACACTCTGAAGTATTTGCACAATGTCCTATTCATCTTCTTGAAGCGAACTGTTTTTCACTGAGATAATACACTTGGCTAATAAAAACATATTGCTTCCTTTGAAACACGTGCTTAATGGTAGGAAGTACGCTTAGCTATGCATGGTAAAATGCAAAGTGTTTAATATTTTCTTTACACGAAATGCAAAGTGCAGTCTTTTAAACGAACGAACCTCGTTATGCATTAACCGTTTCTTGTCTTGCTTGTTGGGCGCTAAATGACCAAACCTGGTCGATGCGCCCTAAAACTCAAATAACCAACCATTGTCTTGCTTGTTAGAATAGTTATTCATCGAGATAAGCAAGTCGTAATTATATCAGTTATATTTGTCGCGACTATACGTGCAAAAGCGTGCCCAAACCCCACGACGACATGCCCCTGCGTCTGTATACGTGAGGGAGGGGGCGGCGAATTCGACCTTTGAGATTTTTCGAGTGCTATTCCCGAACTGTTTGCTCTCGACTTGCTGATATTCCCTAAACATTTGTATTGTACATGTTGTCGAAAGCGATAAGCCCCAGCTCGGGGAAGCGGTTCAGAGAGGAGTGTGCTGTGGTTCGGGGAAGGGATTCAGAGAGGCGTGTGCTGTGGTTCGAGGAAGGGATTCAGAGAGGCGTGTGCTGTGGTTCGGGGAAGGGATTCAGAGAGGCGTGTGCTGCGGTTCAGGGAAGGGATTCCTAGAGGCGTGTGCTGTGGTTCGGGGAAGGGATTCAGAGAAGCGTGTGCTGCGGTTCGCGGAAGGGATTCAGAGAGGCATGTGCTGCGGTTCGGGGAAGAGATTCCGAGAGGCTTGTGCTGTGGTTCGGGGAAAGGATTCCGAGGGGCGTGTGCTGTAATTCGGGGAAGGGATTCAGAGAGACGTATGCTGTGGTTCGAGGAAGGGATTCCGAGAGGCCTGTGCTGTAGTTCTTCACCTCGTCGGCCAGCCACGTCACACATTGTTATATCCGATATTGTTTTGTGGGGCAAGGTGATATGGTATCAATGGCTATTGACTTCGTCATTGGATGTAATGGAGGTTTGATTGATGGCTCGTGCTGCCCATTATGCAATGCTTCAGGAAATCAGTGGCATTCCCAGGGAGTCTGGGAGGCTTTTGAAAGCTACTTGAATCAAAATATAGGTGCATGATCGTACAACTATTACCAGTTATCATAGAACACCCAATTATGAATGTCGGTCGTATTTTTGGTTATCAGTGTTGGCTCCAGGCAGACATTTTTGGCACCATCAGCCTTGTTTTGGTGTTCTCGACGCCAACGCTTGGATACGCCCATTGCCTTTGCACGGGACGCATTTGATAGGTATCAAATCTACTCTCGAGTATGACTGTGATCAGTAACGCTTCTTGGAAAGACAATTTGGGTGAGCGAAGGTGTGACAGGTTGCATGCATTGAAGTGTAGGCGCATGCAGCGAACCACCCCACGAATTAGAATTATAATAATAACCACCCCAATAATTAGAGCAAAATAACCGACAAGCAATAGGGCTACGTTACTGAGCCTGTGGTAGGAACCTGCTTGAGCTACGCCATGGTTCAGTTGGAAGCGACCATAGTATCGCCTTGCCAGGCCGTCAACTGGGCATGGGTGGAGCGCCAAAAGTCTGGGTTTAACCATATTCAGCGAAATTGTCGGACCAAGCCGTTTGTATCAATCAGTTTGGAACAAAGCTGCTACGAACTAAATTGTTACAAGGCTGCAAGGATACAATCTCGTGCTATATTTCCGGGTTGACCACTCCATTTTAGTCCGTCGAGATTAAGAAGGACGTCATAAACGGCGGGCCACTGTGTCACGCTGCATTCTTAGAATACCCATGAAACAGTAGAATGCTAATGCAAGCCAGTTCCGTAGCACTGACCATTTTCTTCAAATCTTGGTATTATTTAGGTGACGTCATTTTCGAGGCGTTCACATGAAGCCAACGAAACGCGACTTTGCCGCTCGTGATGCAGGTGCTCTGTTTACGGCGCGTATTGGGGCGTGTATACGGATTCCGCGCTCCTCTGCCGAACATCTCGTGAACCAGGAGAGATAATTCTTAGGATATGTAGCAGTAGTGTTAGGGAGTTCTGACCTGAGGTCTACTATGTGGCACGCCAAGCCACTATCGGTCATTCTAGTTCATTGAACCGAAACTTGTCATATGCATTTATTTATTTTGAGTGTGATAATATAGCGTCGCCTATGCGTGGAGAGATGGAAAGTTTAGCAACAGTTGGTTGATGGCAGAGCCCAGTTTTGCCCTTTGCTCCTTTTGGTCACATTCTAATAAGCTGAACACAATGCAAAGTGGGCATTGTTGCCCAGAAACTCCGCAAGCGTAAGCACATTTACATTCCCTGGCAACAAATCTGCAACACAAATTGAAACTGAGAAGTCTGATTCGGCCGGTATTGCACGGAGCACCGGGCGACAGCAATGGTCGGACGGCGTGACTGGAGCCCGACCATACATCTGCCAGCCAGGCCTCATCGGCCGGTATTGCACGGAGCACCGGGCGACAGCAATGGTCGGACGGCGTGACTGGAGCCCGACCATACATCTGCCAGCCAGGCCTCATCCCAGCAGTTTCGGGCGTTGTCGGTCCCAGACTCGTCCTGCTCGGATCTGCTTTTACATTTATATGCGGCGAGCCAAATCTTACACTGGCCAGCATCAGCGCGCCGGCCGGTACTTGCCGCTCCGGCTGCACTTGTGGCGGCGCGGCCGCAGCCGGCGCCACCGTGCCGTTGGAGAGGAGCCGGCGTGTGGTGTTGGCCTTTGTCGGTCGTGGCGACGGACGGGTCCTTCCGTCGCCACACTCCGCCGGAGTCGGCATTGTCGCCGACGGCCGCCCCGGGTCGGAGCCAATGGCAGGCCAGCGAGCGGTCACGGCTCGGGTGGCATGGGCAGACCCGGCTGCTGGCCAGGGGAGGGGCGGGGTCAGCGGGTCCGTCGATTCTTCGTACTTGCCGCGTCGACCATATAGTGTGGCAAATATATCATGCCGATTGGCTGCGGGCGAAGAATAGCGACAAGTGGGACTCAAGCCCACAGCCTTTCAGTTGGAAAACGTGCACCTTACTTCTAGACTACTCATGGCGGGTTTGGGAGGGTCAGCGGGTTAGTTGACCCCTGCTAAGATTACGGGAAAATATAGGTATCTTTCTGACGCACATCTCAGATGTTGATGATTTGCTTGTGATATGATCGCGATGGGTTGATCTTCAGTTCCTAGAATTTAGGTTATTATGTCGGCAACACCTTGGCTGCTGAGTGTGATTAATAGCAATAATATATTTTGGAAGTACACGCCAACAGGACCATTTGTCCAGTAATATTACCAAGTAATATTACCAAGTAAAAGGAATCACTCAGCAATTGTGATTATGTGAATACAAATTCGTATTCTTCCAAAAGTTTTAGAAATGTCACTGCGAAGAATCTTCCACCAGCTTTGACTTCCTATTTCAAATCTGAATTCGCTTCCACCGCCCCTGGTAGCTCCTGATCGGTGCTCAGTCCGGTCTCCTTACCGCTCCTGATCGACCAGCAATGCGAGCCTCTGGTCGCTCCTGACGGTCTGAGTCCGGTCTCCTTTCCGCTCCTGATAGACCAGCAGCTTGAGCTTCTGGTCGCTCCTGGACAGCGATTAGCCTATCCTGCAGGTTGCTCCTAACTGACGGCCAGTTCGCACTTCTGGTCACTTCTGGTCACTTCTGGTCACTTCTGGTCACTTCTGGTCACTTCTGTGATCGCAGTCAGTCCGGACTCCTGCGGCAAATCCTGGTCGGTGGTCAGTCCGGACTCGCGGCCACTCCTGATGGATGGTCTGTCCGCACTCCTGATGGCTCCTGGTCGGTGGCTAGTCACAACTCCTGGCCACTGCGATCGACGGTCACCCGGCTCCTGACGAGTGACTATTGGGTGATTCGGAGTTGATGACTAGTGTAATAGCTGGTGGTGACACACCATGTTGACAGCCAATGTGATAACTGGTGGTGACACACCGTGTGACAGCCAATGTGATAACTGGTGGTGACACACCGTGTGACAGCCAATGTGATAACTGGTGGTGACACACTGTGTGACAGCTAATGTGATAACTGGTAATGACACACCGTGTGGCAGCCAATGTGATAACTGGTAATGACACACCGTGTGACAGCCAATGTGATAACTGGTAATGACACACCGTGTGACAGCTAATGTGATAACTGGTGGCGACGCACCGTGTGACAGCCAATGTGATAACTGGTAATGACACACCGTGTGACAGCCAATGTGATAACTGGTGGCGACGCACCGTGTGACAGCTAATGTGATAACTGGTAATGACGCACCGTGTGACAGCCAATGTGATAACTGGTAATGACACACCGTGTGACAGCCAATGTGATAACTGGTGGTGACACACCGTGTGACAGCCAATGTGATAACTGGTAATGACACACCGTGTGACAGCTAATGTGATAACTGGTGGTGACACACCGTGTGACAGCTAATGTGATAACTGGTAATGACACACCGTGTTGACAGCTAATGTGATAACTGGTGGTGACACACCGTGTGACAGCTAATGTGATAACTGGTAATGACACACCGTGTGACAGCTAATGTGATAACTGGTGGTGACACACCGTGTGACAGCTAATGTGATAACTGGTGGTGACACACCGTGTTGACAGCCAATGTGATAACTGGTAATGACACACCGCGTGACAGCCAATGTGATAACTGGTAATGACACACCGTGTGACAGCTAATGTGATAACTGGTGGTGACACACCGTTTGACAGCCAATGTGATAACTGGTGGTGACACACCGTGTGACAGCTAATGTGATAACTGGTAATGACACACCGTGTTGACAGCTAATGTGATAACTGGTGGTGACACAGCATGTGATAGCTAATGTGACGTTTGGAATATTGCCACGGCCACCGCGTTGCTACGCTGCACCAGCGGTAACGAGTGAGATTGGTAGTAATCAATTATTGTAATTGTACCAATATATCGCCGGCATATTCACAGACACCCAGCCAGGCTCGATCTGCATGATCGCTGTCTGCACGACGGCTGTCTGCACGACGGCTGTCTGCACGACGGCTGTCTGCACGACGGCTGTCTGCACGACGGCTGCGTTTCGTGTCTGTCGTCGTTTGGTAAAAATGTGTCAGAGTCGCGAGGTCGGGAAATGTTAAGCGACTATGGTTGATCAACAGTATTTCACATGCGGTTAGGTGCAATTTTACTTCGGCGACGATGTCTTCCGTAACTTAGCTGGTGTAGGTGTATATTCGCGTGCACTAAATCCGGTGTGCTCTCGTTCACACGTGTTTTGGTGATGTGTAGTGCTACAGTGGCATGGCGCACGTTCTTGCAGATTAGTGTATCCACCGTATCGAAATAGTTGTAGTCCTCTGCAACGAGTAAGATATTCTCGAAGAGCTCGATACACGCCTGATAATTTACTGCTGCATTGTTTTTCATATGGCAAACATATTGGCTTTACTCTTCGTACTAACAACTTTGCATAAGATGAGTTTTCCAGACACGATATCTGCTCAGCGGCATTGTCACTTGCCAGTAGATCAAAGCTAGAGGCACCACGTTTTTAGTCAATCAAAACGATCCGGCAAGCTCTCACACAAACCGCATCAGGAAATGAGTCTCATTCAGATGCGGCCGTGTGACCTCAGGAGCTCTACATATTCATTCAAGGCATTGGAGATAACGTCTGAATCATGAATGACATGTGTGCCGTATAAATGCTTGGTATTTGGTTCAGGGGTGTTGCTTTGGTCATGCCATTCCGCTGTTCTTATTTCTCTCTAGTTTTCGTTTTACTATTTTGTTCTGTCCAAATGTTGCCTTTTTCTGCGAAATGAGTAAGAGTCCAATTCGAGTAGCAGAATATCGGTTCAATTTCTGTTGCAATGCTGAATGCTCTTTGGTGTCTTTCTAACGGCTACTAGATATGCCATGTAATAGTATTGCGTCAATTCTGGAACTGTGTCTTGATATATGGTGTATTTACTCCAAGAATTGTCAGCGTTTCCAGGGTGAATGAATATTTGCTACACCGAAGTCCAGTTGGAATATGGATAACATTAAATAACGTTTGGCTCCTAATTATAGGCAGATGGGTACTCTATCCATCACTGTTGTGCAATTTTGTAGTCTGACCCAATACATTTAATAATCGTCATTCTCCCACGAATTCGTGATGTTTTTAACATCGATGGCAATTTTCAAGTGTCTCAGTCCGGCTACAATGTTCATGACGGTAATAAGGTTTCCGGCCTAAGTATTAGCTTAATATGTGCGCCTTATCACTGTATCACTGCGTCGCGCCATTTGTAATTTCATCATCGAATTTACTGCGATCGCTAATTTTATAATGCAAGCGCAACGCTGAGGGAATTTAATTCCACACCCGAATAGATACTGGCCAAAGTCAGCTTCCATCATCCAGCATTAATTGAAACTAAAATGAAGCAGGAAGATGCGCTATATTTGAGCACTGTTGGAACTAAATCGCAGGCAAACTCAAACAATTCGCTTAAATATCCTCAAAGATGCAGAGGTTCCATTGTTTGTCACCAGAGGCGCTGCTCTCGCCGATGTTCCGGCTCGTTCCCGAGCGGCGTGCTTTGGCGAGACAGAAGCGGCCCTGGCCGAGATTAGGTTATCTGTGGCAATATGACGAACTTTGGCACGGAAGAATGTGTAACAATTTCATGATTGTCTACCCTTGTGTACAATTACTGCCAATTATGATGATTTTTCAGTATATCGTAAGTACAAACAGCTTAGGTTCAGATTTTCTCCAAGCTACACCAATTCATGTTATCATGGATCGTCATGTTTGTTATTACGATCCAGTAAGCTCAAAAATAGCGTCCAATTAAGAAAATCTTTCTTCCCGATACTCAGCAGAAGATGTTCATGAAGTAGGCGCAACGCAATACAATCCAGAGCAAGCCAATGTTCGTCAAGGATGTCATGTCACGCAAGGACGATCAAGGAAAGGAACTGTACCATCTGTACATCCTGGTGACGTGCCTGTCCGGGTAATCTTGTTTAAGTAATCCTGTCTAAGTTATTTTGTCTACGTGATGTGCTCGTCTAGGATAGTACGGCATTGACCATGAGATCATCTTGGCGTAGAATATGTTGAAAGCCATAACCCCTGTCATAACAATATTTGCAACAATCTAGTCGGGACAAATGATGTCACCTAGAAATTATGTGGTCACCTGGCATTTGGTATATATTCTAATGGTTTTGGCGAGCAGATTTAGCGGATAACCATAGAACCATTCATGCCCAATATTTGTGTGTTTCATCGAATGTCGATCGAATGAGGAAATAATGGCAATGAAGATTTAAAGACACGATTGCGATATATGTAGGGAATACGAGACACGTGAATACAGACAATTGTACGGCAATAACTCTCATAGCGTGCGTCAATGCATCCTCTGAAGTAGGCATTGTGCTCTTCAAATCGAAGTGCTGTTTGGTGAATAGGTAATGCAACTGCCTACCTATGTGCGCCCCTGGTTTGTGAGGTGGGGGATGGGGAAGGACTATTCTGGCACACGTTGTCCGAAGGTTGGCGTGAATCAGTCTAACGGTCCGTGGGAAAAGTGAGTAGCAGCAGACGCTCCGCAGATTTCCTCGGACAGATTGTACTCTAGGGCAGCGGTAAACACGTGTAGGGATAGGACGGGGGTAAACACGTGTGAGATTCAATGAAACCTCACCAAGTCAGAGAAACAGGGAAACCTGACCATAAACTCATGTTGACTTGCAAATGTTCTCGTGAAGACTCGAATAATGGCTGCCCACAGTGCCCACCCACAATAATTTTTATACAGCATATGCACTTGGAAGCGGATCTTAATTTGCATTGTTTTTCTGTGCGAGTCTCTGTTGGATACATGTTGATCTCCCGACGCGCTTGGGAAGCCGCCGTAACTCATGCTAAAATACACCCTGGAGCAATACTATTCACTACTCTTCCCTGGCAATGAAAGAGCGTTTGTAATTATGTTTCGAGGAAGTGTCCTTTCGCAACAAAAGTTAACATTCCAGTGAAATGTTCCACGTGCTACTGCAACGTGAACACGCAGCACATTTCATGAATCCCACGTATCTGTGGCATACTAATTGGTGGACATAAACGTCATAAAGGTCAAAAGGGTTTGGGCCTCATTAGGGTTACAGCAACACGAGGGACCATCTGGGTTAAGCCTATAAAGGGAAGATACCATCTGAGTAAAATGAGACTGAAGCCTCCTAATCAATGTCACATCCAAGGATCTCGAGAACACATCGACCTATTATGTTAATTTAGCAAACCTCTTTTCAGGACTGATTGCCAGGTGGCATTATATTTGGACAAATTCAGTGACAATGAGTATGCTTCGGGAGTCTTGACGCCATCTTGTATAAATTCACAGCCGAAAACATCATCAACACTTTATAATCCGGTTTGGTTAACACATCACAGAACTGGTAGCCCCGAGAACAATCTGGGTTTTAGCCATAACATAATGTTAGTCTGGCAGTTGACACACCCGTGTCCCTAAGGAATCAATCATCCAATGGATTTTAGTTTTGCATAACTTATGATTGCCTTCATGAGCCTTTTTTTCGGCTGGTCGTTACTTGGCCTATGCTCTTGGTGTTCTTGACGGCCGTCGTGCGTAACTAGACGTGTGTTGTACTTCGTACAGGTACCTTCGTACAGGTACGTTTTTGGTGTGCTATGTGCCCACCACATTCAATGCACCCTCAAGCCCTGATATATGGCGGTGAGTGTTGCCAAGTGCTTTGCCCAGACGCACCGTGAGTGGTGCCCAGTCACACCGTTCGTGGTGCCCCAGACACACCGTGAGTGGTGCCCCAGACACACCGTGAGTGGTGCCCCAGACACACCGTGAGCGGGACCCAGACACACCGTGAGTGGTGCCCCAGACACACCGTGAGTGGTGCCCCAGACACACCGTGAGTGGTGCCCCAGACACACCGTGAGTGGGGCCCCAGACACACCGTGAATGGGGTCAGACACACGTGAGCGGGGCCCAGACACACCGTGATTGGTGCCCAGACACACCGTGAGTGGTGCCCAGACACACCGTGAGTGGTGCCCCAGACACACCGTGAGTGGTGCCCAGACACACCGTGAGTGGTGCCCCAGACACACCGTGAGTGGTGCCCCAGACACACCGTGAGCGGGGCCCAGACACACCGTGAGTGGGGCCAGACACACGGTGAGTGGAGCCAGACACACCCAGAGTGAGACCCAGACACACCGTGGGTTGGACCAGGCACACAGTGAGTGGTGCACAGACGCACCGTGAGTGGTGCCCAGACACACAGTGAGTGGGACCAGGCACACAGTGAGTGGTGCGCAGACGCACCGTGAGTGGTGCACAGACGCACCGTGAGTGGTGCCCAGACACACAGTGAGTGGGACCAGGCACACAGTGAGTAGTGCGCAGACGCATCGTGAGTGGTGCACAGACTCACTGTGAGTGGTGCACAGACGCACCGTGAGTGGTGCCCAGACACACCGTGGTTGGAGCCAGACACACGGTGCATAGATTTGTGGGGCTCCCGACTGACGACGGTACTCCAGTCTGGGATATGTCGGCCGTAAGAGCATACGACTATCACAGCTCTGCGATACAGCCGAACTACTTTCGATCTGCTGGAAGCTGGACCATGCCACTTAAATGCGATCCAGTATCAGTCGATTTGGCGGAAGCCTCCGTTGCTGTATTGCTCGTCATGATGAGACTCGTGACTGTCCTCGGCACGGCTGCTCATGACAAGCTGGATGTGTTTGCAGCGGCGACATCCTGTCGAGTGACTTCATTTACGACCAGCTGATGTACGTTATGGGACCGTTTCGTCCGATTCCTGGAGAACAACATGTGGCTCTGAATTACGGTGGCTTTTCTTTTCGATGCTCCTATTCATGCTTGGATGCTTCTCCACTGTAAGTTACGTTGTTCGATGAATAATGACCATCCGATGAAATTATGGGAAATGTTTGAAGCTAACCTGGCCATTGGGTATATATATATATATATATATATATATATATGACAAGTTTGATAGCAGTTTATTTGCTACACATATGTCTCACTGAATAATTTGAAGGCAATCAATAAGATATGCATAGGGAACTATCCGCTACCAAGGTTTGCTTCCACCCATCTGAACAAGGAAGCAGCATCACGGTAATAATTCACCCTGAAGTTTCGGAGGCACTCGAGCAAAATATAATAACAGAGGCGGGCGCGCCTCCCAGCAGCTAAAGGGAAAATATTGGCCGAGAACTTCGCCCTGCGAACACAAACCAGCGAGATCTCTGTCACCAACTCCTGCTCTATAAAATGTCGTAGAGAGCAAGATTCGAGACAAATTTTGCGGTCTCAATGGGGATGGGTCGCTATGTCTAAGCGAAGAGAAGGCTACGCTAGCTTGCCAGGTATTACCCCTTTGGAAGACCAGAAAGAGGTGCTTAGCCTGGGATTTGGCTTTATTATCTGTCCATGATTCTCTTCAGAAGGAAATGGTGCAGCCCGAGCTTAGCTGTCAAGACATTGTCAGACTAAAACGACGCGATAGAATCACTGTGAATCCAAGCCTTTGGGACCAGCTCAAAATGTAAAGCACAAGGAACGGAAACCATCAACGCAAAGCGTCTGTGCGTCTCCTGTTACAAGGCGTAGCCAAGTAACCGCACGATAATCCCAACATTATGCAAAGGTCGACATATGACTAACATTTATCATCCTCAACACGAGCGGCTTGCACGCTGGCACCAGTGGCTGAAAATGCAGGCTATCATCCGAAGACAGACGAAGTTAAATTTCAGGATATAACTATCATAAAACAGGAAGAATAAAACGAGACATCAGCTCAAGCATCTCGCGAACGGCCCGGGTAACGCCGCCAACAAGCCTCAAGGACAAAGTGGGAAAAATTGTGGTGGAATACAAGTCCGGCATTTCTGGAGAAAAAAACCGGCAAACCAGGAAATACCTTCATCCGATAATATTCCAAATCCCATTGCTCATGTTAGCTAACGACAACACTTAGCCCTCACCCATGCACGACATTTTGCCGCCTGACTAAGTGCAGGGGTGGCTTGCGACCCCCCCCCCCTAGCGTTTTTAAACTGAGAGTACTAGTGCCGTGAAACAAACGCCAATGTATTGCACCGGACGAGGTCTCGCGATCTACGTCGATGTTATACGTGAGGCCACTGAGTAACCTCCCATGTCGGTTTAGCAACAGTTCTTCTTCTACTTGAGAATGTTCACGTTTCGTCGTTGCTTGTGTACATTTAATATGCATATACACTTGAAATGCTCTGCAATGCATTCCCGATTGTCTCGGATGCCGATGATGTGCGAATTGTTGCATTTTCTACTACTCGGGTGAAACACGGTGGCAAATTCAGTGCATGACAATATCAGTAGGTCGAATCAATCATGTGGAAACAACTCAGCGTGCAATTCGGCGCTGAAATTTTGCATTCTGCAATGCAACAGGACACATCCCGTCAAAAAACTTCCACAGCTGCAATTTACCACCAAAAGCATTGCATATTAAGATATGGCTGCATCAGATATTTCTGAAAACATGATGCGTACGATGCTGCGACCACGGATCATCAAGGTACCATTGAGATGCCAGTAGGGAAAACTCCACTACCATGCGGGTGGAATAGTAATGCGCTCTCCCCCGAGTGTGCTCTTTGATATCCACCGTAGAAGAGTCTGGCCGACAGCAACATTAGACACAGCAACACAGCAACAGCAACGCATCCACTACCGGCGCAGTGACGACATCATAGCAGATGCGTGTGCTGTAGCTTCACTATGCACCGCCTTGAACCCACTTCTCGCCAAAAATAACGGTTGAGAAATCCATCGAAGACAAAACCACCTTCCTGGACGTGACTCTACTCATCAAACACTGCATGCTCTTCGAGTGTACGCCTCGAAGTAACGGGCGATGGGCAGTGTTCAAGCGAAGCTAATGGATGGCCTGGACGTTATAAAGACATTTTGATTGTGGCATTAGTCCATCTTGCTCTCAAGCGCAACTCAACCTGGCACACGACTCATTACCAACCCACCAGGATGAAATAGTAACCAGCGAACAATAGTCATCCGATATCCTGCACCAACAAACAAATAATATCATTGCCCATCATTACCCACATTACCTCCCACCCCCACCCCACCCCCAGTCATTACCCACATAAATGTTAAAATCAAATTACTCGCTGACCACACTGAACGGAACATATCCTCCCAGATAGCGATGTCATCCTTCATCATGAAGCTCAGTGGCTCATTGTCCCGTGTCTCACCATGTACATCATCATCTCAGCCGGCGTCTCACCATGTACCTTATCATCTCAGCCAACGTTTCATCATGTCCCTGAAAATGCTAAATACAATATGAGCAGTTGAAGCAGTACAGACATGACCATTAGGGCACAGCTAACCGCTATGGTTAATTATATATATATATATATATATATATATATATATATATATATATATATATAAATAAATACATTAAGGTATGGACATAAAGTAATTGCATGCATCTAATATGATGCAATGCAACATATTCATGTATATGATGGTGTATGCATAGCTTCATATTGTTCTTTATGTTTTGATTCATATGGTTCGTATGGCTAACGGGAAACTTCCTCCATTTTCAGAGCCCATCATTCAAATTCTCGCGGAAAGCCACGTCCACCAATTCACTGAAGCTGGACGGCAAGAAGCTGAAGGGCAATAAGCGGAATCCACTGTCAACGCCGTCGTCACCATCGAGCAGTCGTGAGCCGCAGTGCACCTGTATGACGGCAGAACAGTACGCCCGGCTGCGGGCGCAGGACCCCCGCTTCAGAGGTGAGTCCACTGGAGATGGCCAACGTGCTGTTGGTGTGGAGGAGTGTCTTAGCTGTACACATGTTAAATGCCAGACTGGTCTGATGTGGACTGTCTCCACCTGCTGTTTTGTTTGTGTACTGTATCAGAGGCAGAGGCATAAGGTGCAACGTCCCGCGAAACTGTGCCACCAGTCAAATGAAAATTTAACACATATGCCATCTGCAGACCAAATACTTAACACTAACGAAAATGTAATCATAGTGCTTGAAAATTATGGTATCCGGACAAATTTTCGTATGACAGAACTTCGTGTCGTAAAACTTCGTACTCAAATACTGGTATTCGCAATTTTTGAGATGCCCATCTTAGCACACATCTCCATCTTCATGTTGAAATTTCGGTATGGAATTCTTCGTAGGTAGTATAATTATTTCATATGGGAGGATGATGACGACTCATTGGCGTATCTAAGACTTTTTCTACCAGGCAAGTGATGCAGGGGCATCATCTGGATTAACACTACAACAATTACAATGAACAACATTTACACAATTACAACAATTACAAAATACAACAATTAGCATTTCGGACTGGTAAGTCTCATAGGTCGTAAGTGGTTACCTACTCATAAGCCATGGAAGTCACCGGGTTTGCATCCCAGCGTGCGATGGAAATTCATAGATGACGCCAGGATATTGCTTCAGGGGAGCGGTCCAGTGACATCACGAATATTATTGTGCCAGGGGGACAGACTGGCAATGTAGGGGCGTCACCAAGGTACTATGGCGGCTGCCGAAATCAGAGCGAGCCTATTGCCGTGTGTTTGGTACGATAGTTCACCTGACCGGCCTGACCGGCCCGTCCCAGCCTGTGGTCACCGTCAGTCCCTGTGGTCACCGTCAGTTCATGTGGTCACAGTCAGTCCCTGTGGTCACCGCCAGTCCATGTGGTCACCGTCAGTCCATGTGGTCACCGTCAGTCCCTGTGGTCACCGTCAGTCCCTGTGGTCACCGTCAGTCCCTGTGGTCACCGCCAGTCCCTGTGGTCACCGTCAGTCCCTGTGGTCACCGTCAGTCCCTGTGGTCACCGTCAGTCCCTGTGGTCATGGTTGGACCCTGTGGTCACCGCCAGTCCATGTGGTCACCGTCAGTCCCTGTGGTCACCGCCAGTCCATGTGGTCACCGTCAGTCCCTGTGGTCGCCGCCAGTCCCTGTGGTCACCGTCAGTCCCTGTGGTCACCGCCAGTCCCTGTGGTCACCGTCAGTCCCTGTGGTCACCGTCAGTCCCTGTGGTCACCGCCAGTCCCTGTGGTCACCGTCAGTCCCTGTGGTCACCGCCAGTCCCTGTGGTCACCGCCAGTCCCTGTGGTTACCGCCAGTCCCTGTGGTTACCGCCAGTCCCTGTGGTCACCGCCAGTCCCTGTGGTCACCGCCAGTCCCTGTGGTCACCGCCAGTCCCTGTGGTCACCGCCAGTCCCTGTGGTCACCGCCAGTCCCTGTGGTCACCGCCAGTCCCTGTGGTCACCGCCAGTCCCTGTGGTCACCGCCAGTCCCTGTGGTCACCGCCAGTCCCTGTGGTTACCGTCAGTCCCTGTGGTCACCACCAGTCCATGTGGTCACCGTCAGTCCATGTGGTCACCGTCAGTCCATGTGGTCACCGTCAGTCCCTGTGGTCACCGCCAGTCCATGTGGTTACCGTCAGTCCCTGTGGTCACCGTCAGTCCCTGTGGTCACCGCCAGTCCCTGTGGTCACCGCCAGTCCCTGTGGTTACCGTCAGTCCCTGTGGTCACCGTCAGTCCATGTGGTCACCGTCAGTCCCTGTGGTCACCGCCAGTCCATGTGGTCACCGTCAGTCCCTGTGGTCACCGTCAGTCCCTGTGGTCACCGCCAGTCCCTGTGGTCACCGCCAGTCCCTGTGGTCACCGCCAGTCCCTGTGGTTACCGTCAGTCCCTGTGGTCACCGTCAGTCCATGTGGTCACCGTCAGACCCTAAGGTCACCGTCAGCACTTGTGGTCACCGTCAGTACTCGTAGCCAGTGGTATCGCGGCTGACTAGTATTTTCGTAGCTCGAGTTCAGTCCCGGGGTGAGATGATCGTTCTCTATTTCGGCTCTTGGGAATGAAACTTGGTGAACATTTCCCATCCGAAATCGCTTCAGCTCTGCACACATGCTTGAAGGCGTGACTGTATACGAGATCAAGGCAATGCACCGATGACTGATATGTACGGGCTTACGCTGCGCTTTTGGCACTTGCCCCCGCTCGCCCAACGCTCGGATTGATGCCTTATGCTGGTTGTGTTACAGGGAGTGTGGTAGAGGAGAGCCATGTGTTCTCCTTACCCCTCCACCGGGACACACATCCCAGTTACGCCTCGGAATCGTTTGCCGATGAAAAAGCTCATCACGCCTCAAGTTCACCAACCCATTCCCTCCTCCTCTCCTCCCTCCCCGTTCACACGCACCAAAATCGCTATAGCACCGGCATAGCTCGCTACTTCCAACCCTGGCGTACAGTTCTGGTAACGTCCCTAGATCACCCTGTCGCAGCTCTCAACACCTCTGATCTTCCCCTGTACAGTTCTGGTAACGTCCCTAGATCACCCTGTCGCAGCTCTCAACACCTCTAATCTTCCCCTATCCCGCTCCAAGGAATAAAGCGCAGCAAATTACACACAAAAACTCACGGAAAACAACAATTAGACAAGGAGGCGTCATAGTGGTGCTTGCAACTGTGCCGACGCCAGAACTACAAAGTGTCAACACAGTCCGCAAGGAGACGGGGAAGACGATGGCCTCTTCATCCTTTCTTTTGCATTTCGTTCGCTCCTTCATGCCCGACTGGCATAAAATTATGGTGCTAAAATATAATACAAATATCAATGTTTCTTGTGGCATAATTCTGTGGAACATGCGAATATTTCCATAGACATCCACATACGTCATGTTGCTGGCGAAGAAAATGCGTGTGAAGTTTTGCGGTGCGGATATTTGCAATAGGACGATTAGCCCGGCAGCCGAGATTTGGCTCTGATCGTGGCTGTGGCAGACGGATGTTGATTCCCTCCAAACTCGTTTCAAATTTAAATAATACGATATCTGCTCAACGACGTCCGAAATCATCTGCACGTCGCATGCACACATTGCTGCTACCCGCGCAGCAACGAGGGTTTGTGATCTGGAGCAAAGGCTGCCGTTTGCGCCCTGCCCCCAGCTTCTCGCAATTGTGCTCGAGTACAGCCAAGCCTGCTCTCCGTGCCGGCCACACGCAACGCCGGCAGCCCGGCAAGCGCAGCGTGGCCGGTCGATTGCTGAGCCGTCGCTGCACTGACCAATGGCGGCGCCGCTCCATGCCCGTGGAGCCGGCCATGCGTCGTGGCAGCCAAATTGTCACTTTATTGAGCCTGTCAAAGGCGGACATGGCATGATTGACCTCCCGAGTGCGGCGCCCCGCGGTGCGGACTACTGGGCCACGTGCCGTGCTCGAGCCGGCTGCTGGCCATGGGTGCCGACAAGTCGCACCATCCTCGTCAAACTGCAACGACCGGCACGCCTCCTGGTTATGCAGCTGGCTGCAGGAACGCTGCTATCCGCATAGACAGCCGCGGCTTCATTCCCAGCTGCACAACTGGCTGCATTGTAGCCACCGGTTCAACAGCTGACTGCGGCGTGGGTATTTGCTGTTGTATGACGACTGTACCGTTACAGCGTGCGCCTAGCTTTGTTCGTAATGACCTTTACACTTGGGTTAGTGTGTACATTTCCCATACCTCGACATAGTTCCACGTTATGCCATTTTCAGCAGGCGCCATTTTCCATTTCAGAGCAAATCTTTGATTCGTCTTTTTGTACCAGCCAGGTATCATTTGTATTCTTCTTCAGCCGCATTTAAATTGTTATTGATGGTCACAAATTGACATTTCTGCTTGGTGTGTGCTAATCTACAGACAAAAATGCGTCTGCGGTGCCTGTTGTGGTGGTGGGTCCTCACGATTGGTCTGCTTTTGTGGGCGAACAAAATGCTGCGAGGTCGGCTATAGCGCTAAGCCTAGCTAGAGCGTTGTATTGTATTGCTTTGTATTTATACTGAAGCGCTCATCCACAAAGTGGCTTTCGGACAGTCGTGCCTAGCTAACTTGGAAATCTTATTAGTGATGCACAAATTCGTTTCGAAGCAACTGTCTCAAAAATTTGACGAAATGTTCCATTTACATAGAAGTGCGCCTTCCCAAACTCGAACAAGTGATCATTTGCATCAACCATTAACTTATACGAAATATACAGGCTATTGATTGTTATAGTCCAAAGGTGTTGAACGAAGTTGTGGAAAGAAACATTGCATTCGAAGCAATACCAGAGTCAAAATTTAAAATGAAATCTTTCTTGCGAGAAACGTTTATATCGGCTTATCAAAGTTGTATATGACGTGCTCGTCTGACTGTTATGCGGCGATCAGCTGACATGGTATGCTTTGTCTCGGCATACTTTTCTGATTTCTTCATTTGCAGACGTAATGGCCTCCCAGTTTGTTGTCTGTCTCGTGTCTGCCTCTTAATTTTCTCATCGTCTTGCAATTTGTCCATGCTTTACGGTTTTTCTTTTATCTTCGTTTTTATCTGTTTCCATGTTTTTCGAAAGTCATAAGTGAGGTGTTCCTTTAAATATGCATGTGGGGTGCGTTACATGTCCCGCATTGTGTAAGCATGTGTGTATGAGTGTCTATGTACATGTGCTGTGTGCCTGGTGGTGTGTGCGCGCGCGCGCTCGGGTGTGTGGGTGTGTTTGTTTGTGTGCGTGTGTGCATCTGTGTACGAATGTAATAATGCTCTCAGTTTGCTTTGCACCAATATTTTTATGTTGCACCTGGGCTGGGGTGACGCACGTGGCCGGGGACCCCGGGATACCCAAGTGCTCGTTGTATACCTGGGGTGTCTCAGTCGCTGTGCTGCCCTTCGCCTTGGATGTGACAGCGGATTTGTACATTTATTTATCGATCTTCCTCTCATTTTGCTCTCGCATTCTCTTCTCGGCCTTATTTTGGTTCTGTAGGAGGGAGTGCTGCGGCAATTTTCTTTCCTGTAATATTTCGGTCTCTTTATTTTTGGTACCCCGTTGCGCCCAAGACACAATTGGGTATCTTTGCCGGAAGGACAGGAGGGGCCACACTCCTGATTACTTCTTATGCAGTGGTGGTATATAAAAGTTTAGTTGCTCACCAGGGCCATATGAGGAGCTTCAGTTTCGGAAAGGAGCTTCGTTTATAAGACGGTTTACAGTATACATTAGGAATACGAAAACGTGCGTTACGTCCACGATGGTAGCAACAGTTGGGGATGAGGAGGGGTCCCAGCCTCCGCACTTTGGATGGTGTAGGTTCCAGCAATAGTACTCGCACTTTTCCTAGTTTTCACTTGGAACATCTGAAAGGCTTGCAAAGATGCAATAAAACTGTCAGGGATAATGCGTAGCTTGAGACTATAATGGTCGCTGCCACAGCTGTGAAATCATTTTTCTCATTTTCCATTGACAGCTGCCCACCATTAATCTTTGCCTGCTTCCTCATCAACAGAGATGAAGATCTTTCGCGAAACCATAGGTCCAGCGCCGAATATGCTCAATTGAATAGAGAAAATGACAACTTAACATTAGCATGGCGCGAAACCAGGGGGTACTGATCTCCAGCCCCCCCCCCCCCCTTACCAGGATTTCCGTCTATGCTCACCAATGCCTTGTCCCTCACATGGAATATATTATGACTGCCTTCACGCTTTCGACCGTTTCGGTTTTTTATGTAATGAAGACGCGGCCAGGTCGCTGGACATGGTACCCGCCAAATTGGTTCCCGCCAAATTCATGTCCAACTCAGTCCAGCGTATTTCAGACGTGCGTCCATGATGTCATTGGCCTAGGTTATCGTTTGCAATTCAGGACGGTGTGGACAAAGCTTAGCCGGCTTTTAATCGGTTCATTGATTATTTGCTTTGCTGGCGGCGAAAATGTCGACTGACGTACCGGAAAAGACGAAATGAGACCACCGGACAATTTCCAGTTAAATGGGAGTGTCTAAGGCGAATTGACTCTCACGCTCAAAACTACTCTTTTGCATTCAGTTCAGACCGAGCAGATATGGGCCTGCCCGGCATGGTTGCGTCATGTGTTATTGCACTGTGCCATGATTCTGCCCACCTCTAGTTTACGGAATAACTGTTTTGGACTCTAACCACATCGGCTTCTTCTGCGTGATACTTGCCAGAATCTTTCAATTCTCACCGACTATTTTTCCAATTCTTGTTGATTCCATCGCAACATAAAGTGTTCAAACTGAAATGACACAGTTCCACACGTCATCATTCTCTGGCGGGCCAGAATTGCGTGGTGCGGTTCACCGTTTCATGTCGGGCGAGACGGATGGCTTGCCTGTCGAGAGCCGGTACGACTGGAGCACTGAGGCGGTCCCGTGTCGGTCAGCTGATAGCCAGATACGTCACTCGATGATTGTGCACGTGGTAGGTGACGCGTTGATGACCTGCCGGGTCATAAATGGACTGCCATTCCTGGCTCGACCTTACCTACCCTCGCAGAGAATGGACGTTTCTGTGGCTAAAGGGAGGCTCCAACATATCTGATGTGGTGATCCTAGGATCACTCTCTTTGATTACTTTTACTGCTGCCTGAGCGCAGATAATATGCCATCGTCCAGAAAGATTCTGTGGCGAAAACATGCTTGGGGCTTGCCTGTGGACTTCAGCGGCCTTTAGGATATTACACGTGGTGGTAAATGTGATCTGTGGTAAATACAGGGTGATAGAAAAGGACATCCGAAGCTAGAGGCTGGTGAAGTTTCTTTTTTTGTGAAACATGTTACATCTTGAAGCATTTCCGAAGTTGAAGCCGGCGAGTCTCGTTTTTTTGCATGTAGTTAGTTATAGTTGCATGTGCCGACGAGTCACGTTTTTGCATAAGTATTGACAGTTTTGTAGGTAAAATCTGATCACTTTCCATCATGCACACACTAAGCACGAAACAAAAAACTGAAGCCGTTCAGATGCACTGAACAACGGGATCGATCAAGGCAACACATTTCGCTCCGGCTTCAAAGTCCTCTGCGCGCCGAACCGTAAGGCGATACCGAGGCTCCGCGAACAGTTTATCGTAGGAGCGCACGTTGCCAGCCACAGTCGCGGACGCAGTGGCCGGAAGGCATCAAGCGGAGTGCGCGGGCTGCTGATGATTACAGCCGTGAATTGCCCACCAAAACGATTAGAAAAGTTACACCGGAAGTCGGCACCAGCTACGGTTCAGTGGAGAGGATCATGAAAATAGACCTGGAGCCGACAGGGTAACTGTCCACCCCACATTCTGAGAGCGTGCCAAAGCTGAACATTTGCTTCGTGGTTTTGTTGCAAGTGTGATGCCGGTCTCGACGTCATCAACGACATCTCACTTAGCCCATCTAGACAAACCCATTTTCTTTTATGGGTATAATTGATTTATTTTATGTATATAATTGATGAAGAACTTATAAATAACTAAATAACTATCTTCTTTCAGCGTTTCAAGTCCGAATTCTGTAACCCAATATTAACCTACTACCTGTGTCACCACTGGAAGAACATTTTCCCCCCCGTTTGGGGGGGGGGGGGGGGGGGGGGAGGGGGGATTCCCACCCCCACTTTTTTTTTGGAGGAGAGGATCTTCCCCCCAAACCCCCCCCCCCCGGAAGAAGATAATGTCATACGTTCTCCGTGAATTCGATTATTTATGTCTCACCACGCATAGTTTTTATATGCGTGGCATGGTTTAGAAAATCACAGAAAAAGTAGGTACGTCATTTTTGTTCTTACGATGATAAAGGTCTGCTCTCTGACTGTTTTCGTTGTTGTCACTACCAAACTGTCCTTGAAGTGCACACTTTTTTAATGAACTGTATTGATGGCGTAGGTTTGCTGTGCTGGTCCAACCTGCCTCACCTAACGACGTGCCAACCTGCTCCGGCTACGTGGCTGTGATGTCGTGCCACGTGATCTGTGACGGACGACCGCTTGGACGGCGTCAGTCCGATAGAGGGTGCCGCGCTGAATGCTTACATGCGGCGTAAGCTGAGCGGGAAGGCTGTGAGACCAATAGGCCGTGACAGCGTGGCATCTGTGCTAATTCGACAAATCAGCATTATACATTTCACTTCGAGATGCATGCAGCATATTCAGCAGATGACCCAGATTTCAGTAAGATTGCAGTCAAGCTCGACTGAAGTGGATCGTTTCGCAATGCAAATATGCGAAATTGTCCGGCACTGTATCCTCCGTCGGGCTGATGCGCGGGAAATGGAACACGTGTCCCAAATTGGGTGCACTGTGCGAAATTGTGCAAATATTATTTGATTACTGCAGACATCCCTGCTCGTTCACGACAGTTGAATGCAATATGGTGCATATCTTCAAGGCGTGTCAAGGGAGCGCAGTTCCGGTTCGTTCACATATTTCCTGTCGCGATATCGAGCCAGACGTTGTGTTTGGAGCGTTTAGTCCTCGTTCGTCCTAGCTCGCCGCATTATCATGGCGCTTTGTACTGGTGGGACAGGAATTTACTGATATGTCGAGTGTCTTTTTCTATTAATATCGACACGTAGCCATTGGTATCTCTAATGAGGGGTTTTAGTTCAAGTTCGATCAACATCAACATTTTTCCGATATGGCTATCGGTGGTTCCGTTATATTGAGAAATCTGGGCTGAGGTGACACGCTCTTTGTTTGCCACCTAAAAAAACTTTTTGAGATAATTTAGACTCCTCGAAGTCGAGCAAGGTGAATTTAGTACATAGGTATATCTCGATTGATTGATGATAATCTCGCGCTGCAAATGTTGCGCCTCGTGGTAGGAACCCCGATATGCCATCTACCCTGCTAATGTAGATGAAAATCGGTTTCAAAGTACTAATGAGGGTAATGTTTTGCACGTGCAGTGCATGCCCTTTGATCCGGACTAGCAGCGTGGGCAACAGATTTTCGTCCCTTAAGACATCACATGGTGGGGTGTGACAGTGATGTGGGAGTGACTCCTAATGTGGGAGTGGCTCCTAATGTGGGAGTGGCTTCTAATGTGGGAGTGGCTCCTGATGTGGGAGTGGCTCCTGATGTGGGAGTGGCTCCTGATGTGGGAGTGGCTCCTGATGTGGGAGTGGCTCCTGATGTGGGAGTGGCTCCTGATGTGGCAGTGGCCCTTGATGCTGTGTACCGGTTGACTTTTAACATTGGTAAGGTCACATTGTCAATGCACGCCAAGGAAATGCATGGAATGAATCGAGTTTCATGGTAGCCTCAGGACCTTTCGCCTCAATAGTCTTCAATTTGCTGATAAGTTTCCTCACAAATCGTTGGAACGCAAACGTTTCATAAATGTATTTGCCCGGGCCCAAAACAACAGGTAAGCCAGACCAGACCAGACCAGACCAGACGACTTTACCGTGTGGTGACACGACATCAGCGGTCCAACTTTACTGTGTGGTGACATGACATCAGCGGTCCGACTTTACCGTGTGGTGACATGACATCAGCGGTCCAACTTTACTGTGTGGTGACATGACATCAGCGGTCCGACTTTACCGTGTGGTGACATGACATCAGCGGTCCGACTTTACTGTGTGGTGACATGACATCAGCGGTCCGACTTTACCGTGTGGTGACATGACATCAGCGGTCCGACTTTACCGTGTGGTGACATGACATCAGTGGTCCGACTTTACTGTGTGGTGACATGACATCAGCGGTCCGACTTTACCGTGTGGTGACATGACATCAGCGGTCCGACTTTACCGTGTGGTGACATGACATCAGCGGTCCAACTTTACTGTGTGGTGACATGACATCAGCGGTCCGACTTTACCGTGTGGTGACATGACATCAGCGGTCCGACTTTACCGTGTGGTGACATGACATCAGCGGTCCGACTTTACCGTGTGGTGACATGACATCAGCGGTCCGACTTTACCGTGTGGTGACGTGACATCAGCGGTCCGACTTTACCGTGTGGTGACGTGACATCAGCGGTCCGACTTTACCGTGTGGTGATGACATCAGCAGCGCACGGCCGATTCACATCATGTGACCTGTTGGTGTAGCCTGGAATGCATAACATGTGACCTGCTGGTGTAGCCTGGCCTTCAGAACATGTGACCTGCTGGTGTAGCCTGGCCTTCAGATCATGTGACCTGCTGGTGTAGCCAGGCCTTCAGATCATGTGACTTGCCGGTGTAGCCTGGCCTTCAGAACGTGCCTCGCTTGACAATAATTTACGAATTACGCATGGCTTCGCGGCGTGCAACAGTGCCAGAATGTTACCCGCAGACTACGTTATTGTTTCCAGATGAGGTGATGAAGTAGAGCACTGTTACTCGAACCAAAGCTGAGGGCAGTAGTGCTCCTAGAGGTAATTTGAGGGTGTAGTAGTGACGTCATGAAGGGTACAATGTTGCGACTGTTGTCCGCGAAACAGTGCATCATCGTCTTGTTTCAATTATTTCATTCCCCATTTCTCCTTCTCACCTTACCACCAACAGTCAAGAAAAGCCCATATACTTGTTCGCAAATGATACATACAACAAGAATGAACCGCACTATAGCACTACATTCATCTACATGAACTAGTGATAGTTGATCCTCACGTTACAGCTCTAGTCATAGTGAGCATGCATTTCCCCAGCGATCATGCCTTTCCCCAGCTGCTATAGCAGCTGTGCTGAAGCGGCCATGCTGTTGCTACTACTACTGGTAGCCCTGTTCAGGGGTGGAGTTTCCTGTACTTTTGATGTGACCTGGGCCTCATCATCTTTGCTTTGGCTCCACCAACTTCTTGCTCTCTTAATATGGTGCTCTGCACACCAATCAAATTGGCAGCACTCTACAGGCTCTTGTGACCACTGCCGTGCCTGAGATGTCTTCTCTCGTGGCCGAAGCCGTTCAGCGGGGGTGTAGGAGCCCCCCCCCATTTTTTTGTGGTGGGGGAGGGAAGCCGAGTTTTAGGCCAATTCTCTCCAGTCAGTGCCATAGGGTCAATGGTTAAGATCAATGGAAATTGGCAGGGGGATGTACCACCTGTCCCTCTAGATATTACACTCATGAGGAGAGGCATAGCTGTTGCTCGTAGGCGGTGGTCCGTGCATATCACAGACAAACTGAGTGCCGCTCATTTAAAACCTACAGTGGATCGGGATCGAACAGTGGAAATCAAGGAATGCTCAAAGGTGCAAAAAGTTCGCGAACTGTCACATTCTCGATGAAAACCATCGAAATTTGTCATACGTCTCATCCTCTTGCGTGAACTACTGTGCGGGAACACCTGCAGAAGTCGGACGGTTCTACCTGTAGGTATGGAGGCACCTAACTGCAGGTACCTCGTACATTTGTGAAACAAAAATAATTGTGACACCGCTGGGATGTCCAAAATGCCACTTGATACTCTCTTCCCCGCCCTCTCGAGGGAAGTTCCCGTCGAGTCCTCTGGATTTGCACTTACACTAGGTATCCTCCTGAATAAATATCTGGCGAAACCTTCACGCTTTTTCCGGACAGATAAAATAGCACCTTGCTGTTCTCTTCCCATTCAGCAAGTGCAGCGCCAAGTTTCGCCGCACGTGCGACGTAAGTTTCTGGCTCGGAAAAACAAATGGTGGTGGGCGGTTAGCCAACTGGCACGCCACAAGAGCGTGGTCTCGCCGAGCCTCTTCCTCAGCATGATTAGCGACATACTTGCTGATCACACCGACACATTGCTTCAGTATCCACTTTTCGCAGACAACGTAGCCATTTGGACAACAACAAAATATTTCCCAAAAGCTGAGAAAACCATTCAAACCACGGTAGACCACGTAGCGAAATGGTGCCAAACTTGAGGCTTTATTTACCCTGTCCGCAGAAATATCTGCCACAGTCACATATAGTAGCCTCCGTCCAACACCCAGGACTTTCCTTAGCATCGACGGCAAAGTCAGCGAACAGGTGAAAAAGTTTTAAGTTCTTGGAAGTAAACTTGGACCAAAACCTTAGCTTCAAGACACACACACACACATCACTGACATCTCGAAAAGACGCGCGAGGCACGTCGACCTACTCCGTGCACTTGCAGGCAAAGACTGTGGCGGAGACAGGAAAACACTACTGCGACTCTACAAGTCAATCATGCGACCCATCCTATGATACAACGGCATCGTCTTTGCTACCATTTCACCAACACTGAGCAAAAAGGTTAGAAACCATTCAAAGCAACTGCATCAGAGCAGCCACAGGAGCCCTCAGCGCTGCACCGATAGCCAGTCTTCTGGTAGACTCATACACGCCGCCTCTCCGCTTCAGGACACAACAGTTGTGTCACTACAGCATTAAAATAAAATCCATTCAAAATCACTCGGCCAGAGATGCTCTAGTCCTGACAGATAAGACAAGAGTTGATTTGGGCATAGACTGCCACTATTTAGTGTTCAAATTGCCACGGCTATTTCAGATCTTAACATCACAATGCCATCCACTGCAGCTCTACCGCCCACTAGGCCATTCTGGACCCTCAGTCAACCAAAGGTCGAGTACTGGCCCTCGGAAAAGAAATGGGATATCACAACGGCGGAAATTCTTGGCACCTTCAACAAATTCGCCGATCTCAACAATCACAAAATACACCTACTCTCGGATTGGTCAAAACACGAGGTCAAAGTATGCATCGGCATCACTGGACCAAGCCTTAGGCTTTCCAAGCATCTACCGGATAACTTTTACATCTACATCCCTGAAGCACTGGCTATTATGGCTGCTATCTCCATTCTAAAGAGGCGTAAAACAAGAAACGTAGTAATTTCAAATCAGTCCTTCAGTAAATTAGCAACACACACGACTGCCCACGTCGAGTCGTTGATGGAATCCAACAAGCCGTGGCCCGTAACGTTAACAACTTTTCCTTCCTCTGGATTACGGGCCACACAACATCCCAGGAAACAATGAAGCAGATCGGCTTGCAAAGCAAGCCTTGGCATCGACCACTTATCCAGCATGGAATATTCAGTAGACGATTGCGAAGTTCTCCTACAACGCCACAAACGTAAGCGTCACCAGAAGACATGGACACAACACAGCTCTACATCTCACCGCACCAACCACACTCCCAGCATCAAACCAACGCCAGGTAGTGCATGGTAGTACATCAACTCAATCACATCGTGAAAAGGAAGTCATCCTCACTAGACTTATGACTGATTGCACCAAACTAGCACAGCCTCAACTGGAGGATGACCATGATATGGCACGCCACTGTGACAACTAGCACAGCCTCAACTGGAGGATGACCGTGATATGGCACGCCACTGTGACAACTAGCACAGCCTCAACTGGAGGATGACCATGATATGGCACGCCATTTTAAAAAATAAAACAGCCTCAACTAGAGGATGACCGTGATATGGCACGCCACTGTGACCTTCGGCACCACATTAAGCATACGCCACATCCTGATAGACTGTAGTAGCTTTGACGCTCAAAGACAACCACTTAAGCCTTCTGCCAAATAGAGGGCATCACCCTCTCATTTCCATCGCTTCTGCGTGGCAAGCACCCATAAATCATCCAATTACTATTTGGCTATCTGTACGCCACCACACTAGCAGGAGCGTTGCAGACACCAACACGCACTTCAGCACGTACTCCAACACGCACTGCATGCGCACGCATACGCCCGTAGTAGTAACGTAAATAGCCATCCACGAATGGCATCGGACGTACATGAGCCAATTCGCTTTCTTATTCGAAATAAAGGTTACCTAGCGATGTCGTCGGACATACATGAGCCGACTTGGTTTAAATTAACATAACGTTAAGCGATTACCCAGAGGTGCCATCGGACGTAGAATAGCCGATTTGCATTGCAATTCATAACGTGAAACGGCTACCCAGAGGTGCAACGGACGTGGATGAGCCGAATTGCAAAACGCCGTACTGACCTCACACACAATCCGGCATGAAAGCATGCTGCTACTAACTACTACTAACAACTAATACGCTGCAGCTGGCGTGATAGGCAGTATGGACAATCATCTCCTTGTCCGCACGGCAATGATCTCTCGGTGCTTTTCGACAAGAGTAATGCCGGCACCCTGGCAAAATCAACTTTCTCGTCACCCCTCTCCCAGTCCAACTACAAATTGTCTTGCGGAGAAGTCCACTCAAACTAACAACAGTGAGCATCCGGGAGATGTCCCCCGCCTTCAGTATCTTAACGTATACTTCCTTAACGTAAATGTACACTTGCCCTAGACTTGCTTGCAAAACCCACTCACTTTAAAGGCCGCGGAAATTGCCTCTATGGTCCGGCACGCCCCTAAGCTCACTCAGCGTCCACCTGCTGTGACATAGGTATGCATATTCGCAGTGCTAAATACAACGAACGAAATGCAGGCTGGGCCATTTTTGCAGCTACAAGAATGTCACAATATAGAGGTGAACAGTTTCTACGAGGCTGTCGCATTTTGGAGATTGCAATTGTAATTCAAGTTCATGACGGATTGTATCTTGTGAATCTGCTATATGGGGTTGCATCACAGACATTTCAATGAAAACTCAAATAAGTGGTCGTATTATTTGCATTCATGTCACTGTCATGGGGAGCCTCCTTCCGTCGGCAACAGCCTGCCACAAAAAGAGTGATCGCAGTGCTGATCCGTCACATGCCCTGGCCCACGATTATGCAGTTTTGTTTTCACTACTTGGTATACCCATTCTACTGAATCCATTCATATATACTTGTACCTCATAAATCCGGAACTTCCCCCGGGCCGCAAAACTGAGACTCCCGCTTCCAACATGGTGATCTACTTTGGCGTAGAGTGCCCCTGCCGAGGACAGCATTCTTGAGAAATTGCTTGATTTTATTTTGTCAAAGGCAGTGGTAATCAGTCGCCAAAGGGAGCTCCGGCAGTGGTGATCAGCCATGAAAAGCAGCTCTGGTAGTGGTGATCAGTCATCAGAGGCAGCTCTGGCAGTGGTGATCAGTCACCAAAGGCAGCTCTGGTAGTGGTGATCAGTCATCAGAGGCAGCTCTGGTAGTGATCAGTCATCGAAGGCAGCTCCGGCAGTGGTCAGTCATCGAAGGCAGCTCCGGCAGTGGTGATCAATCATCAGAGGCAGCTCTGGTAGTGGTGATCAGTCATCAAAGGCAGCTCTGGTAGTGATTAGTCATCGAAGGCAGCTCCGGCAGTGGTGATCAGTCATCGAAGGCAGCTCCGGTAGTGGTGATCAGTCATCAGAGGCAGCTCTGGCAGTGGTGATCAGTTATCAAAGGCACATTCACGACTTGAAGATGAACCTGAAGAATCTTTACTTCATGCTATGATGCCAAATCCGAGGTGTGTGAAAATGCATGGGAGAATGTCGGTGCTGGCACCAAATGATTGGTTTCAACGTGATTCTTTTCAATATGCTGATGGACACCGAGGATCTTCAAGGATTTATATGGTTGGTGAATGAGAAGATCACGAGAAAGCATCTGTGCATCGCTCAGTTACACCCCGCGGTTGATATGCTCATATACTCTCAAGTTGGATTTAGCTATTCATGATCATATACGACCATGCTACTGCCACCAAAGCATTCTCCTTGTCCGAAAAAAATGCGATCCCGGCGCGGAAGCGCTATCCCCCCCACACACACAGAACGATGAGTTGCGTCTCACAAATCATCACGCAACTCATCACAGCCACTTGATGAGTTGCGCCTCGGCAGCAAACATGACTGGAGATGCAACACGGCCTGCTTTACACTCCCGCTCGCTACCGAAACATTGCGCACGAAAACGGCCGTGAGCGACCTCTGTCGCGCCCAGACACGAACTGCCCAAATGCACGCCGTGGTGGTGAATGCCGAGCCGCGTCGCAGCTGCCAATGGTTCGGCCCCCAACGCGCCCGCGGTCTCCGACACGGCCGGGGTCTCCGACACGGCCGGGGTCTCCAACACGGCCGGGGTCTCCGACACGGCCGGGGTCTCCGACACGGCCGCGGTCTCCGACACGGCCGCGGTCTCCGACACGGCCGGGGTCTCCGACACGGCCGCGGTCTCCGACACGGCCGCGATCTCCGACACGGCCGCGGTCTCCGACACGGCTGCCAACGGCTCGGCCTCCGACACGGCCGCGGCCGCTTATATCTGTCCCGCCCGGTTTTGTCGCCGCCGCCGCCGATTCTTATCCGGCGCTATTTATCGTTCTGCGGCGTTATTGTTGTGTGCTCTGGCGGTGCAGCTGCTGTTTATACCGTGCGAGCGAGAATCTGTGTCGCCGCGGAGATCAGCTGTTTACCCTAGCGGGCCGTGTAGGCTGTTTTCGCCGCCTCGTCAGGAGCGTCGGCGGCGGCCGTCGGTTGTCGACGGCTGTCGGCGGCTGTCGACGGCTCGTCTTGAGTGGCCGGCGCGAGCGTCGACGTCGCCGACGGCCGTCAGCGGCCCGGCTCGAGTGTGAATTCAGGGATAAAATTCGCCAAATTACTCCCGCATAGGGTTATCGGAATGATGTATCAGTTATATGGTAGCAGAGACTAATGATCAACTGGGAAGTATTTTGCCATCGGTTGAATATTTTTCATCACAAAATTTTGCGAAAACGCAAAAAAATATTCATGATTTTGATAGAATGGTAAAAGTTCTCACACAACCTTTGATGACAGCCGGTTGAAAGTATTTTGGTTTGGGAGACATTAAGCCTACGGCCTAACCTATCTTAACAGCCTGCCAACAGGCTGTTGGGTTTATCTGCAGAATGGATTATTACAATTTTCACTAGATCTTGTTGTAACATACTACGAAGCCAATTGCAATCAACGTGTATGTGTATGTTGTGCCTTCTGAATTCCGGCGGATTGTGATGCGTATATAAATATATATATATATATATTTATATATATATATATATATATATATATATATATATATATATATATATATATAATATATATATATATGTTATATTTATATATAAAATTTTTTTTTTTTTTTTTTTTATATATATATATATATATATATTATATATATTATATAAAAAATATATATATATATATATATATATGTGTCCACGTAATTGTTATTACATAGGGGATTTCATGCTGCTGTATATTTGCTGTATCTCTTATTTCTCCTTATTGTTCTGTTTTCTCATTGTTTGAATCTATTGTTGGTCAGTTGTTTAATGAGCATGATCACCATTGGAATGGCAAGGACCTTGCATTAGTTATTTTCAGTCAGGAAGGTGTTGCATTGGCTCTCATATTTACCAATTATTTTGAATTGTGCTGACGCTGTTTATCATGATGGCAACACATTGCGGTGCAGCTAGTGGCTGGTTCACGAAACTGTGGTCTTAACCACTGGCGGATCCAGGGGGGGCATTCCGGCCATGCCCCCCCCAAGCGCTTCAAAGGGGGGCCATAGTGTCTTTTGCCCCCCCCCCCCCAAACCAACAAAAGTAAACTAAATTAAAATGCAGTAACCTTTGCTGAGGTTAAAAAATAGCGTTCCGGGTGAAATAATCTCCAATTTTAAAGGTATTTTGTTATAATTGTTTGGAAGCACAATATGGTAGCATAGTAGATTCTGACACATCGAGGGTTCTATGCTGTTGAAGTTCTGCTTACAGCAAGAGATGACGAAATCAGCAGTTTCATTATTCCTTCGTCAGATAGGTTCATGAAGTTTGTTTAGCCAGTAACGGGCAAGCGGACCCAGTGAGCCAGATTTCTAAAGCGGAATTTGAACAGGATGTTTTGTGCGAGTGGCCAGTTGAGCCCAGTTGAGCAGCATGTTTCGTATGTTGGTGTTGGGGCAAGGCCATATAGCCATATAGGTGTTGGAGTTGCTAAGATGAAGAGACAGGCTACATTGACTTATTTTTTCAAGAAGAATAGCAAGAGGAGGTATGTATTTATATCCTGAATAAGAGATAACTGGTGGGTTTGCATGTAGGGGAGATTCGGGTGGTAGGACCGGGCTATCAAAGTTTAAGGGTATTATTGCAGTTTAAGGTATCTACGAGACAAGTTTTACACATACCCTCATGCACTGGCGGATCCAGGGAGGGGCCATTCCGGCCATGGCCCCCCGAAGCGCTTAAAAGGGGGCCATAGTGTCTTTTGGCCCCCGAAACCAACAGAAGTCAACTAAATTAAAATGCAGTAACCTTTGCCGAGGTTAAAAAATAGCGTCTGGATGAAAGAATCTCCAATTTTAAAGGATTTTTTTATATATAATTGTTTGGAAGCCAGTATAGTAGCATAGTAGATTCTGACACACATCGAGGGTTCCATGCTGATCAAGTTCTGCTTACAGCAAGAGTTGACAAAATCGGATCCGCCAGTGTCCACGTGCACGAACGTTGACGTGGTACAAGACGTTGAACGTGAACGTGAACGTTTTGGTAAACAAGAACAAAAATCCGGTTACATAGAAACGGTGGAGGTAGGCTGGGGCCCCTATACAGGAAATTATGTCGTCAATTAGTATTTTACTTTTTATTTTATTTTAATTTTAATTATTATTTTTAAAATGTGCCCCTTTGCCAAATAGTGGTCGAAATCCGGTGGTTTTAACCAAAAATAGTGGGAGAATGGGCATCCTCCAAATCCGTTCGACCCCTCCCCTGATGCAATTCCTAGGTACGCCACTGGGGGAGGGGAGGGGGGGGCTGACGCCGAAAACCGAAAGTTGCCCCCCCCAAACCGGTGGGCTAGATCCGCCAGTGGTCTTAACCACACTGCAAATGGAAGCTGAGGCATATTTGAATTGCAAATTTTGCTGTCTGGCTTGTTTACCAAGTTGTAGCAAATTCATACTTTAGTTTTATATAATTGAGTGTAGCAGACCAGACACCTGGTCTTGAGTGTCCGGTGTGTGAGTGGCAACATCGCCAGCGGCCGTCGGCGGCTGGTCTTGGGTGTCTGGTGTGTGATAGCGACACCGTCAGGGCCGTCGGCAGCTGGTCTTGAGTGTCCTGTGCGTGAGTCACCAGTGTGTTAATCACCGCATTGATCGTTGTGCCGAGAGGCTGACGACATCCGTCACCAGTGTGGCCGAGTGAGACGCGTCGGAGTACGAGCGACGACAGGCCGTGGCTGGCACTGGCACCAAGAGGCTGACGACATCCGTCACCAGTGTGGCCGAGTGAGACGCGTCGGAGTACGAGCGACGACAGGCCGTGGCTGGCACTGGCACCAAGAGGCTGACGACATTCGTCACCAGTGTGGCCGAGTGAGACGCGGCGGAGTACGAGCGACGACAGGCCGTGACTGGCACTGGCACCAAGAGGCTGACGACATTCGTCACCAGTGTGGCCGAGTGAGACGCGGCGGAGTACGAGCGACGACAGGCCGTGGCTGGCACTGGCACCAAGAGGCTGACGACATCCGTCACCAGTGTGGCCGAGTGAGACGCGGCGGAGTACGAGCGATGACAGGCCATGACTGGCACTGGCACCAAGAGGCTGACGACATCCGTCACCAGTGTGGCCGAGTGAGACGGGCCGGAGTACGAGCGACGACAGGCCGTGGCTGGCACTGGCACCAAGAGGCTGACGACATCCGTCACCAGTGTGGCCGAGTGAGACGGGGCGGAGTACGAGCGACGACAGGCCGTGACTGGCACTGGCACCAAGAGGCTGACGACATTCGTCACCAGTGTGGCCGAGTGAGACGCGGCGGAGTACGAGCGACGACAGGCCGTGACTGGCACTGGCACCAAGAGGCTGACGACATCCGTCACCAGTGTGGCCGAGTGAGACGCGGCGGAGTACGAGCGATGACAGGCCATGACTGGCACTGGCACCAAGAGGCTGACGACATCCGTCACCAGTGTGGCCGAGTGAGACGCGGCGGAGTACGAGCGACGACAGGCCGTGACTGGCACTGGCACCAACGCCGCGCCCAGCCATCAGCGGTCGCAGACGTGGGAGCTTCCTGTCTCCTTGGAGCAGTGATACATTTTCGCGAAATAGGGTGGAATATAACACTTTCTGAACACTGAATTGCCATCCTTACCGTAGTGGTATTGACATCGTGTTTCTTGAGGTGTGTTTATGAAGCTTTTATGCCTCGTTTCTAACAATACCTATCCTGTTTACAGTGTCATGATTATGCCCATTATTGTGGATAGTGATACACGAGCATCTTGTATTACAATTTCAGGTGAAGGGATTACCTATGATGTGGTCTTTTATGCAAAGCCAGTTGATTGTAGAAGTATTGCTATCGTTATCATTGATATAGTCATCCCTATGTTAAGTACCTCAGAATCGTAACTATAGACTTATTAGTACACTTTTGACTCAAAATTAAGCTTGAAGGATGCAAGCTATGTTTTAAATGACCTTGCTTCCATAACACATTTCGACATCCTACTGTACTCATTTCGATATCTCACACCCAACGAAAAACTATTATTTTAACTTTTCTTTGGAAAGGCTCGAGTGCATCCAATTTCCAGCTGAGCACCTCCAGTACTTGCAGGTGTCAATGTGGGGTCCAACGAATGAATTTCTCGCGCTCTAAATGCTCGATGCTCTTTCAAGATTTCAAGATCTGCGCGTAAATGCGGTGACCTCAGGCACCGTTCGACGCTACTCGTGTATAATCTAGTACCTGGTGCTTCCAGCCGGTTTCTGAGCTTGAGAACAGTTATGATCCCTGGCTATGTAAGCCTGTGTCAGACTCTGGGAACGAAAGCAGACGTGGTGCCTGACGCTGTCACATGGCAATTTTCTGAGAGTTTGACGACACCGCTGCTAATGCTCTGCCCTTGGTCATGATGCTCTGCCAGGATATGTGATGCGTGGCAAGTAAACCAACTTAAAACAACAATGTCCAATGATTGTAAAAAATTAACAATGGCAAGCTTTTCCTTCAGTGTGCAAAGATTGAGACAGGGACAAGTGGGATGAGACGGCCAGGGTAGGACTACAGGTGATGCTATTGGCGCCACTAGCGGCAAATTCATGATTTACGTTCCGCCAGTCAGTTCGTGACCTTGGCACGGGAGGGTAAGTTCGACACGTTGTAAGGGAAATTGGTAAACTAATCAAGTGAAAATGTTTCTGCCAACTTTCCTATGACGCTGTTGTTCTATAGTTAGGTGTAAGAAGTCGATTTACTTCCTGATTATACCTTAGACGGCGATTGTCGATAGGACGTGGCCGATAAAACCGGTTCCAATACAGCGGCTGGGTTATTTTCGTCCGTGTTGCCGGTGAAAGAGATTGGGTAGCGCGGGCGAAAAACGTTCTCGTCTCACTCCGCTCCTTGATAGTTACTTGTCCAAGATCAATGTGCATTTTCTTAGACTGTGAAGCATCATGCTAACAAGCGAATAATTGAAACTAATGTTGTATGCTGGTGCGTGCTTTATACACTTTAACGCTTGTCTGAAAATTGGTTAGAAAGGTCTTATTTTGCACATATTTCTCGCACATGCAAGAGACCTCTGATAGTCGGGACGGTGACATGCAGCTGTTTGCGGAGTGGGCGGCGCCAAATAACGAGGGCGGGGCCAAATGACGGCTGGCACCACCATCCAGGAGGTGTCAGCTGGAGGTCAAAGGGCGTCACCCCGAAGGGGACGTCATGCGTTACTGGAGGGGAGGGGAGGGGGGTCGCACTTTTTGGGGGCGTCTCTCGGGGACACGCATATGTGCTGCTTACGCATTTTTCGAGGGTGCTTTCGGCACCTTAAGAGGTGCCAAGAAAGCGGCGACCGCCCGGGATTTTAGGGTGTCGTACGCCCTTTCGTGCCCCTTCCTTGGATTTGTCCCTGTGCAAAGTTGCGGGAGACGCAAGGAGCTCTACCGGGGTGTCATTGAACACAACATGAGTTTAGTGGTAAAGGGCACAAACATCTGGCCCCTCAGTCTCAAATGGACCTCCTTGCAAACAACACGGATTTTCCCCTGCTCAAGGTATTTTCCAGGTTTTTTTTGGTGTCCTTGGCTACCAAGTTCAATACTTGCTGCCAGAGGAGGGGAGGAGGATGCTCAGCGACATGTGGTGGGCCCCTGAGCCCCTTGGGGCACCCTGAATGGTTTCGTTGACTCTCCCACCGCCGCTAAGACTAGCAGTCGTTACTGGGGAATGTGATGGGTGACATCAGACAGAGCCCTCGCTAGCGCTCCTGCGCGCCCTGGACTCCCGTGATTGCACTGCAGCCTGTGGTTCAATGTTACAACTACCCGATTACCTTGAATTAAGATTGGTCTGTGTACCTCCCTTCTAGGTTACAGAGCCCAAACAGACGTGATAGCCGTCAGCATCGATGTTTATTTTCTATATATCTGTTTGATAACCATACTTTCTGAGCCGTTTGAATATCTCATCACTTTTGTGCGGTAAATTGCTCTTTTATAGCCACAGTCGTGATATTTGATGTGGGAGACGATCAAGGGACGAATAACTGACCAATGCAATGATCCGGCTCTCCATGTTATGTTCAGAGAAGACAGGTTTGCACAAGTATTTTCGTTTGTTTTCCTTCGATGTACATTCAAGCACGCATACGTTAATGCCAGAAACGGTAAATGCAATAGGTTATTGGATTTGGCATATATGGTATATTGCAACAAGATATGGAATATGTTTATATGTACGTAAGAATACCTTTTAGCTAGCTTGCAAGCTTTCTGTACGATGTCCGTTTTTCATCGCAGCATAATCCGTCTCACCCCACCCAATGGGCGAAACGGTTGTTTATTAGGAGCCTGCTGAAAAAACAAACTTTGGCGACGGGATTTTGAGAAGACCATAATTTACTTGGGATGAAGACAGATAAATGTTTGGTCTGCACGCCAACGAAATTGAAGAATCTACCCTTCTTCCTGTCAAAGATTTGAGAGGTCAAACGCATAGGTGTCCGTCATACCTCACTTTCCCCGGTCAGGCCAGGCAGCCTGATGGTCGGATGTGCCAGCCAGTTTTGAAGGTACTACCAAGGGAGTTTGTTTCTGGTTTGGAGTTTCTGTGAGTGTCTGCACCACTGAGGAGGCTTTTCTGCATTCCACGTGTCTTTTTGCACGCTTTTTTGTCCCGCGTGCTTTTTGTAAAAAAAATTATAAGCTTTAGCTTTTTTAATCACTCCTGGCGATGGCCCCTGGCCGAAACGTTGGGTAATAAAGTATAATCTTTATCGTTACTTTTGATGTCAACTCAGCACCTCCTGGTATATTGAAGGTCGTATATTTTCTTTACACGCAATGATAAGTTAAGGCCAGGTTGATATATCTCCAAGACGAAAGCCTCCAACAACTGTGCGTGTGGAAAGCTTTCCGCCCACCACACAATTACCCAGCCCGTTTGGTGTCAACAGAAGGCCGATTGAGAATGGGCGATGCGATTTGCACCTCCATTGGTGGAGTGCAATCGGTGGTTGGCGGGCAAGCCGTCGCTCGGTATGCGTACCGGAGCCAACCATACACTCATTGGAAATTCGGGCTAAATGTGTGAGAACGCATCATCGGCACAGTGTTTCCAGGTCGGCTCAGAACGGGACGTGGGAGAGACGAAAATTGGCCACGGGTCCCAAGCAGCGCATAGTTGAAGATTGGAGGCAAATCCCAACACGTACGATTATATTTGTATTTCCGCAACATGCGGTGTTGATGAAATTCGTACACCAAAACGGTTCATAGCACAAGGGAATGTGCGCAAGGCCAGCAATGTTTACGAGTTATATCAAAATCACCGCCTGGCTAGCTCATCGGATAGAGCTCCGGCCTGCAAAGGTCTTGGTACAGCGGGTTCGGGTCGCTTCACAAGCTCGCTATTGGCGCCTCCGGCTGTGGTGGCCAGTTGGCAACTGGCCAGGCAAGGTCGGAGGCGCAGGCACCAGGCGGCCGTGCCCTCTAATGTAGGTATGTTAATCTCGCACTGAAAATTGTGCTGCTGAACTGGAATGTCATGATCGCGAGGTGGGTTCAAAGTTAATGGAACAAGCCTGCGCTTACCATTCACTCTGATTCTGTAAAGCCTTCCCAGCAGCAATTCGAACTAAATTAAGACATAATTAACACGCCCTCATATCGTGGTTTGAATGCTCAAACCAGGGTTATAAGATTAACACTGAGCAATGCGTTCTTTTAACATTGCACATAGAAGACGATGACCGTTGATGAGGATATTTAGGTATTACTAACCATAGTTTTCTTTAGTTGTGGTACATTTATCGTTATTTACGTATTTATAGCACAGCCAATGGAGAGCCATGAAACGTGAGTCATTGCTAGGTGAAAAGGATAGCTAAAAATGTGGTGTATCCGGCCTGTGAATAGAATGGTGGTGCATAACGCAATGAACACACACACATGGGGCAATAAACACATCGTCTGTGGTTTATTGCATCATTGGTCAACATCTTCGCAGCCCTAGATTATGCTGAGCTCAACTGTTCTTTCTCGCCATTGGATGGCGCCTTGGCTCCTCCACTTGGCAGATGTCTCGAGCGCGATTCCAGGACAACAGGTCGAACAACAAAAAGTTGAATGGAGATTAGTCGATAGGGATACAAGTCGAAGCGATGCAAGACACAAACAGACAACAAGTATATAATGGGCGCGAATGATCAATTCTGGTCGAATCACCCTAAAGGCCAAATAACTAACGAAAGAGCAAAATGCCGGGAGGAGAAAAGTCGAAGGGATGAGAGTGAAGTAGGAAAACGTTAAACGGACTAAGAGTCGAAAGGATAAAATCGAATGAAAAGTCAACCGCCCTAAAAGTCGAAAGTGTACAATTTGAAGGGATCAAGGCCAAAAGAGCAGATGTCGAAAGGACAAGAGTTGGAGGGATGCAAGTGTAATGGGAACAGGAAATGGAACGGGACCGGAAAGAGAAACCGGGAAGCGGTACCGGGGAGTGAGACAGGGGAATTGGACGGAGGAACGAAATCAGCTAGCGGGACCGGGAACGAGACCGATCAATGGGATCTGAGAATGGAACGGAGGAACTTGACGAGGAACAGGACCGGAGAACCGGACCTGGCAAGGAAACTTGGGAACAACACTGGGTAGTTCGACACAGAATGGAACCGTGGAACGAAACCAGAGAGCCGTGCTGGCTGTACGACCCCGATTCCCCGTGAAGCCCGTGTCCCCTCCTCATCTGAAACCGTTGCAATTTGCACATATGACATGGAGTGTATCCCCCCCCCCACCATCAAGTTGAGATCTCCCATTGCCTTCATGTATTGCGTCCCCAATAATTTCCAGAAAACAGCACCCGTAGGAGGATATAAAGGTCGATAATGGACACGCAGTGCCACAGGCCTATAGCAAACTTCTGGTAACAAGGGGGAGGGGCAGCTGCCCCGGAAAGGTAAGCTGAACCCCCGCGGTGAATCTAATGGGGTGTTAAGCGGACGACGCACACCGAACGGGTAAATTGAATTGTTCTTCCAAGTTCTCCAAGTCACCATGACATCTTAAGGTGAACACAGGTCAAATAAGGCCAGTTCTAAATGTAACAAATTGTATTCAATGTTGTTTAAAGTTCAACGTATTATCTAGATTGCATACCTAGGCTATATCGACATTGTTATCAGGGTTCAAGACAATCCAATGTGATCCTCAGTAACGCTTTCGTAGTTTGAGTATAAAGATCAAGAAAGCAGTTGTATTGAGAATTGGATTGCCCTGATCATTTTTCACCTCTCCCTGGTTACCTTTCCCAACTGGATTTTTGGCTATGCAAACAAGTAAGTATCCACTGCCATCACTGCCGTGCAAAGGAAAAAAGACGCATGTGACATCTTTGGCCGCGAAGCGACTGACACGCAACTGTTTGAGCACAGCCTCGTTCCCCCGGTACCAAGTACCGAGGGAGCCCACGACGAAGGCGTGGATTGAGGCCATTTTGCCCTGCTGGCGGAGCTGCTCCACGAGGGGGCATACTTCGCCAGCTTTCCGTCGGCGGCGGCACGCAGCGCCGCGACTCGGTTCTCGAAGGCGATTGTAACATCGACCAACGAGACCTCGTTGCCGCGCGTCACAACCAGGTCCGGGCGGAGGACAGAATCCACGCCCGGCACCCGTCGGTTGACGCGCAGCGCCGTGCCACCCCGCTGTGGCACCGCATTTGTGAGACTGGACAGCACTGCGTTGTGGCGCAGCTGAAAAGCAGCACTGTGCGACCGACAGTGGTTAAGAACATGGGGCAGCGTCTCTTTGGTGTAGCCACACCGCCGGCAACGCCGGTCCCGTGCGCCGCGCTGGTAGCCGTTAAGCGGCACGAGGCCGAGCCTTGCCCGG
This sequence comes from Ashinkailepas kermadecensis, assembly GCA_034440615.1. Lineage (NCBI taxonomy): Eukaryota > Metazoa > Arthropoda > Thecostraca > Neolepadidae > Ashinkailepas > Ashinkailepas kermadecensis. The sequence continues at coordinate 106,000 of JAOTOM010005149.1, read as the reverse complement.
CGCACGAACCGCCACTCGGCAAACAGTGTGAAGCTCCCACTATGCATATAGTGGGAGCTCACAGGCTGGCTGGCGACGCAGTCCATGACCTTGCCCTGGTGGGGCTTGGCCAGGAGGTCAGCCAGCGCGCGTTGGTGGATCGCACCCCGAACAGTGCGGGCCTCCCTGCGCGGCTCGACAGCCGCGGTGCCCACGTGGAGCACCGGGCCGGGGACAGCAGCATGCCAAGCGATGGCCACTCTGGAGGCCAGCGCCGCAGTGGCGACACAAATGCGCGTGAACCGTGAAGACACGTCACCGCCATCTCGCATCCGCTCCCCATCTAGATAGGCTGCCAGGTCAGCTGGTGTGGGTGCCCGGCCGAGCCGACGACGGACCACGGTCTCGAGCTCGACGCTGGCGAGGCGCGCCGTCTCGGGGTCACGGGAGCGGAGGACCTGCGACGTGGCAGCCGCCATCAAGACGTCCGCCTCCGCCACAAACTCCGTCAGCCCCACGCCACCCGACGAGGCAGGGGCGTACAGGTAGCCCCCGGCGGCACTACACGGCACGCCGAGGATTCCCTTCACTCGCCAAGCGGAGCACCACGTCGAAAGCTCGAAGTGGCCCCATAGGCAGCACGCCAAGCCGCAGGCAGTGGGTGAGTCGCGGGATAATGAAAGTACGCAGCGCGTCCAGCTTTTGCCAAGGGGCAAGAGCCGAATCGCACAGCCTTTCAGCATCCCGACGAGCTTCAGCCAGCACCTGAAGCGGCGGCTGCGAGAGTCGAGTGTGACCCACCTGTCGACCCAGGTACCGGTAAGAGCTGCCCACCTGGATGGCACCTCACACAGCGTGAGGTCGGGCGTGCCGACTGCCCGCACCGACTGCAGCCCGCACCAGCGGCAGCCGCGCTCGAGCACGCCAAGCCCACGCCGAGCGGTCTCGGCGATGTGGAAGATCAGTACCAGGTCATCCGCAAACGCGAGGCACTTGATCTCCGCGCGCTCCAGCGCACGCAGCAGGGGCTCCATTCCAATATTGAAAAGCAACCCACTGAGCGGACAGCCTTTCCGAACACCCAGCAGGGTGTCGACACGGGCCGTCAGGCCTCCACCAGTGCGGAATCTGGTAGACGAACCCTCATACAGGTCACGTAGAATGCCCAGAGCCTCGGCCGGAAGACCAAAGGCATCCAGGACACTCCAAAGGTGTGAATGGGGGACCGAGCCGAACGCATTGGCCAGGTCGACAAACGCCACATGGCACCCTTCATTGGAGCGACGGGCCCCATTGACAGCACACTGGATCACAAAGTTGTGCTCCAGCACACCATCAAAAGACCGGAAGCCCTTCTGACCTGGTGACAGGACATCTCCTGCCTCTGCCCAAGCGCTCAGCCGGTCCGCCCACACCCCAGCGTACAGCTTGGCCACCGTCAAGCCTAATGCTATCGGGCGCAAGCTGGCAGCCACGCTGGGGTCGCCACCCTTGTAGATCAAGACAGTCTCAGACTCCTTCCACGACGGCGGCACACGCTGCGCTCGCCGGCACAGCTCATTATCATTGCTACATGTTCATTCTCAGCGCTACATGTTAGTTGTACCGTCACCATTGAAAAACCTCCAAGTACGGTGGCCTCGTGCACTTCTGCCCATCCGACACGTTCGAGTGCTGAAGTCCTCCGCACCTCTACCCATTCGACACTTTCGAGTACGGCGGTCCCATGCGCTTCTGCTCGTTCGACACCTTCGAGTCGGGCGGTCCCGTGCATGTCTGCTCATTAGACACCTTCGAGTACGGCGGTACCGTGCACCTTTGCCCATGCGACATCTTCGAGTCGGGCAGTCCGGTGCATCTCTGTTCATTAGACACCTCCGAGTCCCGCGGTCCCGTGCACCCCTGCTAATTCGACACATTGAGTAAGGCGATCCAGTGCACCTCTTTTTGTCCTCAAGCAGCGCACCTAAATTTTGCATACCACAATACGCTCCGAGATACTACGCATAATCGTTTGGTCCGGCTCTATGTCACATAAGTAGTTTTTCCTTCACATGGTGGAATCGACGGAGACAAATTATGGCCTGGCGAAACTACTTTTTTGTGTACCTCTGACAATTTTTTACGTGTCTGTTCAATGCACTTGTCTTCCTGCAAGGATTTGGTGGATATCAAACTTGAACGAGAGCACAATCGTATCGCTATTGATAGCCCCGAACGGTAAATCGGCATTTCTGAACTTTCTGACCTCTGCATTTTTAGATCGGGACAGATTGTAACATATGCTATTGTTCCTTTGCACTGCAGATCAGACCATGGGTATCCAAACAGGCGAAGATGCCTTCGGAGAATAACTAACAAAGTAATTCCTTGTACAATCGCCCGCCAATTATATCGCTACTAGCTATAGCATGTACTCAATGCTCGATAAATGTAAAATCCCGCTGGGACGTCCCACATGTCGCCGCGTCAGCGTCATTAGGAAGGTGTGGTTGAACGACGCGCACCAATTGCACATCCGAACAAGCAGAGCTTCAAAGCACGACATGAAAGGCTGGACAAGCACACATGGAACCTACAGACACAGTTATGTCGCGACCACGAACAAACCAATATGAAAGGAAGGCAGTGTTTGAAATCCACCGTACCATACTCGCCGTCCAGTCCAATTTATCTGCCACCCACCGAGGTCGGCGCACTGCTAACGCCAGGTCTCGCTGACTCGACGACAGGTCGGATCACGGTTCCAGCACTGACAGCCGGAATCGAGCGAGGGTAATATGTCCCAGACTGTGGCGCCACGCGAAAACCGCCGCCACTTTGTGGGCATGCGCCCCGTTGTCCTCCATTACGTTCACTGTCCTTGGTAACAACTACTGTATCCTCATTGTGACACCGCGTCATTGAGCGCAAAGTTCACCGACCTCATGCCTGTCGCCATACACTCGGCTTACGGCTACATACTGACTTGCCCGTCCGTCATCAGAGCATCGCTATCGCATTGCATTCGCCCCATTATCACACTGTACAGGCCGACACTATTCACTGCACATGGCCTCATCACTCAGAGACCAATAGCCGGTCGAACGCTCGCGGCGAAAGGCACACTGCCAACGCCGGTGTCTCGGTGATGAGTGGCGACTCGGCGACAGGCCGGGTCACCATTCCAGCACCGACAGCCGAAATTGGCTGGACGAACCGGGCCACTATCCTCGGGCCCTATGGGTTTCCGCGGGTTTTTCGGACTGCTCAACGGAACCCATTCTTACTTCTGGTACCGGACGGGTTATTTTCATCCTTTTCAGAAATTCGAGTAAAATTGTTGGGGTTATGCAAGGTCACGGAGCAATCACATCACAAAATGGAGAACCTCCCATTTTGTTCAGCAAAATCATGGTTCAACGCACAACATGGCGGGCCGAAATGACGAATGTTGGATATAATAGGGTAATTGGGGACTGCACCAACAGGATGATGTGGGTTATTTTAACCTTTTCCATGTCCTCTGAGGTCATTGTCCTGAATTTTCCCAGGATGACTAAGTGTACAGTCACCCTGAAATTATTTCATGTCTTGAACTGGATTCCCCGTCCATTTTACCATTAAGCGCCGAAAAATAGTGATCTTCTCTTATATTATATTCTTGTAATTTTCATATCTTCAGAAGATTTGATACAAAAAAACTTGACGCCCATGCAGGTTAGGCAAGCAGTATGAGTTGCTCCGAATCCCCTTCTTACCTCCAGGTGGAATCGCATGAGCTTGGTACAAAGCCCAAGCTCGTCGTTGTCCAGCGCCAGCAGCTCCTCAAAACACTGACGGCTGAGCAGGGTTGCACCGCCGTCAGTCTTCGGCACCAACAGGCCGCCGTTCTCCGCCATAGTGTGGGCTCCCATCAGCTTGAGGTGGGGCGGGTCAGCAAAGACCGAGACTCTCCTATGAAAGGATGGGAGAGGTTTATAATCAACACGCGGTCGGGTGAGGTGGGAGAGGGGGTAAATTTTAACCCCACCATGAGGATTTCCAATATAACGCGGAAACGGCTGCGCGCAGTGGAACTAGGCTAAGGAAAGGACAAGCTAACAATGAAAGATGGAGATGAGTTTTACTATGATGTTGCTCGCTCGCCATCTATTTAACTAAACCATATTCAGGGGTCACAATTCACTATTTATGTATTGAGAACACCCATGTGATGGTAATTGCCAATGGCCACGGCTTCTCTCTCATCTCATGGTGATATTTTCACCTCAACAAGCGCAGGTGTGAATTTGTTGCTGCTTGTTGGTGCTTTGTTCCTTTACCAGTGCCTGCTGCCCAGCCCAATCTCGTCAAACGATATGACGCAGAGGCGCCGAATTGGCTCCATGGCCTGCACGGCCGCCTCCAGAACCGCGGCGGCAGCCTCCATCACTCCCGGTGTGACGGTGAAGGAGGGTGTCCAGCGTGAGAGCGTCGTCATGGACGACAGTGGGAGCTTCAGCAGGTTGCTGACGTACGCGAAGGCCTTCTTCGAAATACAGCGCAGGCCCAGCGCTCTGGCAACGGCCTTGCCCCCCCACACACAGATTCGGCGCTCGGTGGCCGCTTGGCGCACCTGCTCTGCCGACAACACTCCCGCTTCCAGCAGCTGGTCCAGGGTCGCGGCCTTCTTCGCCAGGATGACGTTGCGGCGGAGCAGACCAGACTTCTCGCGCCGCCAAGTCAGACGTCTCTGACGACAGATCCAATAAGTTATGAACTCCAACAGATGCAACAGATGGATCTGGATGGATGGACAATCCAACAGATGGATTCAATAAGTTATGTTCATGTTGCATGACCACATTGTAAGCTCCTTGACAACCAATGGTGGCAATTTTATATAACGTCTGAATCTGCTAACAAATAAATCATTCAAATCGCAGATGGTTTCCATGTTGTGATTGTATGACTGTAGTCCTGGCACAAATGTTATACAACAAAACCATTCCAAGAGTGCTTACACCTTATTTACAGCAAATAAGAAGTGGCATTCAGCCAATATTTCAATGTATAATGCCACTGCAACAACAAGGACCACTTCAGGGGCTCAGCTGGTTAGAGTCCTGACCTGCACTGGTCTCCCCTGTCCCAGCAAGACAGGGTTCAAGTCACTTCACACACTTGAATTTAGCCACCAACTGAGAGGGTCAATTGGCAACTGGCCCGATAGGGCCGTGGCTGATCTACCAGGGCAGCAGTGTCAGTGCATTGACAGCATGCTAAACTCTTGATCAAAATTCTGTCATTGGACTGGAATTCATGGACTGGGTGGTGGGGTAAGGGTTCATGCAACAAGCCCTGCTGAGCAATAGGACCCTGGTTCATAAAGCCACCTCAGCAAGAATTCAGACAAAATTTATGTCTGAAAATGTAAAATAACAGATGGGCAATGTGGATAAAAATAAAATATATCGTACAATTCTCCATTGATGTATTCACAAGATAAGCATTACACACATTTTTCTTGATAAACAAAGGGGCTAAGCTAGTTCAGGTTATTTTTCATCTGTAAAATTTTGAAGAAATAAAATTATGCTTCAAATTTTACCTTTGGTTGGGGGAGGATAATTTTTATAAGGGTGTTTTGCCAGGGCTAGGTTAGATTTTTAACACATTGTTTGTGATGGTATACAACAAAACTCAAAGCCTCATTGAACTACTCATTTTGGTGCTATTTTGCTCTACATTAAAAGGGTACTATTGTACTTCAGGACATTCACAAGACAAATTGTGCACACATTTTACCTTTAGGAAGCAAGCAAATGGATTTAGCTAGGTGTTAGGTTAGGTTTCAAACTTGGAAAAAAAACAATTTTAATAAATACATTTTTTCCACAAAACAGGTCAGCTTGGTGAGCATAGGTTAGGTCATGGTTTTTTAAGTACACAAAATTTTACGATAAATGGCATGACATTTTTCATTAAAGGTAAAAAATTACATGGTTGGCTATGTAATGCTACAATGTATTTTTATTTCTTGAAAATTATCTTGCATGCTATGCTGCCCAACTCAAAGCCATTTTTCATATTATTTTGCCTACCAACTGAAAAGCAAACATTCAGAGGAAATGAGTGGCCATATCAGCATGATCATGTTCATAAATGCTGCATTGGACATGTGTCCCCAAATCTAAACAAACCTTGAAGAACAAATTTACTGCATATATGAGTTGGCATGTAGCCTAGCAATCAATATCATTGCAGTCAGTTTGCAACATGCAAGTTCACATTCTACAGTCTTGCAGACTCTCATTACTTTGAACCATCACCAGCATAACCTCAGCACAACTGACTTAGCTTGCTGATCAACCAACTGGACAAAAAAACACCAAAGTTCTTGCTGAGGTGGCTATATGAACCAGGATAGTTTTGCTGAGCATAGCTTGGCGGTTTTACAGCTGGTTTTTGCTCCCAGGTCATGTGGTCTCAGGAACAAGATAGAGGGAGAAGACCTGGCATAGTTATTTTCATAAGTTAAAAATGACCACAAGATCTAATTTTCACGTCAATTTAATAATGAAATAGATTTTACTATAGATGCTGCTGAAACAAGTAGAATTAAACTTACAAATATCAGAAAATTCCAATACACTTTCTGATTTACATGGAGACTGCACTCAGCTATACTGTATCTGGAAGCTGACGAATGACTGCCAAATGGCAAATTGACGCTGTGGTTAAATCAGCGAAGGATGCGGTTACAAGCCAACTTCTTGAGCAGCAGTAGAGAAAATGATAACAAAAGTATACTTAATCAATGTCAACCAAGTTCATAAACCCATACCTGATACTCTTGACATGCTCACACCACACAACTAATAGATATTCACAACACACCCCACAAGCAGGATGCTCGTGCACCGATGGATTTGCTACTTGCTGTCTATTGGGATATGGGTTTTGTAATATATAATGGCTTACAGAAAAGTATACTAAAAACAATTCATCTAAAATATTTTTAATTCCACCACCAAGCAATAACTTTTGCGAATGGAAAAGCTTACAAAATTGATTGAAATCAATTCTTATTAATATTAAATGTTCTCCAATGCACCTTTTTAGTTCATGTCTGGAATGTTTTAGTTGAAGTCATGAAGTCATAAAGAATTGAGGCTTAATAAGAGCCACAGGGGCCCATCTGGGTTAAGCCTATCTAGAAAAGGTACTAGAAATGTACGTACTGTCATTCCAATCAATCCCTTACCCCAAGTACCCAGGAAGCTATATATCCCAGCCTATCTAGCACCATTCACTTGCTATTGCATAACACCCTCACAATTACAAGCTCATCCCATCGTGGTGCTGGAGAAACCAGTCCACCAATATCCCACACACCTATCAATGCCTATCTACCCTAGCTATCCAGCCCTATTCCCATGATCCCTATCAACACATGTGGATTGAATGCCTTATCAATAATTTTCCAACTGCAACTATGCCTGCGTAAAGGGGTCTGTGCCATGCACACTTACTTAACATAAATCTCACCCCATCCATCACAAATTAGAACTCAAAAACAAGATTTTCCTGTCTAAAAAATTCGTCCACCCTACTTTTAAATACATTCAATGAGGAACTCCCCACAACATCAGCAGGCAGCCCATTCCACTGATCAACAACCCTTTGACTGAAGACCTGTTGTTGCTTAACTGTCCTACACCTCAACTTGTCTAACCTGAATTGATGACCCCTGTGTGCTACTCTAAACTGAAGAGCACCATTTAAATTGACCTGATCTAGTCCTTTAACAATTTTGTACATTTCAATCATGTCCCCCCTTAATCTCCTATACTTGAGTGAGCACATATCTAATGCCACAAGCCTTTCTCCATATTCTAAACTACCTATTCCACTGATGAGTTTAGTTGCTTTGCACTGCACTCTTTCTAACTTATCTATATCATTTTCTAGGTAGGGGCTCCAAGCTTGTACAGAATATTCCAAGTGGGTTCGCACGTATGCTAAGTACAGTTTTTTCATGACTTCCTTGCTCTTATATATCACACTTATATTAATGAGTCCCAGCATTCTGAGTGCCCTGTTCCTAGCTGAGCTACATTGTTTTTCTGCTTTCAGGTCTTTTGAAACCAACACACCTAAGTCCCTTTCCCCTTCAATAACCTTTTGAAGCCAGGAATGACTTGGAAGGATCAAAAGTGACTAGATGGGGAGCAAATTGACATTGTAAAACTGCCTCTTGTTGCATGAACCATGGCCCCACCACTGGATCCATGAATTCCAGTTCAACAGCAGAATTTTGACAGAAAGCTTATTGTGCCATCAATGCACCTATATACCTATATGCCCACCTGGTAGCCCATCCCCAGCCTTATAAGCCTGGCTGCCAACTGACCCTCCCAGCCAGGGATAATTGGAGCATGTGAAGTGAATCAAACCCTGTGTCACCAGGACAGGGGAGGCCAGCGCAGTGCAGCACCCTAACCAACCGAGCTACCAGGGCAGTAAGGATTTCAAAACAAAAGCAGTGTTGATTGACCTAGTTTGGAAAAAAAAATGATCTAGGCTCAACAAACCTATCCTTCCCACCCACACCAGGCACCTGTCCCTGCACCAATCTCCACACCAGCTACACCACACTGACAAGATCTTGTCAAAAGTCAAAAGTGCTATGCTGATGCTTTGCAGTCTTGCAATTAACTATGGAATCCACATATAACCTACCTACATAACCTCAGTCTGCACACCAAGGTATGGAGAGCAAATACAGGTGGTGAACTGCTGGGTAGAAATATTGAATAAATAAATATTTGTATTTAATATTTATATATCAAGTAATATATATTCAAAATATATATGGAATTAGAATTGCCCAGTTACAATTTTGGGCATTCGTACAAATAGCCTGGACCTGGTTGCCAGATCAAGTCACAGAACTTGAATTGCTTAAAATGAACAGATGACTACCAAGGTACCTCCATTGATGGAATGTTCCCAGGCCAGGAAATATTTTTTTTTTTTTTTTTTTTGTTTTAAAAAGGAGAAAAGTAGGTTTTTAAAATTTACCATGGAATTATTTTCATTTAAAATTCTTTTGATGTTTTTCAGAATCAAATTTGAGCCGATGACTTCGATACTTTTGACTGTACTTTTTATAATTTGTTGTGAGATTCATAATTTAAGAAGAGGTATTCAGGATAGGGAGAATAATAACACCATGTTATGAACTGGTATTGTATGCCATATCACATTATAGGTCATCCCTTTACTTGAAATTGCATTGCAAAATGCTCGTGTATCACATTCCTTATCAAGAGCATGCACATGCTAATTATAAACGAGATACTGTTAGAAAGGAGACACGAAGACTTTTTAAGAGGGGCTTTAAGGAAGGGGTTTTTTTTTTTTTTTGGAGAAGGATGCAGATTGAGCATTCAGAAAGTGGAATTTTCCACCCTATCTCACGAATAATTTATCACTGTCCCAGGCGGAATCATTCTTGGAATAGCGTTCTTCTGCAGGAACAGCTTGGCCTTGAAGCCCATGGACCGTTTCAGTAGGAATGATAGTCAGCTTCCTCAAAATGGTTCGAACCGATCCGTCTTCAAGTTCGTTATTGTTTTAGGAGCGCATCGACTGCGTCTTCAAGTTCAATTCATCCGGTCCTTCCTCGCACACAGGTGCACCCACTCCGCTTTTCTTTTTGCATCCTTCGGAAAACTAAAGTACGAGATGCCAGAATTGTTCCTAAAAGATGAAGTACACTTAGGCATCGATCAGTATCCCATTACTTCGAGCACCTAGCCAAACACCAGAAAAGCCTATAATATATCGCACGCAGCAGCACCGCCACCAGAGATATAAGGCCTGCGGAAGTACGCTTGTATTCTGGCGCAGGAAATGCGCAAGAAATGTCTGACGAATGACGTCAGAAATTAAAGTGGCCCTATGGCCGCTGAAGGGACGGTTCCCACCTGCTCTAGTCTATAGGTGACTGCCCTCCACACAAAATGAAACAATTGTCGTCAGTTCAGTGTCACGTGTTCAGGTGCTATAGGCACTTCCGCTGCGAATATCTGCAATGGGCACCAGTGAGTTGTGGGAAGCGTACATTATGCGCACTCTCTGTAAATATGCAAACGAAGGACACGACACGTCCCTGCTTAGGGGGACGTGACAGTGAAGGTAAATGTCGATACTTGTATTGGTATGGTTATTTTCTGTGCATATTCCCATTTCATTGCACCACACCTTCATGTGCTGGTGTTTTTATCCGTTTTCAGTTTCACCTGCGTTGCTATACAGTCAGCTCGTTTTATGTTCGTTTTGTTTGGTTTCAGTTTCGGGTTCGGGACGACCTTGTGCCGTATGCGACACTGCGAGCGAGGCGAGCCCCAATAGATCCGACGGGAAGCTTGCCAACGGTCTAGCGGCGCCCAATGGGGTGACCGCTAACGGCATCGCCCCCCAACTGTACCACGCAGCCAGTCCCTACGATAATTTGACCTGTTAGTATTGTCTCGTGCCCGGCGCTTTTGCGACGGCTTGCCTAACCCGGGCTGAGGCACTTATGATGCGCCTGGTGTGGCCCGCCGCTAATGGAGCTCATGCACTAACACCACTGGTGACTTGCATGCACTAACGCAAAGCCACTGAAGCTCGTGAAGAATGCGTTCGTCTGCAAGAATGACTCGCACTGGTAATTATGACGTGTGGCGCACTCAAGTAGGTGTCGTTTGCCTATCGCCGTTCTCAACTTGTAAGCTGGGTGTGGGCGAACACAGGCCACTCGACACGCCGTGTAGTTTGATAAGCAAACTGCGGCGGCTGCGACAGTTTGGTGCCGCCGCTGCCGCAGCCACCCAACTTCGTCCGAGGCCGGCCATTATTGATCTGCGACGCGGCCACAGGACGGCCGAGAGCGGGCGACGACGGGCCGCTCTCCGCCGCAAGTTCCTCACGGCCGACCAGTCGCGCGATGCGCTAACGAGCCGCTCATTATGCAGACCAGTCGCGAATTGTACCGACCAGTCGTGCATTATACCGACCAGTCGCGTATTACTTCGACCAGTCGCGCATCATGCCGACTAGTCGCGAATTGTACCGACCAGTCACGCATTGTGCCAACCAGTCGCGCATTATGCCGACCAGCTGCGCATTTTACCGACCAGTCGTGTATTATGTCGACCAGTCACGTATTATGCCGACCAGTTGCGCATTATACCGACCAGTCGCGCATTTTGCCGACCAGTCGTGCATTATGCCGACCAATCGCGCATTACTTCGACCAGTCGTGCATTATGCCGACCAGTCGCGTATTATGCCGGCCAGTCGCGCACTATACCGACCAGTCGCGCACCAGTCGGTCGAATTGTGTGCAGGAGACGCGCAGATGGCGCAGCGAACAGATGATTCGCGCACCAGATATGGTGGTCGGATAGCTGGCAGATGAATTGCGGACTAGACAGGCGAATTGTCCATCAGAGATGCGACGTGATGCGCAGCTGGCACCTTCAGGAAGTCAGTGTTCCACCAAATCACCGACCAGTCACCCATCTCAGGAAATCACCTGCTGATTTCTTTATAGGATCAGCCTTCCATCAAGGTAATGTAGCAGCGGCATATTCAGTATTAGACGTCATCATCGATTATGATAAACCTGACCCCACCGTGAAGACCTTATGGCGCCTGCTACTATCCATCATTACTGACAGCATCTCTGCGTATTTGCATAACCACATCAGCCATTTCTCACCTGTCTTGCCTCTCTCACGTGATTGACATTTCTGATCGTATTGATGGTGTCTTTTTTGTCTGTGTGGTGCCACTTCTGTTGTCTCCTCTCGATTCATCATCATTGACGTCATCACGCGGTATCTGTGTGGGACCGCGGACGTCATCTCCACCTCCCCCACCACCGCGGACGTCATCTCCACCTCCCCCACCACCGCGGACGTCATCTCCACCTCCCCCACCACCGCGGACGTCACCTCCACCTCTCCCACCACCGCGGACGTCATCTCCACCTCCCCCACCACCGCGGACGTCATCTCCACCTCCCCCACCACCGCGGACGTCATCTCCACCTCCCCCACCACCGCGGACGTCATCTCCACCTCCCCCACCACCGCGGACGTCATCTCCACCTCTTTCAGCACCGCGAACATCATCTCCTCCTCCCCCAGCACCGCGGACATCATCTCCCCCAGCACCGCGGACATCATGTCCATCCCCCACCACCACGGACATCTCCCCCAGTACCGCGGACATCACCTCCTCCCCCAGTACTGCGGACATCATCTCCTCCACAGCACCGCGGACGTCATCTCCACCCCCAGCACTGCGGACATCATCTCCCCAGCGCCGCGGACATCATTTCCTCCCCCAGCACCGCGGACACAATCTCCTCCCCTAGCACCGCGGACGTCATCTCCTCCCCCAACACCGCGGACATCATCTCCTCCCCCAGCACCGCGGACATCATCTCCTCCCCCAACACCGCGGACATCATCTCCTCCCCCAGCACCGCGGACGTCATCTCCTCCCCCAACACCGCGTACATCATCTCCTTCCACAGTACCGCGGACATCATGCATACGTCCGCATTAAGCCCCCGACGTCATCTCCACGTCCTTCATCACCACTGACATTATTTTTGCATCTGTGTTGCATCGCTGACGTCATCCAACGTTTCCTCACCACCCCGCCGTCACGTCCAGCCTGCTCTGCCACTGACCCGTCCAACATCGGCCGCAGGGGCGTCGACGCTGCCGCGGATGCAGGGCGTCAGCAGCGACCGGTCGACGCCGGCGGGCGGCGTGCCGAGCGGAGCGCCGTGCGAGCCGCACCGGCCGGCCAACATGAGCAGCCAGTACAAGTCGATACGCGGCCGCTGCCACCCGGCGCTGCTGGAGCGGCCGGCGTCGGCGCAGCCGGGCCAGCAGCCGGCGCACGCGGCGGCCGCCGACCGCTCAGACAGTAAGGCCGGCTCGTTGCGCGCCAAAATGAACGGGCAGCTGGTGGCGAGCGGCGGCGGCCGGGGGCGCGGCCGCGGTCGCTACGATTTCAGCGGCGTCAGCGCCAAGTCGGTCGACTTCTCCGAGATGGACACGATCCGCGAGAGCGAGCTGGGCCGCCAGATGAAGTCCAAGTCGTCGGACGACGTGACGGACCGGCCGACGGCCGAGGCGCCTGCGCTGCGCCGGCCGCTGGCGACGCGACACGCGGCGGCGGCGGCGCCGGCGCCGGCGCCGCCGCCGCCCGACAGTCCCGTCACGTCGCCCGACATCCCGCGCCGACACGGGCCGCAGTCGGGGCCGGCGGGTGTCGGCGTGCCGCGACACGACGGCTACATGTCGGAGCCGGAGACGCGCCGGCGCAGGCCGCGCTTCCTCGACATTCAGGAGGACTCGCCCGCCTCTGACAATTACCGCTTCGATAATCACTGCTACGCCACTACGCCCAGCTCAAGTAGGTGGCGGCAGTCGTGCGAACGCTCTCGGCAGCGACCGGCACGCTTTGATCCGCTGAGCCGTACTAGCTTCGTCAAGCACGGAAGTTTTTGTTCGTCTACGTTTTTGTTGTCTTCGGTTCTTGGCAAAGCTATGCTACGTGAGTGCTTTAAAACGTTTTTAGTGGATGCGTGCTGGCTAATGTTGAGTTCCCTTTGCATGAGCCAACACACTGCCGATTTCGTGACGTAGCATGCTGTTTCGCAGCTTCATGGCCGTGCTCCACACCGCTGCGTGCCCAGATATTGGCTGCTGAAACATCGTTTAATTGCTGTACAACATATGCTTCTGGTTGTCGTTCGGCAAAGGTTTATTTTAGTGTGCCTGTTTCGAAGGTTTCGCATTTCTGTTTTGCCTCCATTAATTGTTGCATCCTGATGGAGTTAGGCAGCATCACAAATGAAGTATGCACGCCTCGTGGAACGACAAAATGGAATTTCGTTCACGCGACAGTCTTTGCGTCATGCAGTCTGGTCTGCATCGTCAATAACCTGAGTAACTTTGTCAGTAACGACAATGTCGTCATTGCGGTTGGACTCCCGGCGTGTGGCGTGTGGATTCGCATGTCTGCGCTTGTAAGATTTGAGAAATGTATAAGCCAGGTTTGGAAATATGTAGTGGTAGAGGCACTGTGGCACTATGCAGTGTGGGACTCTTTCCAGCTCATAATTGTTTGCGCCGTGTTCTCGTATTTCTGCGTCGCTTGGATGTGCAAGTTGAGTCCAGCGAAATAGCAGCATGCTAGTCGGCTTTTGGCATGCATTATGTGGACGCCACAGCTTTTATGTACCTTAATGGGTGCTATTTTGTCATCGTTAGAGTTGGTGCGATGTGTAGACTGTGGAGACGTGGGTGTCAACATGTAAGATGTACAGCATGCATCTTCCTAGGCGATGTTCGAGTTTCGTGCAGACCGCCGGACGAAGGTCTAGTCGGCGGGCATTGACGTTGACTCCTCTTAATTTGTGAACAGACACATGAAGTATTGTGGTCTGTGTATGTACTCCCGATTTACTTTTATGAATGCACATTTTGTTTGTCACCCATTAGCTCATTAGACGTGTGGCCAGTGTCGATGTTGTAGTTGGTACGTGTTTAATGGGTCGGATGTGTCACTCACCACCTGCTCGCGCAGTAGAGTCCCGCCCATTGCCACTGTCAGAATGTTGTATTTGGTGCATGTTTGATGGTTCAGATGTGTCAGTTATCACCTGCTCGCGCAGTAGAGTCCCGCCCATTGCCACTGTCGGAATGTTGTATTTGGTGCGTGTTTGATGGTTCAGATGTGTCAGTCACCACCTGCTCGCGCAGTAGAGTCCCGCCCATTGCCACTGTCAGAATGTTGTATTTGGTGCATGTTTGATGGTTCAGATGTGTCACTCACCACCTGCTCGCGCAGTAGAGTCCCGCCCATTGCCACTGTCAGAATGTTGTATTTGGTGCATGTTTGATGGTTCAGATGTGTCAGTCACCACCTGCTCGCGCAGTAGAGTCCCGCCCATTGCCACTGTCAGAATGTTGTATTTGGTGCATGTTTGATGGTTCAGATGTGTCAGTTATCACCTGCTCGCGCAGTAGAGTCCCGCCCATTGCCACTGTCAGAATGTTGTATTTGGTGCATGTTTGATGGTTCAGATGTGTCAGTTATCACCTGCTCGCGCAGTAGAGTCCCGCCCATTGCCACTGTCAGAATGTTGTATTTGGTGCATGTTTGATGGTTCAGATGTGTCAGTTATCACCTGCTCGCGCAGTAGAGTCCCGCCCATTGCCACTATCGGAATGTTGTAATTTGGTGCGTGTTTGATGGTTCAGATGTGTCAGTCACCACCTGCTCGCGCAGTAGAGTCCCGCCCATTGCCACTGTCAGAATGTTGTATTTGGTGCATGTTTGATGGTTCAGATGTGTCAGTCACCACCTGCTCGCGCAGTAGAGTCCCGCCCATTGCCACTGTCAGAATGTTGTATTTGGTGCATGTTTGATGGTTCAGATGTGTCAGTTATCACCTGCTCGCGCAGTAGAGTCCCGCCCATTGCCACTGTCAGAATGTTGTATTTGGTGCATGTTTGATGGTTCAGATGTGTCAGTTATCACCTGCTCGCGCAGTAGAGTCCCGCCCATTGCCACTGTCAGAATGTTGTATTTGGTGCATGTTTGATGGTTCAGATGTGTCAGTTATCACCTGCTCGCGCAGTAGAGTCCCGCCCATTGCCACTGTCAGAATGTTGTATTTGGTGCATGTTTGATGGTTCAGATGTGTCAGTTATCACCTGCTCGCGCAGTAGAGTCCCGCCCATTGCCACTGTCAGAATGTTGTATTTGGTGCGTGTTTGATGGTTCAGATGTGTCAGTCACCACCTGCTCGCGCAGTAGAGTCCCGCCCATTGCCGCTACCGGAATGTTGCATTTGGTGCGTGTTTAATGAGTCGGATGTGTCAGTCACCACCTACTCACGCATTAGGGTGCCGCCCATTGCCACTGTCGGAATAATCGCCATTATTGTGCTACATTGCTTGGTCGATCAGGCGTCACGTCCGCGACACTGCGTATTGTCCGCGACTACCGCATTGTCCCTCATAGTGGCAATGTCACTATGTCATATGTCACTATGACAATGTCATAGTCACTATCCCTCATAGGATAGTGATAGCAGCAAGGAGAAAGTGCTAGTCGTAGGAGATTCTCGTGTGCGGCATTTAGATAGGATATTCTGTAAACGTCGGAGAGGTAGGAGGTGCATCACCAGGCCTGGTGCCAAGGTTAGAGACCTGGTCCCAGTGGTGGCACAGGCCACCAGTGAAAACCAGTTTAGTACAGTTATAGTGCGGGTAGGAGTGAACAACATAGGTCCTGCTAGGAGTGAGGAGCTGCTGCAAGACTACAGGGCCCTTCTGGCCACCCTGAAGCAAAGCAATAGCAGAGTTATTGTGACAGCTATTCTGCCTAGGGCTGGAGTCTCCACTGAGTGGAGCTCTAGGGCACTGGCAGCCAATGCCAGGGTAGGTAGGCTCTGCAATGAGTTAGGTTTGACCTTTGTGGACAAGTGGTGCAGGTTTTATGGCTCATCTGACCTCTATCAGAGGGATGGCCTGCACTTCTCCGAGAAGGGGATGCAAGTGTTAGGCAAAGTATATGAACATGTCCTTCAGGGAAACTAGATAATGGGGTGGGGAGGGAAGAATTGGCATTGCCATCTCAGGGATATGCCAATAGTGACAGCATAGGCAATAGAACCTCACAGTCAGCAAATAGGGGTAGCAGT
Organism: Ashinkailepas kermadecensis; assembly: GCA_034440615.1. Lineage (NCBI taxonomy): Eukaryota > Metazoa > Arthropoda > Thecostraca > Neolepadidae > Ashinkailepas > Ashinkailepas kermadecensis. The sequence goes on along the minus strand of JAOTOM010005149.1, from coordinate 89,268 downwards.
AGATCAAGGGGGCAGAGTGGTAGCTCATCCAGAGATGATAGAGGTACTCAACATGGAAAAGCCAAAGAGGGTTATTGAACTTTTGTTAAGTGTATGATACTTAATGCTCAGAGCATTCGATCCAAATTTGATGAGTTCAAGTGTTATGTTGCTGAGGAGAAACCAGATTTTGTTTGCATCACTGAGGCATGGGTCAGTGAGGGATATTTTGGGGATAACTTACAGGACGATGAGATCCAGGGATGCAATATGTTTTCATGCAATAGGGGTCCAGCAGTGAAAGGGGGTGGTGTAATGCTCTATGTGAATAGCTTATACAGTTCTAAAAAAATAGCAGATTGGGTAAAAAATGTGTCTGTGGAGTCCATTTGTCTTGATGTTGCTGTGGGAAAAGGCAACAGCAATAAACTGAGGATAGGAGCTTTGTATCGATCAGGAACCTTGCCACATTCTCGGTAACTGGAGCTCGATAAGGTGATTTGCGAGGAAATCAGTAGAAACTTTCAGAGGAAATGCCTTATTCTTGGTGACTTTAATCTAAAAGGATATGAAAATGTTGGTGTTGGCTCCCCATCATGTAAACTGTTTAGGAAATGCCTTGAAGAGGACTTGTTCGTACACCAGTTTGTAACGGAACCAACCAGACAGGGCTCATTCTTGGACCTTGTCTTCTCAGATTTAAGTGATTTAGTTCAAGACTTGACTGTAAGAGAAACTCTGGGAAGAAGTGACCATAACATAGTGCGATTTAAGGTACAAATAGCGGGGACAATCAAGGATAATTTGGCAAAGATTCCAAATTTTAACAGGGCAGACTTCGACTGCATGAGAGAGGCTTTAAGTGCCATAAAATGGGAAGAATAATTTTTGTGTTTAAATGCCTGTGAAATGTGGGAAAAATTCAAATCTTACTTGATGGAAATTCAGATTAGACATGTCCCCCAAAAGCAAAGGCGCAAAAGAAGGGTAGGAAAGCCAGCGTGGCTTACACCAGATTTAATGAGATCAATTAAGGCTAAGAAAGATGTATTTAGAGTTTTTAAGGAAGCTTCAAATATCGTAAATCTAAGGTCATATCAAAAAGCTAGAGATGCTGTGAAGCAGAAAACCAGAGCAGCAAGGCGAGCAAAAGAATTGGATTTGGCTAGGAACTGTAATGGGGACAGTAAAAAGTTCTTTAGTTTGTACAAGCTAAGTAAAGTTTCAAGCACAATTGGTCCACTGGAAGTAAATGGGACTATATTGAGTCAGGATGGTGAGATGGTTGAGGAGCTGAGCAAGCAGTTTAAATCAGTGTTTACAGTGGAGGATGTGACAAATCTGCCAACCGTGAACCACAGTTCAGTGACAGGTGATCAGATACACGATATTGATTTCATTGATAGTGATGTTGTTTTCAATTATATCAGAAAAATAAAGCCAAACAAGGCAGCAGGACCTGATGGAATTTATGCTAGGGTATTGCGGGAAGCTGAAAAGGAACTGGCAATTCCACTTAGTATAATATTTTGTAGATCAGTTTCACAAAATGAAATTCCAACAGATTGGAAAAGGGCAAATGTAGTTCCTATTTTCAAGAAAGGAGAAAGAGGGAAAGTTGAAAATTATAGTCCAGTAAGCCTCACATCCCTAGTCTGCAAGGTACTCGAATCAATTATCAAGGATAGAATGGTTAGTTTTCTGGAAGGAAACAGATTGATTCAAGATACTCAACATGGGTTTAGAAAAGGGAGATCGTGTCTCACAAATCTCTTGGACTTTTTTAATTTTGCCACAGAACAATTTGATCAGGGAAATCAGGTTGATGTAGCATATCTTGACTTTAGTAAGGCCTTTGACAAGGTACCCCATAAACGGTTAATGATGCAGCTTCAGGTCCATGGCATTGCAGGTAGCATCCTAAAATGGATAGAGTTGTGGCTTTCAGATAGACAGCAGAGAGTAATGCTAAATGGTACAAAGTCATCATGGCAAAATGTTCTTAGTGGAGTCCCTCAGGGGTCGGTACTGGGGCTACTATTGTTCATTATATTTGTGAATAGCATTGAATGTGGCCTAAGCAGTAAGGTTTTGAAATTTGCGGATGATTTGAAGATCTTTAGGGCAATAACAGGGCACAATGAGCAGGTTTTGCTGCAGAACGACTTAGACGAGCTTGTGAAGTGGTCCGAAAAATGGCAAATGAAGTTTAATTTTGATAAGTGCAAAGTCATGCATGTAGGTAGGCAGAATATGAAGGTGCCATACTTGATGGGTGGCCAAGTATTATCTGTGACTCAGCAGGAGAAGGACTTAGGTGTTATTTTGAACACAAAATTGGGGGCATCAGAACAGACCAAAGAAGCCAGGAAAAAGGCACCAAGAATGCTTGGGGCAATACAGAGGAATGTGTCATACAAAAATGAGGAGGTCATCAGGAAGCTTTACTGTGCATATGTAAGGCCACATTTAGAATACTGTGTCCAAGCTTGGTCCCCTAGTTATGATAAAGATTGTTGGCTTTTAGAGAGAGTACAAAGAGGGCAACACAAATGGTTAATGGTATAGGCAACCTGGCATATGAGGAAAGATTGAAGAAATTGAATATGTTTTCACTTGGATATAGAAGGCTGAGAGGAGATCTCATCGAGGTTTTTAAATTTGTTCATGGTCAGGAACAGGGATATCTCAGGGAAATGTTTGAATTTAACAGAAATGATGCAATTAGAGGTCATCAATTCAAAATTAAAGTTAATCACAGCAGGACAGGGTTAAGACAGTCTTTCTTCACCAACAGGGTAGTCGAACACTGGAACCAGCTGCCAGGATCCATTGTCAGCAGCAACACACTGAACATCTTTAAAAACGGCATAGACAATCATTATAAGAATAGGGGGCTTGTTTTTCTGTATTCCAGGGAGGGCTGATATACATATTTGGTGGGCAACTGGTTCAGTGTCCAAAAGTGGAACCAAGAAGGGCTCATAGTTGCACTGATTTTTTATGTCTTTTATGTCTTTATGTCATAATCACTCGCATTGTCCCGTGCGCCGCAGCACTACCCGATCGCCGCAGCACTACCCCGCGCGCCGTAGCACTAGTCAATGCGCCACAACACTACCCCGGGCGCCACAACACTACCCAGAGCGCCTCAGCACTAGCTCGGGATCCGCAGCACTACCCCGTACTCCGCAGCGCTGCCCCGAGCGTGGAGCTGGCGAAGCCGGGCGAGCTGGGTGCTGACAACAGCTCCGTCCCCAGGCAATTCGGAGCTGGACCAGAACGTCGAGACCGAGCCCAACTCGCCGACCTACACGCGCCTGCTGCTCGAGTACGAGCGGCACCTGCGCAACACCCTGGCCAAGGGCGACGACGCCGAATCGTACAGTCTGCACACGTTTGAGGCGCTGCTGTCTCAATCCAACGAGGAGCTGGGTCAGTACCGCATATGCTCAATCGAACGAGGCGCTGGGTCAGTACCGCATCATCCTCGCCCTGAATACGTCTCGGTGTACTTGTGTGCGTGCGTGCGTACGTGCGTGCGGCGTGCGTGCGTGCGTGTGATGTGGCGGTGTAAGGTGGTTGGGGTGTGTAGGATTGAGTAGGACTAGAGGATTGCATCGTGACTTCCAAGTCGCTGATGTCAAGTAAAAGCTTGGACTATGGAACAACTATCCCCACCCCCGTTCCGTAAAACCTCATAAGAAAGACGAGTATCTTGTGTGAGCTTAAATTCCGGTTTCGTGATATCAGTGCACGTGGGAACGATTGAGAGCCGTTTTTTGTACGTAGTACACATCGAGAGCTGAAATTTTGGAATGGTTTTATTGAACATACATCGCTGGTGCGACAGCGATGTAACGTTCAATGCTGTTGGTTCACGCAATGTGGGACACTCATGCATGCTTCCGCTCCATTTGTATTTGGCTTTCTAGCCAGCTTATGCTTCTAGCTAAAAACGGTATTCTGAATATTGGTTCCATAATGTGAAGACGATATTTAAAGAATCTAAGAGTTTTGAATCGACAGACAAAGGTGTTTATGAACGGAGAATAAGAAGCTGTACATTTGACGAGATAGTTATATGGGCGCTTACCTTCTGTGTCAACTCTCAGTCCCCATCGGTGTTATTGTCCAGCCTCAGGCACTAGAAGAGACTTTGTTGAGTACGTTTACTACGCCATGGCTTGGCAGTGACCTGGGCAAAAGAGATCACTGATTACCTGGCTACATACAAGAGATCACTGGCTACCTGGCCACCAGAGATCACTGGTTACCTGGCTACAAGAGATCACTGGTTGAAGAGGGTGAGGTTAATGTTATCGGGTATTAGTTAGAAGCACTGCGTGAATGGAGGAATCGTGACCAGTGCTGCCACACAGTGAGAAATTTCCAGAGCTCTTTGGAAATTGGCTCCGATCTTGGAGACTTTGGATCTGGGCCAAATCTTGGGAATGTTTTGTGATTTGGGTGAAGTACCCTCGTACTGTTTTTGAGAGAACATGTTGACCCATCTTTCGGAGTAGGCAAAACCGCATTAAGTGTCTTTTTTTATTTTTACATATATTGACGTCATATATTTCATATCATATCTTGGGCGTATTTGTTTATGTATTGCTACTGGTTCTACCTGATTCTACTAAGGCCTTGGTTCCAACGACCTTGAGCGGAACGTGTGGTCACTGAAATAATGCAATAATACATGTATAATAAGAAGCGATTTATATACCAAGCACATCAATAATGTATCAGAAAAATATATTATTTATAATACAAAAATTATCTGCCATCAACCATGTGGCATATCGGTAACTCACCCACGCACACCGGCGTCATAATTTGTAATGTTCTTGTGAAGCAGACAAAGCGCGTCCTCCTGTGTAGCGCCGCCGTCGCGTATATGATGACGTGTTGGCTGGTGCTCTCGACTCTGATTCACTCTGACTCTGAGCCGACGGTTAAGATGAGAGTCATATCTGAGTTACGAATACGCCACGTGTGGCCATGTTGACAATTTATTTTGGGCAATATGTCGGCGATATTTTTAGGATGAAAACTGGTGAAATTAGCGAATGCGATGGTCGATGGGCTCAAGTGTGAGTCTCAAACCCGTGCGAGCCCGGTCTTCAAGTCGAGCCACGCCCACGACGCCCAACACCCCGACCGCAGCACACCGTAAAAGAGTATGGTCCCCGAAATGCGTGATATGATACGTGATACGTACATATTGACGTGCACGTGTACCGCTTCACCAAGAGTCAATCGCATTTAGCTGTCATCTTGGGATTTCTGGAAATGTGACGGCAAAAAGAGAAGAACCTTGGAAAATTCAGCCTGGCAGCAGTTAACACCGGTCGTGACCCATTGCCATTGCATATAATTTTTGGGAACAGGGAAGTAAAGTTTTTTTTCTCAACACAATATGCATGATGATTTCAAATAACGCGACAATGTTTGATGTTATAAGATGATAAATTCCTTCCATAAGTAAAATATTATTACTCCTCTGTTCCTTGTCTCCTTCCTTGATATATTCCTTCCATTCCTTGCAAATAATGTGATTTGTATCGATTTTATATCTGGTGGGGCAATTCTATACAATCTCACTCGCAGTACGCCGAAGTTTGAGACTGGGAAGACTGCGTAGCCTATTTGAATATGAAATGCGGTTCATGGAACTAATCCGCGGAACTATGTGGTACATTCCAGAGCGAATCACCAATGTAGACCCTGAATTGTTCACCACAGCCGCTCGCTCCGATTTCGATTAAAAGGGGCGTGCGGAGATATCTACGGTTCAGATTACGATTATGAAATGTTTATGTTCCTGCGTCAAAGGGTCACGAGGTGCAGGTTATTAAACAGTTTTCAGGTCACTCAGTAAGTTCATACAGAAAGCAACTTTTATCTTTTTAATGGTGGCAATTAGCTTATCAAACGTATTACCAAACATTTGGAAGCGGAGGGGTTGCCCAATACAGTCCAAATATGTGTCATCTTCTCAAGATTACGCTTCGCCTTTGACACTGTCAATAAGTCCCTTTCAGCCAAAATGTGCCAAATCAATTATGTATCTGATGTCAATATTTTTTTATAAAGCCGACTTCATAATGGGTCTCAGAGGTCGAATGTCAGGGCCTGACATGACCACTACATTGTGTTATTTTGCGTGACTTGAGCATGGCCGATATAGACATCATTTGAAAGCTACTCGCTTGTGGTGTTGTTGTCAGGCACGCCAGATGTCACAATGCTCGCATGTGGGTTAGTGTACCTAACCCTGATACAGGGTATTTGTGGGTATTGGGGAAGTGGTCGATATGGTTCTTATTTTAAAGCTGTTTGCTAATTGACCACGATGATATCAGACTTGATTCGATCAGATGACACAGAGGTCGCAAACTCGTTCGCACACACTCACCCCACCCTTCAGCGGCCATTAAATGGGCAAATCTTAGCTACCTCAGCGTTCTTTAAATTATGTGAGTCGTGCGTCAACACTAAAATTAGGTTTTACTTTGTTTAACCGTGCGACACTTGTAGCGTGGCCGATACACGTGCCGCTAGGTTCCCTGAAGCGCGTCTTGCGAAGAGAACAAAGAGATTGTATCGCTCTGTGTCGCTAGATGGAAAAAGAGTAGCGTCGTATGATATGATATAGCGGCGTAAGCTGCGTCCGTAGCAGGCGTACGCCGCCACTGTGTACGCCGCGTCCCTAACAGACGTACGACTGTGTACGTCGCGTCCGTAACAGACGTACGACGCACACTGTGTACGTCGCGTCCGTAACAGACGTACGACGCACACTGTGTACGTCGCGTCCGTAACAGACGTACGACGCACACTGTGTACGTCGCGTCCGTAACTGACGTACGACGGACACTGTACGTCGCGTCCGTAACAAACGTGCATACCACTGCCTCGGAAAGTGCTGTTCTGAACACTAGAGGAACATGCACATTATTTACATATGTACTTGCTATGTTCAAGATGCGCTTTTGCTAGTGTGCCTGTAACTGAAATGCGTTATTTTGTATCAAGTAAAGTCGTGCTAAGTACCAGGATTACATTTACATCATTTCTTGGAATGTGAGCGGGGTTTTCCATTTGATGCAAATCCTCAGTTCGGGGTAAGCTCAGCGTCCGTGCCTATGTGAACACAGCGACCTCAGATGGCACTGTTTTAGCGCTACCATGCTCTCCGAACAAAGTGCTTTTAATAGCATGCCAAATACCTTCCATAATGCACGGACAACGTTCATTTAAATGTCAGATCAGTCACCCATGTGCAACCTCTGTGACCTCTGATGCACTTACATTTGTGACTATTTTGATATTCAAATGAGACCCATATCAGTCACCTTCTACAATGTTCACAGAACATTGAACTGACACTTCGAGGTCAGATCACCGACCCAGATGTGCTCGCTCTGAACCCTGACGCACTTAGCAATATCGCCAGCGTGTTCTATGAACGTATGCGTTTGAAACGACACCCATATCGGCTATGCCCTTAGTCACGTACGGTAACACTACCTGGAAATCAGGTCAGATCGTGACATTTCACCCCAGTGACCAATTATGGAGTCAACTTTGCAAAGCAATATTGACTCGAAACGTTAGACAATTCATTGGGCAAGATTTGGCAAAAGAGAGGAAAAAGAGTCAGAAAGTCACGAGGTCAATAAACGGTCACCAATTCACGTGTCCCAAGTTTGACCTCAGGAAATCGCACTTAATATTGCTGCATTGGTCAGTGCCTTCTCTTTCAAGTGGTGTATAAGTTTGGTAAGCCAATTGCTACCATTGCATTTTTAAAAGTCTTCTATTTGGGCTTCCTCCATGACCCCAGCATTTCGATGACCTGTAACTCCTGACCCTTTACACCAAGAAGGCCGACAATCTCAAAGTTGTAATCTTGGTCATAGGCAACCACACGCACCCACTTTAATCAAAATTGGAAGTGGCGAGGTGGGCAATCCTTGATGAATTGTGCCGGAACCTCCGATATGCTTCACTGTCGATGTGTACGTTTTGCTTTTGGCCGCAATGTTTGTAATACGTACGTACACTGCGATACCTCCAAATAATCTGCAAACAAAGTTATTTTACGTAGCAATCAACATATAAGAATGCTGCCTATGCACTCGAAGTAAAGTCACATGCTGTGTAGTTCCGGAAACGAATGATTTTTATGCATCGCATGTTGAAGTAGAGTCACATCTGGAATGACATGGTTACTGTTTGGCTTCTTCACATTGAAATATATGGCGGCCCCATTATGTTAGGGTAACAATGAGTAGCTCCCACCACACTGCACTATATATGTATATAAGCTACGTCAGCATGCGCCCATTTCGATTTGGCATGGATCGACTATGAGCTTTAAATAAGTCCCGACATGTGTGCTGTGCGACGTTTGTCAGCTCCATTTTAGTCGACCTTTTCTCTTCTCGATGTTGATCAGCTCGGTGAGTTATGGGAGGAGGAAAGAAGTGCAATTTTTATTCAGAAGCTGTGCGATGGAGCAAATTGTAGCGCCATAGAAAAAGCCGCATTTCCACCAGATCCGGGCCGAACGTTCCCAAAAGACTAAGCATGAAAGACTGATCCAACACTGATTCGCGTCAAAGCTGATTGGACGTCCAGTGAAGCGCGCTTGTTTTCAGCGAGCATGCATTATGTGGCGAAACGCGACATCGATTTCCACGACACTACACTGGTACCTATCTACTGCTTTGGTAGCCCCGTCGCTATCAGTGCATATTTATTGGCTCTGTCGATCATGCCCATGCGACTGGCTGGTTGGCTATCCGAGTTTTAGGAGCCATCGGTCGAACATGCCACCGCGATGTTCCGGCGCTTACTTCGTGCTGCTTTCGCGGGAGACCGTTTGCAGAGGTTATGCTTACGAGCAGGGACAAACTAGTCTCGTATGCATTCGGAGAAGTGTCAGTAAGCCGGCCGATCTTGCCCGGCCGGCACGCCTCCGAAATTCCGAACACATATAGCCAGCTATAGATCTGGCCGATCGTCGGCAGCGGAGACGAGCGGTCTTCAGCCGGCAAGCGCTCAGCTCCAGCTCAGAGATGTACCAAATTTCCAGGAAAAAAAGCTTGGACTTGCAACAACACCGGAGAACAAATGAGCTTAAATCAGTGGTACGTCGTGAAGTGAAGTCTCATTGTGAAGTGAAGTCTATGAATGAGTGAAATCTCTACATTCAACCCGCAGAATTTGTCTTCTTATTCTGGAAAGCATGGCCTCATTGCTCGCTCCTTCCTCTTGGACCCGACTGTAAAGATCGATCCAACTGAAACCTGCCATTAGCTAATGACGGAGTACGAGTTTGACGTGGTATATCTGCACATAGGCTGTCGTGGCAGCCACACGTATGACGCCCACATACGGGTAACCTTCAAGTTAAGCGTGTTGCTTGAGAAAATCGCATTTTGCGTGACCGACATCATGCTGCAGGCAAGGAAATGCCATATTCTCACGTTTTGTTGACATTTGATAGCCGCTAAATTCGGCTGATCTTGTGCTCATTTTTATCCATCATTCAGCACAGTAGTGTAAACAAATAATGCAAGGAACAAGTGGTGGACGGGCATTGACATCAACAATTTTACGGTGTGCACCAGCGAACATTCTACTGTCAGGTTATGCATTTTCTGAAAAGCTTTCTTGTAAACATGAATACTAATTGTAACACTATCTGTCGTAGAGTTAGTGAAGTCATGCGACGAATACAAATCATGCGAAGAAATGATTCTGGTGAAACTTGTGCGCTATGGACATTCTGCTATTGCCCCTCACTAATTCAGGTCATTTGGTGTTCTTCTCCTTAATACCAGTTTAGTCGCATGTTTGGGTTTCGGTGCATTGAAACTGATCGCCATTTCAGACATACGAGGCGTATAATATTGTAGTGCAACAGTTATTTTGTAAAATACGTTTGATATGACATTTTGTTGCATCTGATCACATACGTATTGGAACAATCATTTTTATTCTTTCAACACGTATTTGCTTCTTGTAACGTGAACTGCTTTCAAAAGTTAAGCAAACTATGCGGGCAAAAGAAACTCTGACCCTTGAACTGCATTCTGCTTGCTGAACTACTCGGCTTGTACAGCAGGTCCTTGACTGTAAAACCAGGATCACATATCGAAGGGCGTATTCATTATTTACGAACACGTCCTGCCAGCGCTTGTCAGTCGGAGTGGCTGCATATAGAGTTCCATATCAACAACATATTGTGTCTGATCTAGCTTGAAGAGTTGAATGGCTTTACTTTTCTGGTGATTCGTGTGGAAATTAGTCTGAATCTCATTCAAACTTCAAATTGATATGATCAATGTGGAATACCTAAAAGACGGCTTTATTCCCTTAAAGCAGTTGTATAAAGCCAACTGAAGATGTTTTGTTGATTAGGAGGGTTGTACAAATTTGTAACTTAGCGACAATGGTAGACATGTTCAGGTACGTACCAACTCTTGTTTTCGTCTACAAGGTGCGTTTACGCGCGTGGAATTGGTCCTAAACAGTAATGTCTTCATGTAGCATAGTTAAGATCATTTTGTGTATTTCATGGTGTTACCGTATTACGCTACGGGCGAGGATGCATCCTTTGTGATCGCAAAACTTCATTGCGGATTTTCGGTGTATTTCGGAATGAGCTTCGGTACAAACTTTCGGACTCTCCGACCTTCGACCTTTGACTAATTCCCATTCCACCTGAATCCGAATATAGCTCTTTCGATGACAATCAAGCCTCGGTCTTGGATGCCATTGTCGTTCGCCCGTAATCAATTGGCATAGAAGATTGCAAAAGGAAATATAACCACAGCAGTCGATGCGTCGGAAATCCCAAATAACCATCAAACTAATCCGAGCTAGTCTACTCCCGGGTATATAAGCAACGAAGTTAATATGGAGGAACCGACCCGACCCGACCCGACCCGACCCGACCCGACCCGACCCGACCCGACCCGACCCGACCCGACCCGACCCGACCCGACCCGACCCGACCCGACTCGACCCGACTCGACCCGACCCGACCCGACTCGACTCGACTCGACCCAACACAACTCGACTTGATCCGGCCAGACCCTACCCAATCATGCTCAAATCGACCGATCCGACCAGACCCGAGCCGAGCCGAGCCGAGCCGACCCGACCTCGACCCGGCCGTCACACGTTTGCCGTCTATGAACTGTAGTTCTGTTACCATGGCTAATGCCTGATTTTTTAAAATATGGTCTTATGCCAATTTTCACCTCAATATTTCCTCTTCAACTACTCACATTCTCTATCAAAGAAAAAAGTTATGACTGCATTTCTGTCGTCTTGCTACTGGTTGCCGGTTGCGGCGTATGTGGCTGCAGCTGCGCCACCTGCGTCGACGGCAACCGCGTCACCGCCGTCCTCTGCTGATGACACTGTGGTACCCGATCCCGTGTCTGCAGCATGGGAGTCTGTCCTCGCTCGCTCAGGGCCCCCAATGAATAGTTGTGGTGGTGTAACCCAATGCAGAATGTCGTGTTGGGATTCATCGGCAAACTCACCTTGTGTTAGAGCCATTTAGTGGTCTAGACTCATGCCACCGGAGTGTTTCGCTGTCGTTCTGCTTACTCATCCATTGACAGGAATTTTGGTATTTGGACTTGCATCCTGGCACTTAGTAACGAAGCTGCGTACACTTTGTTTTGCAAATCAAACACTTGAGGACTTCGTACTCTGTCGGGTCAACTCATAAACACTCGAGTGATGTGATAGTGAAGGATATTGGGCTGTGTCAGCCCATGCTCGCCTCAACTGATGCTCTCCAATCACCGCTTCGTTTCCTGATGCCGGCGACGAAATCCGAAGACGTCTCCCAAATGTCCGAGCCCGCTGCCGAGGATGACTTTTGAATATGCCATTTCTTGGGAATGGCGGCATTAATTGCGGCGCCAGGCTACTCTTTCATGATGCCGGGTGCGAGTTGCAGTGTTGGTTGTCAGGGGCCGATATCCGGAGGCGGAGTGAGAGCGGACGCTGATTTATGAGGCTTCTCTGATCACTGGTTGCTAGATATCGCGGTCAGGAAGCCTCTAGAGAAGTGCAGTTTAGAGCTGCCACGTGGCAATCCGGCACAAAGGATCGCGCAAAATATCAGCATTGCCAATGCTGAATTTCAAATTATAAGCTAGTTGGATATACCAGCCCTTGTCGGAAAAAGGCAGCTATCCCAATTGTAGAGGAAGTGCAAGAGCAAGGGCGCAATAATGCGGAAGTAGTAGGTTTTTCCTATAAGTTATAACGTTCAGCAAGTTGGCTAGAAACCATTGATATGCAAAGATGTAAATTGACTTGTACCTGCAACTATACCTAGGCAGCCATACTTCCAAATGAAAACATGGCATTCAAGGAGACAAACATTTTTTTTGAAAACCTAGTTGAAAAATATATTTACTTCAGACCGCCAGCTACAAAACCATGATTAGAACAATTTTAAGAAGGACATTTATAGGTAACGGAAAATATTTTTCTTCACCATTTTGGTGTGTTCCGTGCTCTGTTTGACCAATACGCTCCTCCACCCACCCAATGCTGTCCTGTCAACTGGGGACGGACACTGCTCGGTGCTGACGGCAGTTGTCGGAACTCCAAGTCGTCGGTACGGAGCAATATGCTCCTCCACCCATCATGCCCTGTCAGTTGGAGATGGACACTGCATGGTACTGACGGGAGTTGTTAAAACTTCATCCGATTCTCGTTCTGCCGCCGCAGATGCTTTCTTGATATTCTCGAATAGCGCAAGTGCAATCGCGCATGCGCATGCAATTGCGGCGCACATACAATTGCGGCGCAAAACGTAGCCACTGAGAAAATTGGATGGACGAGCTCACCATACAGAAGGGTGGAACCACTATAAGACAAATTAGCATGTGATCAAGGCATAATACATTCGCTTTCGCGGTTCTACTTTCTGAGATGAAGAATCCAAAAGCTAACCAAATCAGACAATAGCGAATGTAGGTATTTATCATTATCAATATGACGATCGATTTGCACTTTGTGTATCGGAATAATGCTTGACTGGGCTCATGCACCTACCTTGTGCACCGACCGCGACCACTGATTGCCGCGAATGACAAATGACAAATGACCACCGTGAGGGGCAGGGGGCGGGGAAGACAATGCCTACACATACGATGCAAGAATATATGTAGACCATCCAAACAATGGTAGGGAGAAAAATAACGACTTAGATTGTGGGTGGGCGCTAAATGACCTCGTAGTCGGCGCGCCCTTAAGCCCAAAAAAAACAAACTGACTCAGATTGTGGTGCAGGGAACAAAATACACCCCAGAAGTGCTGCAGGAAAACTGAACCCACCAGGACCGTGCAGGAGCGATCCACTTATTCGGTATCAGCGGAGATATAATCCTCCCTGACGGTGTAAGAGGAAATGGGGTGTTCCCAAGCGGTGTCAGATGGAGTATAACCCACCCAGACTATATCGAGGAAGACACAGTCCACCCAGCCAGTGCTAGGGGAGTCGCCTTCAATCCAGACAGAGTCGAAGAAGACTACACCTGGAGCCCAGATGAGATCAGAGAAGACAACGCTCATCCGGATGGCATTAAATGAGCCCGGAGCGAAGACATACCTATCTAGACGATGTCAGGTCGAGTAGAGCCTGCTCAGGCAGTGCCAGAGGAGACAGAAACCACCCGCGCGGCACCAAAGGAGACAGAATCTCCACGCTTGGTGTGATATTTGACTGAAATCCCGCGGAGGTCGACTCTAGGACCTGGTGGCCTCAGGTGCATCTGCCAGCTGTTGATGATATGTTAGAGGCAGCGCGATCCGGCCAGGTGTTCGCATCCCTTCACCACGTGTATTCTGCCATCATCTGAGCTGAGTGCCAGCGCCACAGATGGGGAAAGCATGGCGTCCATGGCATGAGCAGCGTTGCGAGTGCGAAGAGCTCCATGTAGTCATGGTGCCGTAAAGTCGAAAGCCAACCAACCGCTACGTCGTCGGTGGAAGTTAATGGCCAGCTGGCGATGTCGTCATCACACTGCCACTGCACGGCATCGCTGGAATTGGAAACACGGCTGTGTCATTGATTTTGCCATCCAGAATTTCCCCTTGGGGGGTACTGGCAATCAGGGATGCCATCACACTGCCATCCAGAACATATCCCCTTCGGATGCTTATCCACTCTTTCTTTTGCAAAAGATTAAGTGGAGTTGTTCGAGAATGGTTGCAGGCCTGTTGCTGCTTGACAAACATACCCGAAACCGACCGGCACGTATAGCCAGGAGGTTTTTTGACAGAAGCAAACTAAATGTCCTCTCCTAAGTAGAATGTCCCAAAATTATCCTCTCCAAGTCCAGGACCCGAAACCATGCATTAAACCCTGCTGCACTGGCACACGATTACCCAGCCCATGTCACAATGGTGTACATAGAACACTGACGTGTCGCTGCTGTGTAACAATACCCGGGACGGTGCAGAACGGCGTGACACGCTGTGAGGCGGGACGAATTGGTGTACATTGGTGTACAACACTGCCGTGTCGCTGCTGTGTAACAATACCCGGGACGGTGCAGAACGGCGTCACACGCTGTGAGGCGGGACGAATTGGTGTACATTGGTGTACAACACTGCCGTGTCGCTGCTGTGTAACAATACCCGGGACGGTGCAGAACGGCGTCACACGCTGTGAGGGGGGACGAATTTTCTGACCAAGGAATACTGCTGTCACGTGGAGGGACGTGACGTCACGGAAGTGTGTATGGCATTCGTGCGCTATGTAATTTTTACACTATCATTCTTCATAGCTGTTGCGTTAACATGATTTTCAGTTCATATTGTCATAGAAATGGATTACGTGGTGAGTCGGCATAGGTTCGCATTTCTCGATAAACTAAGCTCCTTTCAAAGTCGCGACACAGAACAAGGTCTCCCGTCACTATTATTCCCATATACTTGTTTTATGCAACGGCCTTGGGTGATCGACAACAATGATCAATAATTTCATATTTATAGTGAAGCTTCTCCATACTCAATAAATTCGGTATATCAATGATTCATTTAAATGTCAATATACTTCTCATTGTCATCGATCACCCAAATGTCACAACATTGCAACCCACGGCCTTGTTACTTCGCTAAAATAGACACTTCGCTAAGCAAAGCACAGTTGTTGCTGAGCCAGATATAGATGACGCATTTGGGTAATGGAAATGCAAGCCACTTTTCAGTCATCTACATTTAAGCTTCGCTTTGTGCTCCAGTGGACATTGATATGCTAATGTTTTCAACTTATTTAATGAATGCCCGATTAATCAAGCGTCTGCAGTTCACGAGAAACCCGCCATACAATCTGATTAGATGGGTTTGTGGTCGAGGAAATGTATTACCTTAATGGCGATGAGAACATTTTGATTAATAGCGATACATTGCTTGGTGCTCTGGCAGCTCACTCACCACCTATGCTCGCACTCCGCAAAATTGTATTAAAACGATCAGCTATGTAGCATCCACTTGATATATTTCCCTGCAGCAGCTCAACCAAGGAAGCCCATCCTTCCCCACCCCGGCATGCCTAAATGAAGCCTGGAGTAGCCCACCGGTAATGGTGTATATGCATTTGTGTTAGAGGTTGTGGGTTTGATTTTGTGAGAGGTGGGTTTATGTTTCTGGAATTGCGGTACTCGGGAGCTTCGTGCAAGCATAGTGTAGGGATATCGAGAAAGGTGTCGCTTATGGACTTCCGAGTAAACATTGTGTCAAACTCTGCATGTGTGTGTGTACTCGTATGTATGTATATCATAGCGGTATTCAGGGGTCCAAAGTTCTGGGTATGCATAAAGGTTTGATGCACTGATAAGCCCGGGACAATAATGAGACCTCAAATCATTTGGCCATGAAACGATCTGGACGATCTGAACACGGACGCTTCAGGGCGTTGGCTCGCTCAGACATTCTTGGGCGGTCAATGCTGAAGTGGTAGGAAGCCCGGAGACGGCTGCATGGCTTATTGGTCGCAACTGGGACAGTAATGAACGCTGGGATGGGTCAGGCACCCTAGTATGGTTGCAAGTTCACCGAGACTATTAGGTCCTGGGGCGGCCAGGGACCTTTGGACAGTCGCAGAGTCTCGGAAGTAGTGAATTGGAACTGCAGCCTCTGGCAACGGACACAAGGACTATTTTCGGATTGGTAACGGCTGATGCAATTGTCGTGAACTTTTAGACGGCTATTTGGCCCGGATGTTGGCCCGCTGTTGGCCAAAGATCAACCGTGAGAAAGACGAAGAGCAGCACCTCGCAACGGAACACCGTTTCATTCTGCCTCCACCCTTGGCTGCTGAGTTTCTCTCGTCTAGTCTCAGAGGCTGCTTTTAGGTTTCCTTGGTATTAATGCCCTCTACTAACACACCTTTCTGAGCTTCAAAGCTGTCTGTTATCTGCTACTTGATACAGGAGGGAGCTGTTTTCAATCTATGTATATGGAAAACTCGGCGTTCGTGTTCTTGTTTAGTTTTTGTTCTTGCTATAATCATGAGGAATTCCGTTCATCACACTTGGAGACTTGTGTAAGAAGGGATGGGTCTCGTCAATTTGAAAGCTGGTATGAGGTGTGTAATGGTGTGGGTGGCAGTATTCCAAGCATAGCATAGCGTAATTACTTTCCTACATCGAGAAACCACACCCCACATCGAATATAAAGTACTGAAGTACACAAAATGGCGCATTCGTATGGTTGTTTGCAACCGGGTACATTTTACTCAGACCCTTTATTTCCTTGTTGCCAAGAACTATTGAGCGATTGAGCTATCACTACTCACACAATCCACTACAGTAAATCAATGGACGAATGTAAATGTGATCTATTGAAGACTGGAGGTCATTGTTGAGTATGTTGTCAGGTGGAAGATCGCACGTTGAGTATGTTGTCAGGTGGAGGATCACACATTGAGTATGTTGTCAGGTGGAGAATCACACGTTGGCGGTGCGGCTGTGCCAGAAACACCTCGAGAGAGGAAAGTGTGCAAAAAACACCTCGAGAGAGGTACCTACTGAAGGAGATTTTGGCCATTGAATACTTTCGACTGGTGTCGAGGCGAAGACTTAGCGTGGGAGATGACACCTCGCCGACCATTCAGACATCTTTTCGATGGCCCTGCTGAGGTAGTCTGATGAGTGAAGTGATGCCCTGCAAGGTCACCTGCATCGTGATGGCCCTGCTGAGGTAGTCTGATGAGTGAAGTGATGCCCTGTAGGGTCACCTGCATCGTGATGGCCCTGCTGAGGTAGTCTGATGAGTGAAGTGATGCCTGCAAGGTCACCTGCATCGTGATGGCCCTGCTGAGGTAGTCTGATGAGTGAAGTGATGCCCTGTAGGGTCACCTGCATCGTGGTGGCCCTGCTGAGGTAGTCTGATGAGTGAAGTGATGCCTGCAAGGTCACCTGCATCGTGATGGCCCTGCTGAGGTAGTCTGATGAGTGAAGTGATGCCCTGCAAGGTCACCTGCATCGTGACGCATTTGGCCGGCTGCAGTCAAGATGTGATGTCCCTTGCCAAGATGTGATGTCCCTTGTCTTTGGATTGATATCGATGTGCGAATCACAGCAATTTAACATAAAAACATGGACACAAATCAGTTGTTTTGGAGAAATTCGTCATTTGTTTGGTGGATGTCAAGCGTTCTCAATAAGTTCTAGACAAACTTGTGAAGGTTTCGAATATCAACAGAAACTTTTTAAAGCAGTACTGTTAACTTCAAAGCAAGGAAAGGGTTTACATTGAGTGTTATTTAATTAGTTACTTAATTTGGTGCTGAACCAGATTATTGCGAAGAACTGTTGCATTTCCAAACAAGAGAACTCTTCCAGATTTAAATTAAAAGTTAGGCATCTTAATTAAAAGCCCGCCAGAGCTGCCTTTTCATCCTACACATCCGCACCAGCAACTTGTCGGTTCGTCTAATTTCGGTTAAATACTGAGCCGACATTGTTACATTATGCCATCACCAGTCATCACAATACATGGCCAAATTAAGCTCCGTTCAAATTCATCTGCCGAACGTCTGTCCGGTCCCGGTAGGGATGTGTTGCCATGTCACTCTTACGGTTCATTTGTGGGCATAGATATTTAATAAAATCAACATAAAACTTAATAGACAACACACTGCACTCCAAAATGTAGTTGCTGGACAAGGGTGAAGTGGATTGAGGTGTGAAACGCTTTTCACATTATGTAGACTAAGTATTTATTCATAATTATAATAGAGAACAGCAGAGACACGTCAGGTTTTCTATGTGGGATCAGCCATTGAATGCCATGCCGATATCGAGAGTTCAGAGATCAGAGTCCGTGCTGCAGACTTTTCTGGACGTTTTCTCCACATCACGGAACCACATGAAAAATCACCTTAATGCACAAAAGCACACACGTTTGCCACTTCTGAAGTGCGGCTTTGACGTTGCGATCCAGGAACTTCGTGTCAACGTGGAGCATATCTAAGCTGGAAAGCATCCTCATTGGAGCCTATTTGGCGCTGCAGTGTGTTTTCAGAACAGACATCACATTTCACGTAAGCGTTCGGTAAGCTTATGCATGCGTCTGTTCTATGTCCAACAGTGACACCAGATGTCACCGAGCCCGGGCAGAGGGAGGGGGGGGGGCGTCTCAGCGGCTCGTCGTGGCCGCAGATTGCGCCTCACTTGAGCGGGATTGCACTGTGCTGCGGCGGCTATTTCTGGGCGGTAAGCCCCGCGCTGGCCGACAGATCGAGGGCAGATTGAGGTGAGGACCAGAGTCCGCCGCAGGTCCTGTGTGACGCGCGTGACGATCGGACACGCCCGCGTCGGTCAGTCGGCTCGTCGGCGGGCCTCCGGGTCGCGGAGACGACGCGTGACCGTGTCGTCACGGCCAGGTCGGACGGAACAGATGACCCGGCCGGTCGAGGCCGGTTGCGGCGAGTAGACTAAAAGTAAGGTGCCCGTCTCACAGCCGAACGGTTGTGGATTTGAGTCCCGCCTGTCGCTATTCTTCGCCCAGGATGAATCGGCGTGAGAGATTGGCGACGCTGTATTACCTAACAGTCGACGCGTCGTAAAACCAAGAACCACCACCACCGCCACCGCCACCGCCACCGCCACCGCCACCGCCACCGCCACCGCCACTACCACTACCACTACCACTACCACTACCACCACGACCACCGGCCGGCCGAACAGCTTCTGCCGGCCGCTGGAAGGCGTAGGTCGCTACGATGGACGACCTTGCGCCAATGGTGCCTGCACGGTGTTGTACATTGAATTGGCGTGCCCCCGGATTGCACCGCCGGCCGAGAGTGGCTAAGGTTCGCAGAAATGTGGATGCGAACATAAATATGACGATCTTGACGGGGTTATGGAGTCTCAGGCAGTAGACTCTCACTTCAGCTCCGATGTGCTCACTCCAGCTCGTTGATCGAAGGCCGCACGTTGGATGCATTATGAACTGCTCAGGTGCACCATGCTTGGTCGCCGGTTGAGCTTGTGATACATGCTCGGTAATATCGAACCCACCCGCTGGGCCGTATCTCATGTTGGAAATGTCTGTTGAACGCGCACATGTCTGCATTGGATATACGGCAGAGAGCCATTACGTGCTGTCAAGCTCAGTCAATAGTCGAGAACAAAGTGGACGATTACGACAACTTAGCACGTGTGGCCTGGCGGCGTGTCGAGACAGTGTCACTGCTGCCGCCACAGCCGACTGTCCGGGCGGCGTGTCGAGACAGCGTCACTGCTGCCGCCACAGTCGACTGTCCGGGCGGCGTGTCACTGCTGCCGCCACAGCCGCCTGTCCGGGCGGTGTGTCACTGCTGTCGCCACAGCCGCCTGTCCGGGCGGCGTGTCGAGACAGCGTCACTGCTGCCGCCACAGCCGACTGTCCGGGCGGCGTGTCGAGACAGCGTCACTGCTGCCGCCACAGCCGCCTGTCCGGGCGGCGTGTCGAGGCAGTGTTACTGTCTGTCCGGGCGGTGTGTCACTGCTGCCGCCACAGCCTCCTGTCCGGGCGGCGTGTCGAGACAGCGTCACTGCTGCCGCCACAGCCTCCTGTCCGGGCGGCGTGTCGAGACAGCGTCACTGCTGCCGCCACAGCCGCCTGTCCGGGCGGCGTGTCGAGACAGCGTCACTGCCTGTCCGGGCGGCGTGTCACTGCTGCCGCCACAGCCGCCTGTCCGGGCGGCGTGTCGAGACAGCGTCACTGCTGCCGCCACAGCCGCCTGTCCGGGCGGCGTGTCGAGACAGCGTCACTGCTGCCGCCACAGCCGCCTGTCCGGGCGGCGTGTCGAGACAGCGTCACTGCTGCCGCCACAGCCGACTGTCCGGGCGGCGTGTCGAGACAGCGTCACTGCTGCCGCCACAGCTGACTGTCCGGGCGGTGTGTCACTGCGTGGCCGCCACAGCCGCCTGTCCGGGCGGCGTGTCGAGACAGCGTCACTGCTGCCGCCACAGCCGACTGTCCGGGCGGTGTGTCACTGCTGCCGCCACAGCCGCCTGTCCGGGCGGCGTGTCGAGACAGCGTCACTGCTGCCGCCACAGCCTCCTGTCCGGGCGGCGTGTCGAGACAGCGTCACTGCTGCCGCCACAACGGCCTGTCCGGGCGGCGGCGCCAGCGCCACCCCATAAGCCGCTTCGGCCGCGAGCCCCATCCGACTGAGAAGAGATTCCAATAAGTCTGCGGCGGCGGGCATCGGCGCTGACGGCGCCGGTCGGCGCCGGCCACCGACGCCGCCGGCTGTCGCGTTCATCAGCGTGCAGTCGCCGTGTGGCATTGTTCGGGAGTCAGCCGTCCGCAGCGGCCGCCCGGTCAGGGCGGTCGGCGCGACTGTCGGCTACCCTCCGGTCAGGGCGGTCGGCGCGACTGTCGGCTACCCTCCGGTCAGGCCGGCAGCTGCTCGCCGGTCTGGCCGCGCCACCGGCGACATTATCACACACGGCTGGCTCTATCATGCGGCTCCATTGTGCGCCGACATCTAATCAACGGCCGAGATAGCCGGCCGGCTGGCACATCCGATGCGTGGGACGTCGGTCACAGTGGTGGCGCGCCGCCGACGCCGTGGCGCACACACTGGCGGGGCGCACGTGCGGCGGCGGATGGAGTGGCGTGCCGACCACCCAGCTGTCAACTGGGAGCCGGCCCCGGCCGTCAGTTGTCAATGGGTGTCACTGAAGCTGCCAACAGCGTCACAGGCCCATCTCGAGCTGTCAGCTCGTGTTACAGGCGAACTTCGAGCTGTCAATGGGCGTCACAGACCAACCTCGAGCTGTCGGCTGGCGCCATCAGGCAACCTCGAGCTGTCAACGGGCGTCACAGACCAACCTCGAGCTGTCAGCTGGCGCCATCAGGCAACCTCGAGCTGTCAACGGACGTCACAGGCGGACCTCGATCTGTCAACGGACGTCACAGACCAACCTCGAGCTGTCAACAGACGTCACAGGCGGACCTCGAGCTGTCAACGGGCGTCACAGACCAACCTCGAGCTGTCACCGGACGTCACAGCCGAATCTCGAGCTGTCAACGTACGTCACAGGCGGACTTCGAGCTATCAACGGACGTCACAGGCGGACCTCGAGCTGTCAGCCGGTTATGCGCACCAGCATCCCCCGCCCGACATCATGGAGGACATCGCAAGCTCTTCCATCATCTCGGACTGTCCATCATCTCTGACTGAAACTTAGTTGAACATCGGGGATGTCTGTGCTTTTGAAATGCCGGTTTAATACAAGGAAAATCGAATTGATCTACTTAAATTATGTTTTCGTTTATCGCAGATGAAGTCACCAGATGTGTGAAGCCATGAAATATTGCCCATTGTAGCACTCGAGACAGGCTCCTCCTTGGAACTCCACTTCAATTGCATCTTGCATGGATGGTGAGACTGCGACTGTTCGTATTTTATCTACGTCACAATGGTAACATAGCGAATTGAGGATTCCAAAGGTAGAAAATAATTAATTGACAGATCGTCACCATGTTCAAATATCATGGCCAAGTTTTCAGGTTCACCGGATCGTTGTGTATTTGCCGTAACCCTCAAGCAAGGAGGATTAATTAATCACAATGTAGGGGAGACCGGGGCTATATGATGCACGGGAAGGTTGATACAACAGCATTTTCTCCAAAAGTATGAAGCCGTTTGCCATGGCTACCACACATGCTGCTATTGGCACCCTCATCTCGCGACAAGAACAAGCTCAAGTCCTTTCGACCCTCGGCTCCGGAATGGTAACGATGTGGCATATTTTTGGGGCGAAATTAAATTTCATTGCATGTGCTTTCCACTTAATTTCTAATTGTACGCCTACTTGCTAACTTTTTTGGTAACTGTTATTATTATCATGTTTTCTCAGCTTTGCAACGGTGAAATGCTTTTATCGTTCGCCGCTACACTGTACTCTCAATGTTGCATAACATGTTGCAGCCTGCACCAGAAAGCCTGCGGGGTAAATTGATACAGCCTGCATCAACTTAATCAGCCTGTATCAACATCGGCCTGTTTGAACGTTTTGTGGTCTGGTAATTGAATAAAATGACCACAGAATTGCCTATTTGTATTCAGGTGTTTGCTAAAACTGTTTCAAAATAATTTTATGATATATTGTGATTTTTTTTTTAAAGTTTAGTCCGAATTCCTGCTGGTGTGTCTTTATCAACCAGGGTTCTATTGCTAAGCAAAGCTAATCAATGAACTCCAGTGTTGAACTGGAGGCAGAATTTTGACCGAGAGTTTAACGTGCCGTCAATGCACCGACACGGCCGCCCCGGTAGCTCGTCCCCGGCCTTATCGGGACAGTTGCCAGCTGACGCTCTCAGCCGGGGGCTAAATGCGAGCGCGCGAAGCGACCCGAACCCTGTCTTTCCAGAACAGGGGAGACGAGTGCAGGCCGGCGCTCCAACCAACAGAGCTACCAGGGTGGTTATTTCAATATTTCTATGGGAATTTATCACCTGACGGAAAACACTGAACGAAGGAAAAAGTGCAGCAGCAGCTACGGATGAACGTTTGCGCATTCCGTAAATGGCATAAACCATGAGCTATGGTTAGCCAGGAATCGCTATATGATCAACATGGTCGACGCGCCCTAAAGCCCAAATAACTAACAAATTAGCCAGGAATCAAAGCAGTATTTTTTATTGTAAAGGTGGAACATGGACCTTTCAGATGGCGTAAAGTAATGTCATTTACAGATAATATATTGTATATAACTTACATTTTATCAACTTTGTAGGGTAGTTCTTGACCCCTGGCGTGTGATAGTCTAATAGGACCGCGAACCGCAATTAACCCGATATGGAGAAGCGTAAGACTTGGCGTTATGTTTTGACTTATAACGAGTAGCGCGAAGCCGAAAATATGATAAGTGCTGGCAGCAATTTAGCGGGCGTCTGCCAACACCTAATTCAGCGAGTACAGACTACCTCGTCCGTACGTAAGCGCCGAGAGAACCGTGTCTCTGCGTCGGTGTATTAACCCTGTCTCTGGTTAACTAACTAGCTACATCTAAAACATCGCCCTCCGAGCCGACAAGTGGCTCCGCCTCGCGGCTGCGCGCCCGACGACGCGATTGGGGGGCCGACACAGCCGCCCGTTCACCATTGGCAACACGTCATGCGTCACGCCTACCGCCAGAATGGCCGCGGGTCGTGCCTCAGGGTGACTCATACATATGCCACGTGCAGAAGGCACATACCGGCTGTCCTATCTTATCTAAAGCGGATGCAAGTTGGTACAATTAGCCAAAACATTCGACAACAGTCATCGGGGCGAATCACACACTGCATACCTTTCGGCGCGGCCAGAAACATGACTAATTCAGAACTACGTTACAACTTGCCCCATCGTCAGTAACAACTTACCCCAAAAGCGGGGTAAGTTGATAAACCGGTAGTTGCGCGATGTTTGGCTCTCTGGTAGAAAGCCCAGAAGATGCCACGAACAATAACTATTGGGGATGATACTAGAAGGTTTAGGCTTGACATAGGTGTGGCTATCCCCTCGCTATCCTTCCAAAGTGATGAGTTATTTTGAGTTTCGCCAAAATTGTAACAACTAGACCCGGTCTCCCCTACCTAAATTCTCACCGGCACCAATTGTCTTCTCTGCATACGCTATGCCTTGACTATGGATCGAGCGGCCTTCGCCGATGGGACGGCATCTGTGGTGAGCTGTTGTGGTGGACCGGGCGCCCGGTGATGTTGTTCAGCCGGCTCCGGTGGCTCCCGTGCCGACAGTCCTGTTTGCGGTGGTTGTTTTTAGTCAGCGTCAGCTGATTGGATGTAACTAGCCGACAAACTGCCTACGGCTGACCGTTCCCAGCGCTCGAGCAGGCGGCCACTCCGATGCTGCTGAAGCCCCCGGGCTCAGCAGCCCCGGGCGGGCACTGCTGCTGAATCCCCGGGCTGCTGAAGCCCCCTGGCACTGCACTGCTGCTGAAGCCCACGGGCTCAGCAGCCCCAGGCGGGCACTGCACTGCTGCTGAAGCCCCTGGGATGCTGAAGCCCCCGGGTACTGCACTGCTGCTGAAGCCCCGGGCTGCTGAAGCCCCCGGGCACTGCACTGCTGCTGAAGCCCCTGGGATGCTGAAGCCACCGGGCGGTCACTCCAATGCTGCTGAATCTCCCAGGCTCAGCAGTCCGGACGGTCACTGCAATGCTGCTGAAGCCCCCGGGCTGAGCAGCCCCGGGCGGGCACTCCAGTACAGCTGAATCCCCGGGCTGCTGAAACCACCGGGCTCGGTTACAATTGGTGACCTGCGTGGTGGTATTTTTAGTTTTTTTTTTGTTGAGCATTGCGGAGCGGACCGAATCACAAAGGAATGGTTTGATAATTGTTGTAATGATTTCGTGAATCAGGTAGTTGTATTTTATTAGACCCTTACATATTTAACACAGAAAACAATCGGATCTATTTGCCATGGTATCCTGTAGTTACGGCTACGCATTGATCGTCATAATGCATGCATTCTTTTGTTATATCATTATTGTAAATCCTTCCATTACAGACACCGAACAAGATACCTTTTATCAACCACATTTGGTGCCATCTCCAGTGTGGCATCACTGTAGACGTGTTACATCGAGACAAAAAGGAAAGGAGCAAGTTATTTTGTTGCTTATGATCCTATCCTCGGGCAGGGGTGCTTTGTGTCATGGTGTGAAGTGTCTACTACATCACGCACAGGAAGATGTAGCATTTATTCGGCTGCATCGCTGTCTCACCATGACGAAAATATACATGTTTACTGTAATGTTTAAATGTCGTGTTATACAAATGACCCAAAACCAATTGATGTATAGGGCCAGTTGACTTCGAATATCATACAATGCCAATAAATTGCATGCACATTTAGGTAATATGTCAGTGGGCTATGGTGGATACCGTGGATCTACATCACAGTTATTGGTCTTCATCCGTCCCTGCTAGCGGCTGGAAAATTTGACGGTGACCATCCACAATACTGGAAGGACTAAACATCGCTATTGGTTTATAACTACCTTCTTGGGGAGGGAGCAAGTGAAAGAAAATCCTTTGGGTCGTTGGAAATGTTTGATCCATCTTTGGCAGGTAGCTCTTAGGCAATTAAAAAATGTCATCAATTGCATTGCTTCACACAATGAGACATCAGAACAAGCCTCAACCGAACTATGTGTGTAGCGTGCGAAGAGAACACGCGACGGCCTTCGAAATGGAAAGCAAAATGGAAGTACGGTACAGATAGCACATGAACTCTAAATTTCCTTAGAAGACGCCATTATACTTCTGTACTTCAGATTAAGTTCGTCTATGGCCATGTGGTCGCGGGTCGTCGTCCATGGCTTCTGGCGGCCGCTCCGGTTAGCTGCAGACTTAAGCTGAGTCGTTTACTGCAAGCCCATGCTGAAATTTCCCTCCCTGACGATTTGTGTTTGTTTATTTATTTATTTCACGACACATGCCCTCCACGTACAGTGGCTATTATGAACAGTCTGGGTTGCTCTCTCACTCCCCTCCCCTCCCCTCCCCCTCCCCTCCCTCATTTCCCTTCACCCTCCCTCTCCCCTCCCCTCCTTTCCCTCCCCCTCCCCTCCTTTCCCTCCCCCTCCCCTCCCATTCCCAAGGCAGTTTGCTGCAAACCAATGCTGAAATGACCTTCCTGGGTGACTTGCTGCCAGCCTACCACTCCCCTCCCCGGGACCATTTATTGCACGCCCATTCTGAAATGGCCTTCTCTGGCGACTTCTGTCGCCCCGCCACACACACACAGCCTGCAGGCTGTCTGCATGGCCTGGTTCTGCATGTTCTACACAGCCGGGACTGTCACCGACTTCTGTCGCCCCGCCACACACACACAGCCTGCAGGCTGTCTGTATCCATCCACAATACTGGAAGGACTAAACATCGCTATTGGTTTATAACTACCTTCTTGGGGAGGGAGCAAGTGAAAGAAAATCCTTTGGGTCGTTGGAAATGTTTGATCCATCTTTGGCAGGTAGCTCTTAGGCAATTAAAAAATGTCATCAATTGCATTGCTTCACACAATGAGACATCAGAACAAGCCTCAACCGAACTATGTGTGTAGCGTGCGAAGAGAACACGCGACGGCCTTCGAAATGGAAAGCAAAATGGAAGTACGGTACAGATAGCACATGAACTCTAAATTTCCTTAGAAGACGCCATTATACTTCTGTACTTCAGATTAAGTTCGACTATGGCCATGTGGTCGCGGGTCGTCGTCCATGGCTTCTGGCGGCCGCTCCGGTTAGCTGCAGACTTAAGCTGAGTCGTTTACTGCAAGCCCATGCTGAAATTTCCCTCCCTGACGATTTGTGTTTGTTTATTTATTTATTTCACGACACATGCCCTCCACGTACAGTGGCTATTATGAACAGTCTGGGTTGCTCTCTCATTCCCCTCCCCTCCCCTCCCTCATTTCCCTTCACCCTCCCTCTCCCCTCCCCTCCTTTCCCTCCCCCCCCCTCCTTTCCCTCCCCCTCCCCTCCCATTCCCAAGGCAGTTTGCTGCAAACCAATACTGAAATGACCTTCCTGGGTGACTTGCTGCCAGCCTACCACTCCCCTCCCCGGGACCATTTATTGCACGCCCATTCTGAAATGGCCTTCTCTGGCGACTTCTGTCGCCCCGCCACACACACACAGCCTGCAGGCTGTCTGCATGGCCTGGTTCTGCATGTCCTACACAGCCGGGACTGTCACCGACTTCTGTCGCCCCGCCACACACACACAGCCTGCAGGCTGTCTGTATGGCCTGGTTACTGGAAGGACTAAACAGCGCATTGGTTTATAACACCTCTTGGGGGAGCAGAAAAAAATCCTTGGGTCGTTGGAAATGTTTGATCCATCTTTGGCAGGTAGCTCTTAGGCAATTAAAAATGTCATCAATTGCATTGCTTCACACAATGAGACATCAGAACAAGCCTCAACCGAACTATGTGTGTAGCGTGCGAAGAGAACACGCGACGGCCTTCGAAATGGAAAGCAAAATGGAGTACGGTACAGATAGCACATGAACTCTAAATTTCCTTAGAAGACGCCATTATACTTCTGTACTTCAGATTAAGTTCGTCTATGGCCTGTGGTCGCGGGTCGTCGTCCATGGCTTCTGGCGGCCGCTCCGGTTAGCTGCAGACTTAAGCTGAGTCGTTTACTGCAAGCCCATGCTGAAATTTCCCTCCCTGACGATTTGTGTTTGTTTATTTATTTATTTCACGACACATGCCCTCCACGTACAGTGGCTATTATGAACAGTCTGGGTTGCTCTCTCACTCCCCTCCCCTCCCCTCCCCTCATTTCCCTTCACCCTCCCTCTCCCCTCCCCTCCTTTCCCTCCCCCTCCCCTCCTTTCCCTCCCCCTCCCCTCCCATTCCCAAGGCAGTTTGCTGCAAACCAATGCTGAAATGACCTTCCTGGGTGACTTGCTGCCAGCCTACCACTCCCCTCCCCGGGACCATTTATTGCACGCCCATTCTGAAATGGCCTTCTCTGGCGACTTCTGTCGCCCCGCCACACACACACAGCCTGCAGGCTGTCTGCATGGCCTGGTTCTGCATGTCCTACACAGCCGGGACTGTCACCGACTTCTGTCGCCCCGCCACACACACACAGCCTGCAGGCTGTCTGTATGGCCTGGTTCTGCATGTCCTACACAGCCGGGACTGTCACCGACTTCTGTCGCCCCGCCACACACACACAGCCTGCAGGCTGTCTGTATGGCCTGGTTCTGCATGTCCTACACAGCCGGGACTGTCACCGACTTCTGTCGCCCCGCCACACACACACAGCCTGCAGGCTGTCTGTATGGCCTGGTTCTGCATGTCCTACACAGCCGGGACTGTCACCGACTTCTGTCGCCCCGCCACACACACACAGCCTGCAGGCTGTCTGCATGGCCTGGTTCTGCATGTCATACACAGCCGGGACTGTCACCGACTTCTGTCGCCCCGCCACACACACACAGCCTGCAGGCTGTCTGCATGGCCTGGTTCTGCATGTCCTACACAGCCGGGACTGTCACCGACTTCTGTCGCCCCGCCACACACACACAGCCTGCAGGCTGTCTGTATGGCCTGGTTCTGCATGTCCTACACAGCCGGGACTGTCACCGACTTCTGTCGCCCCGCCACACACACACAGCCTGCAGGCTGTCTGTATGGCCTGGTTCTGTATGTCCTACACAGCCGGGACTGTCACCGACTTCTGTCGCCCCGCCACACACACACAGCCTGCAGGCTGTCTGCATGGCCTGGTTCTGCATGTCATACACAGCCGGACTGTCACCGACTTCTGTCGCCCCGCCACACACACAAGCCTGCAGGCTGTCTGCATAGCCTGGTTCTGCATGTCCTACACAGCCGGGACTGTCACCGACTTCTGTCGCCCCGCCACACACACACACAGCCTGCAGGCTGTCTGTATGGCCTGGTTCTGCATGTCCTACACAGCCGGGACTGTCACCGACTTCTGTCGCCCCGCCACACACACACAGCCTGCAGGCTGTCTGCATGGCCTGGTTCTGCATGTCATACACAGCCGGGACTGTCACCGACTTCTGTCGCCCCGCCACACACACACAGCCTGCAGGCTGTCTGCATGGCCTGGTTCTGCATGTCCTACACAGCCGGACTGTCACCGACTTCTGTCGCCCCGCCACACACACACAGCCTGCAGGCTGTCTGTATGGCCTGGTTCTGTATGTTCTACACAGCCGGGACTGTCACCGACTTCTGTCGCCCCGCCACACACACACAGCCTGCAGGCTGTCTGCATGGCCTGGTTCTGCATGTCCTACACAGCCGGACTGTCACCGACTTCTGTCGCCCCGCCACACACACACAGCCTGCAGGCTGTCTGCATGGCCTGGTTCTGCATGTCCTACACAGCCGGGACTGTCACCGACTTCCCGATCACAGTCGGACGCGCGATTGACACGTGATGAACGAGACGATCCCGTGACCCGACGTGACCCGACGTGACCCGACGTGCACGTGCCGCTCGTCCGTGACGGCGCCGTCTCCGTGTTGCAGCCGGTGCCGGCGCGCCCCAGCGCTCCAACACCCTTCCCAGCCGGCCGGGCGCGGTGGGCGTGGCTCCGCCTGGCCGGCGCGACCCTCGTCCGCCGTCCGGACATCCGGCGTCGGGGCCGACGGCGTCCGGAGCGGCCGCGCCGGCCGACCGCAGGGAGCGCGGCTTGGACGGCGCCGCCGGCCGTCAGGGCACGCTCAGAAGGTAGGAACGGCGTGTCGCCGGCGTCGGCAGTGCCCCGGCAGCTGGTGCAGGCGTGTTCGCCGTGCCGCTTACCCGTGCAAACAGCGCGTCCATCTCTATCTGTAGATGGGTTTAACACGCGCGGTAGTAGGGGAAAGCCGTGCAGAAAAGTTTCCCACTCATCAGGTTTTCTGTTTACCGCTAGCTTGGGAGCCGATTGTAATTTGCCTCCGCGCTTTCGGATATGTACACTGATGGTGAGCACCAGGTGTGTTCATCTGTTCATGTTGCAAGTTTGGCAATCATTCGATTGCTGCTGTGGGCTCTTCAAAGCGCGGCCGCCGCCCGGTCGGATCGTTGATGGGCGGGGCCTGTGGCGCGTCGGTCGCTCCGCAGGTCGTCGAGTGCGGCACGCCTATCAAACAACCACGGTAGCATGCGTGTCAGATGCTCCACATCTTCGCCATCGGTGCAAGAACAAAAGCCTTGGGTTCATTTACGGACTCGGAAGTCACGCCGGTCGCAGGATTCCAATCCACGATGTTGTGATCAAAAGTTGAAGGTTCTACCGGCTGTGTTGCTGCACCCCCTCTTGGTGCAAATATCTGGAAATGGAGTAATGTGAACATGATCCATGTGGACAACTGACCACGCTTGTTACATGCTGACATAACCAAGGTCACATGTTTGACATGGGGAGGGGTACGTAATCACGTGTACGTACCAGTGGGAAAAAACAGCCTTCTTGCGCTTTTCTTTCATATTCATTCATTGTTCTCGTTTGATCTCAATTGACCTGACTTCGGTAGCCTATGTTATGCGAATGAAATTTCTTTGCATGAGCCATATTCCACACAATCACGTTGATATCGTTTGAGCAGCTTCGGGATTGGGGTTTCGGTGTGCAATTACAGCCATCCGAAAGGTGCCGCGTTCTCATCGACTAACCTCATTTGGCGCTGTAATTGTAGTTTAATGCAATCATCGACCACATCATCGTGGCCAACTTCCTGTACATATCTGCCGAATGTATATCGATATCGGGATCCCTATGTCCCTAGATAGGAGAAATCCCTACCAGCATCATTCAGAGACCCACCAGTGTGAATTTAAGCCTGCGTTCTCGCAATTGCTTCTTGTGCCACTGACCTAGTTCTGTGTCTTTTGTGGCGCCGTCACCACTGCCAATGTCTGACGGACGAGATTGCCGCTGGTGACGTCTGGCGACCACTCATAGAGGCTGTGGTTCGGCTGCGTTCCGCAGACACGCGTCGCTGAGCCGCCAGGACAGCGTGCGGTCGGGCTACGTGAGCGACCGGGAGCGCGGCTACCTGTCGGACCACCACGCGCAGGACCGGTCCGGCCAGACCGGTCTGCCGCCGCAGCCGCAGCCGCCCGGACACGCCGCACATCGCGTCGGCCACCAGACTTCGTTCGAGAGCGCCGACTCCAAACTGTGCTACCTGACGTCGTCCGAGGTGAGCGATGTCGGAACTACTCAATAACGATGTCGAAGCTGCTCAACAGTGATGTCGGAACTAGTCGACATCGATGTCGGACCTATTCGATGTTGGTATCTCAGCTACTCGATGGTGATGTCGGAAGTGGTTGATATCGATGTCGGAGCTACTCAACAGCGATGTCGGAACTAGTCGACATCGATGTCGGACCTATTCGATGTTGGTATCTCAGCTACTCGATGGTGATGTCGGAAGTGGTTGATATCGATGTCGGAGCTACTCAACAGCGATGTCGAAACTAGTTGACATTGATGTCGGAACTAATCTGTGCGATGTCGGAGCTGCTCAACAACGATGTCGGGAGGCGCTAACCACTGAGAAGAACCGGCGACAATCCACGAGACCAAGCTGGTGCCAGTGCAGCGATTCTGGTTCTCTTCCGCACGATCCGCCCCAGGATCGGGCCACCCCCGGTCGCGGTAGTTCAGACTGGAATAGATCGGCGATAATGTCGCGCGCACCATTGTTGCCCCGGGGTCTGATCAGAACCGAAGGCACTTACCCGCACCCTACCCGCTTCTGCTTGGCCCGCGGCCAGCGCTATGACGTCCGAGCCTCCAACGGAAGGCAAGCAGTCAGGCGCTGTGCTACCGCTTCGTCTCAAATCGTGTCCCTGTTCGCCGGATAAGACCCGAGCCCACCCCGCGGCTGCGTAGCATTAGAGCCGCAAAATACGAACCGCAGCTGTGTGCGAAATCTCCAAGATGGCCTCCCGCTGTGGTGTGGCAGAGACGAGCGGCATGATGCATGGGTTCGGCTGGCTTATCTGTAGAATTGGAGTTGGCTGGTCTCTCTCCACAATGATGTGGTCAGGCCCATATGTGCCTCAGCCACTCCTGCCCAGTATTAAATTACCAGCAGTGCATATCTTTGACATCACAAATTCTCCGTCAAACCGCCCGTATCAGCATCGTGTTCCATTGCTCAGTGGTGGAGATTTCGCTCAGCTCGGCCGGGAGAAAACGTCGACATTTGTCTAATTGGCCTGTCTGGTCAACCCCAGGAATTGGCAGACAGCAACACATATTTAAAATGTAGCGAATATGCGGAGTCTCGCCCTCATATCAGGCTAGTCGCACCTCATCGCAGCAGTCCACCCAACTGTGTGGGGTGAAGCAGTCTAACTGCTGACAGGACATTGTCGATGGACATTGGAACTGCTTCAGAGGGCGGGTAAGGGACGGCCTGATCAACAGTCCACCTGCTGACAGGACATTGTCGATGGACATTGGAGTGCTGCAGAGGGCCGGTCAGGGACGGCCTGATCAATATGCTCTGCCGCATAAAGTGGTCGAGTACAGCTAATGGACCGTCTCCGTGCTGTTTTCTTCCATCCGGTAAAACAATGAAACGCAACAACGTGTGAAGACGTATTTTCTGCTGCACCAGTATTACAGGGCACGGCGTGCGAAGCAATCTATATATATCACCCAACTGGCACCGCAGCCTCTATGTATGCTAACGGACTTCAACTTGAAGGAGATTACCCGACGAAGTGTGTTCAGCGCTACGGTATGAGACAACCGTGTGCGTACATGTCATATGCATATACCGCGACATACATATGTGATTAAAGGCTCATATGAGAAGTCTGTGTGTGTGTGTGAGGGGGTGGGGAATTATAAAAGGCGTCATTCTTGCTTCTCATGCTGAAGAACGCGTCTCTCCGTCTATGGTGTCTATGATGATAGGACTCCTGGCTGCTTTACGTTAATGACAACGGTGAAGCACTGAGAATCACCATCAGGGTGCAGCCGCTTTTGACTGGGACATTGCACACCGGACGTGACGGCAAGTTTACTGATGCTGCAGGACACTTCAGCGTCGTATACATGCAAATGGGTGGCTATGGGACGCACGAGTGCCCGGCTGAGTAACGGTTACTGCAAAAGACATCTCCCGCCCCATTCGGATAACACATCACTTAACTCATCACGCAAATGATACATTCTGGTCGAAGCGCTCTAAAGGCCAAATTAACTCACTACAATTCAACATTGACAGAGACATCTTAACCTCGAGAGTGCCGGCTGTGACGTTGTCCCGTACTAGCGCATGGTGCATTATTACACTAAAAAACAGTCGACATATGTTGAATGCTATATATTCGCTTAGACAGTTCCCACTAGAGAACAACAATGGAAAGCCCCATTGTCTGCAACTGTTTCTCGTAACTCACGCAAAGCCGAGAGCGTAGTTTCACACCACTTGATCATTCTTCATTTTGACACAAATTCGCACCGCAGTCTGCCATACACGCGCATATAGCACTGTATGGTGTGCAGCATGGAAGCACTGGTGATCACGTCGAGTGGAAGAGCTGCTGAAATTGAGATGTCCGATATATTAGGTGTGTGAATGTTACAGCAAATTCACGGAACGAAGCCCAGTACCATCTCTGTTGACTTCGTTCAAAGAATGGTCACTGCGTCGACACCTTTTGGGTTTTGGACATCCGAGTGCTGCTGCTATCAGATCTTGCCTCTCCGTTCGCGTTGAAGGTTCTGTCGTTCATGCCGTGCTCGACCCGACACCACAAAGCAGGCGGATGTCTCAGCATGGCTCACGACAACATCGTCTACCACGCTTCATTGGTGCTGCCCTATCGTAGACGTTGTAATGACGCCATAATTGGTGTTGGCCGACCGCCAGCGCTGTGGGCCTTCGGTGCCATGACTTTATCCCCATGTGCCGTTCCTCTCGTGGTCTGCTTGACATTGGTCCGGTACGTACGGGTGGCCGTCACATAAATTCTTTTTCAAGATAGACGGAATCCCTGGGTGGTCTAATCGAACAAAATTGGAACGGATGAAAGCGTCAGAGAGCTTTCTTTCGGAAAGATCCGAAATAACTCGAGGCCGTCATTGCTTTCGCCGCAAGAGTTGTGGGTCCGCGTCAGAATGGGCTAGGTGAACGAGTGTCTGTGTGGTATTAAATTCCTCAGATTTGATAGCACTGATTCTGCCGCTGTGACATCACATTACAAGACTGGACACACTGAGCGTCATCGCCGGACACTACGGACCGACACCAGCACTCATCACCGGACACTACAGACCGACACTAGGACCCATCACCGACACTACTGGCCGACACTGGGACTCATCACCGGACACTACTGGCCGACACCAGGACTCATCACCGGACACTGCAGACCGACACTAGGACCCATCACCGGACACTACGGACCGACACCAGGACTCATCACCGGACACTACAGACCGACATTATGACTCATCACCGACACTACGCCCCGACACAGGACTCATCCCCGGACACTACAGACCGACACTAGGACCCATCACCGGACACTACGGACCGACACCAGGACTCATCACCGGACACTACAGACCGACATTGGGACTCATCACCGGACACTACAGACCGACACTAGGACCCATCATCGGACACTACAGACCGACACCAGGACTCATCACCGGACACCACAGACCGACACGAGGATTCATCACCGGACACTACAGACCGACACTAGGACTCATCACCAGACACTACAGACCGATATTGAGACTCATCACCAGACACTACAGACCGACACTAGGACCTATCACCGGACACTACAGACCGACACCAGGACTCGTTACCGGACACTACAGACCGACACGAGGACCCATCACCGGACACTACAGACCGACACCAGGACTCATCACCGGACGCTGCTGGTCGACACTGGGACTTATCACCGGACACTACAGACCGACACCAGGACTCGTTACCGGACACTACAGACCGACACTAGGACCTATCATCGGACACTATAGACCGACACTAGGACCTATCACCGGACACTACAGACCGACACCAGGACTCATCACCGGACACTACAGACCGACACGAGGACTCATCACCGGACACTACAGACCGACACGAGGACTCATCACCGGACACTACGGACCGACACCAGGACTCATCACCGGACACTACAGACCGACACGAGGACTCATCACCGGACACTACGGACCGACACCAGGACTCATCACCGGACACTACAGACCGACACTAGGACCTATCACCGGACACTACAGACCGACACTAGGACCTATCACCGGACACTACAGACCGACACCAGGACTCATCACCGGACACTACTGGCCGACACCAGGACTCATCACCGGATACTACAGACCGACACTAGGACCCATCACCGGACACTACGGACCGACACCAGGACTCATCACCGGACACTACTGGCCGACACTGGGACTCACCACAGGGCACTGTAAATCGACCTTTTGTGAAAACTCGCGAATGTATGAAACTTCAGCGTGTCACAGGATGACAAGTAGTACACGACTTTCTGGTTATCCCTGTCCAATTCCAGCCTTTTCCGGTTTTACTGCAATATACACAAGCCACTTGTTCATTTTATATCAAAACGGAACGTTCTGACGCATGTTCGGTAAACCTATCCAGTTGAGCCGTGTCTGAAGGTATCTGGCCCGTTGTATATTCTGCGGAATCAGTCGGTGTGTGCAGTATATGCCATTCATTTGCGCGAGTACAAATTAGCCGCACCTCGGAAATGCAGGCACACTTGTCTGCAGCAGTTCAGTACTAACGTGCTATGTTCCCGGGAATAGGAAGCAAACGGTTGGACGTGCAGCTTGTTTCAATCAGACCGCCTCGACGGGACGGTTAGGCGAAACGTTCACACCACACGGGTTTTACACAGCTGCAACGCCGTAGCCGTGCACAAACCCGTGGCATAGTTGGACATATCCTTGGGCGCGCACAAGACAGCGTTGCCATTCTTCAAGCCATTCTCGCACAACAGAGCATTCCATGAACTCCAAGAATGCAGCCGACAGAGTGTAAAACGGCCACAAGCCAACACCTTGGCACTCGGGACGTTCCAGGTTAGGATTAATGTTCCACTACAGTTTCAACGTGTCGTGCACGACAAACTGAGTACAGCTCACAACTATCAGGCCAGTTACATGTTGAACATCTTGGCCGTAATTTCCCAGCTTGGGAATGCTTTCACGGTTTGTGTTCATCACGTTTTCGTTGAATGATATTTCTTGGAAATGCAGCGTCACGCAGGCCAGTGAGCCACGATGGCGACCACCAGGATGGCGGTCGATCACTTCCATGATGCCGCTTAACAACTAGTCATGCCTTTCCCGTCATCACATTGTTCAGCCGGGGCAAAGTACCCTCCGAAGTCGTCAGGCACAAATGCATGCTTGTCCGGGGTGGCAAAAGTTCACCCATCAAGAGCGTGCCAAGCTGGTGACGAGCCCTGGTGTAGTTGCGGTCGACTGCGAAACTCTAGCGAGTCGACTGCATGCATACAGCAGAAAGTTCACATGAGCTACACGTCTCCTCCCCTCCCTCCCTCCCTCCTCCCGCCAGCGCGCACGTGTTTCAGCAATATAGTTGGCCGATTTTGGCTCTCCGACATAGTGCATGAGATTTCTAGCAGCTCGCACCGCGCACGATGGCAGACTTCGCAGCTGTGATGCAGTGCGACCAACTTGGGCGGAAGTTATTTCGTTTCCAGCGGTGGCGTGAAGGGAATGGTAAATAACGAATGGGTACTGTGAGGTGCCGAATGTGCACACAATTTGTTCTTGTCATCGAAACCATTATGTCGAACCAAACTTATGTGGGCGAGGTCTGTAGCTACAGATAGGGTCCACGGTCACGGCTGTGAGTAAAGTGCAATGTTTCATCACCAAATGGGTTGAAGAGTCGATCGTGAGTTGAAGGCAGATCAGGTAATGTTGTCATGATCAGACAGAGCAGGTAATGGTGTCATGATCAGACAGAGCAGGTAATGGTGTCATGACCAGGCATATCAGGTAATGATGTCATGACCAGGCAGATTAGGTAATGATGTCATGACCAGGCAGATCAGGTAATGGTGTCATGACCAGGCAGAACAGGTAATGATGTCATGGTCAGGCAGATCAGGTAATGGTGTCATGATCAGACAGAGCAGGTAATGGTGTCATGACCAGGCAGAGCAGGTAATGGTGTCATGACCAGGCAGATCAGGTGATGGTGTCATGACCAGGCAGATCAGGTAATGGTGTCATGACCAGGCAGAGCAGGTAATGGTGTCATGGTCAGGCAGAGCAGGTAATGGTGTCATGACCAGGCAGATCAGGTAATGGTGTCATGACCAGGCAGATCAGGTAATGATGTCATGACCAGGCAGATCAGGTAATGGTGTCATGACCAGGCAGAGCAGGTAATGGTGTCATGGTCAGGCAGAGCAGGTAATGGTGTCATGGTCAGGCAGGTCAGGTAATGGTGTCATGACCAGGCAGATTAGGCAATGGTGTCATGACCAGGCAGATCAGGTAATGGTGTCATGGTCAGGCAGAGCAGGTAGTGGTATGACCGACAGCCATGCCAGTTGGTATGCATCGGGAGAAAGATTTCAATGTGAAATTCTGCATTCATTTTCAACGGCTCCCTGTGGGCTTTATTTTACATTGGTGGGATCCGTAGTATGTAGATGAGCAGGGCTGACTGTGCTTGGGTTCAGTTTCCGCGACCGCGGACCTTCGACATCGACGGAGGCCACACCGACCTCTGGTGAACACTGAACTCGTAAATGCATTCATTTCGACAATTCATCGCAATGCGTTCATGTTTGACATATGTTCACCGTATTTATCACTGGATCATGCGCGTCAGTCACGGTGCAGTTGCGTTCGACAGAAAATGCATGGGAAGCGAGCGTGACTGCGCCCAATTTGGCACTCCTGTCATTAAACGATCGCGAAAATGAATACAGATTCTGGTAATGCATATCTTAACCGTAAATGTATTATCCCATTTCGTAAAACCAACCAAGCGTTCCGCTTAAATGTGCGCACTTCCAGTAAAATTGACCACAAAAGGGCACTTGACGGCTTGCGTTAACGAAGCAACACAAGACTACCGACACGCAAAACTACACACGCCTCACGACCGGCACACCTGACTGCCAATGGAAGCTCCAGGCGTGGCGGAGGTGACCTGACCAGCGCCGCACCTGATCAAACGCCTCACGACCGGCACACCTGACTGCCAGTGGAAGCTCCAGGCGTAGCGGAGGTGACCTGACCAGCGCCGCACCTGATCAAATATTCCATCTGGCCGGCGGCCGTCCGCTCGGTGCCGGCCGTTGGCCAGGATTGATTGGATTGGGACACGGCGCGTGCGGCGGCGGCGGCGGTCACTCACGGTGTCCAGGTCCCGTGAGGTGTCGCTGACGACGTGCCGGTGACGACGTGCGGCGGCGGCGGCGGCGGCGGTCACTCACGGTGTCCAGGTCCCGTGAGGTGTCGCTGACGACGTGCCGGTGACGACGTGCGGCGGCGGCGGTCACTCACGGTGTCCAGGTCCCGTGAGGTGTCGCTGACGACGTGCCGGTGACGACGTGCGGCGGCGCGGCGGCGGCGGTCACTCACGGTGTCCAGGTCCCGTGAGGTGTCGCTGACGACGTGCCGGTGACGACGTGCGGCGGCGCGGCGGCGGCGGTCACCACAGTGTCCAGGTCCCGTGAGGTGTCGCTGACGACGTGCCGGTGACGACGTGCGGCGGCGGCGGCGATCACCACGGTGTCCAGGTCCCGTGAGGTGTCGCTGACGACGTGCCGGTGACGACGTGCGGCGCGCGGCGGCGGCGGTCACCACGGTGTCCAGGTCCCGTGAGGTGTCGCTGACGACGTGCCGGTGACGACGTGCGGCGGCGCGCGGCGGCGGTCACCACGGTGTCCAGGTCCCGTGAGGTGTCGCTGACGACGTGCCGGTACGACGTGCGGCGGCGCGGCGGCGGCGGTCACCACGGTGTCCAGGTCCCGTGAGGTGTCGCTGACGACGTGCCGGTGACGACGTGCGGCGGCGGCGGCGGTCACCACGGTGGCCAGGTCCCGTGAGGTGTCGCTGACGACGTCCGGGACGACGTGCGGCGGCGGCGGCGGTCACTCACGGTGTCCAGGTCTCGTGAGGTGTCGCTGACGACGTGCCGGTGACGACGTGCGGCGGCGCGGCGGCGGCGGTCACTCACGGTGTCCAGGTCCCGTGAGGTGTCGCTGACGACGTGCCGGTGACGACGTGCGGCGGCGCGGCGGCGGCGGTCACTCACGGTGTCCAGGTCCCGTGAGGTGTCGCTGAC
The DNA here is from genome assembly GCA_034440615.1 of Ashinkailepas kermadecensis. NCBI lineage: Eukaryota > Metazoa > Arthropoda > Thecostraca > Neolepadidae > Ashinkailepas > Ashinkailepas kermadecensis. Next base: position 49,873 of record JAOTOM010005149.1, on the reverse strand, counting down.
GACGTGCCGGTGACGACGTGCGGCGGCGCGGCGGCGGCGGTCACTCACGGTGTCCAGGTCCCGTGAGGTGTCGCTGACGACGTGCCGGTGACGACGTGTGGCGGCGCGGCGGCGGCGGTCACTCACGGTGTCCAGGTCCCGTGAGGTGTCGCTGACGACGTGCCGGTGACGACGTGTGGCGGCGGCGGCGGTCACTCACGGTGTCCAGGTCCCGTGAGGTGTCGCTGACGACGTGCCGGTGACGACGTGCGGCGGCGCGGCGGCGGCGGTCACTCACGGTGTCCAGGTCCCGTGAGGTGTCGCTGACGACGTGCCGGTGACGACGTGCGGCGGCGGCGGCGGTCACTCACGGTGTCCAGGTCCCGTGAGGTGTCGCTGACGACGTGCCGGTGACGACGTGCGGCGGCGCGGCGGCGGCGGTCACCACGGTGTCCAGGTCCCGTGAGGTGTCGCTGACGATGTGTCGGTGACGACGTGCGGCGGCGCGGCGGCGGCGGTCACTCACGGTGTCCAGGTCCCGTGAGGTGTCGCTGACGACGTGCCGGTGACGACGCGGCGGCGCGGCGGCGGCGGTCACTCACGGTGTCCAGGTCCCGTGAGGTGTCGCTGACGACGTGCCGGTGACGACGTGCGGCGGCGGCGGCGGTCACTCACGGTGTCCAGGTCCCGTGAGGTGTCGCTGACGACGTGCCGGTGACGACGTGCGGCGGCGCGGCGGCGGCGGTCACTCACGGTGTCCAGGTCCCGTGAGGTGTCGCTGACGACGTGCCGGTGACGACGCGCGGCCGGCGCGTCATTGGCACACGGTCCGCGCCGATGAGGTGCAGCCACTGGCAGCAATTTGTGTCGGTGGGAGGTGACGCATCCGCCTATCAGCCTCCTCATCGTCACTTTTTCAGACAATTGCAGGTGCATTTTTTTATTGGTGTTGTAATTTGTGGCATCATTTGACTGGCCGATATAGGGACACTGGCCGACATGGACCAGGCCACTGGCCGACATGGACCATGCTACTGGCCTCTGACTCACAGGTAGGCAGCTCATAGAAGCTCCGCAGCATCTTGCCACTTCCAAGCTATCTACGTGGGTATCGAGGCGTACAGGGGGGTGAATTGATCGAATTCGTTGATGGTAACTTGGATTGCGACATGCATCGCGATTTGCGTTTTCATGATATTTTTGCGACATGTCATGTTGCAACAAGTCAAATAACGAGAGGGAATTTAAGGTGTTGATGGCTAAAGAAGTCTGCTCACGTTAGAACATTCATGAAATGCAGAATTCCATGATGGCTTAGCTCGAAAATGTAGATTGTTTTTTTGCAAGTCTAGGGTGTCCTTTGATTGGGAGGTCATGAATCCTCAGTTTTTTTTTCATGCATAAAAAATGCACTTACCCTTCGAAAACTCTGGTTAGGGCACTGTTCTAATGTTCCCAGACCAAAAGGATGATTGTCGACCAATGTCATGTCATCATCATCACCACCCTCATCATAAGCTGTTAAAGCATGTCACTTGAGCCCATACAAGGCAATGTCACCACTCAATTTGAACATAATTTAAGTATGAAAACGTTCGAATTAGCATACACACCTACACGATCACCTACATCAACACGCACACAAGCACACAGATATTTGGTTCGGTTAATGCTGGTGTAAATGTGTCTTCCGTTGCCGAACACGGTGGTATTGCCATGAAATGACTATTCCACAAAGGTGGGCCAGAACGCGGTGGCTGCATCATTATGTTATATTACCATAACTTATTGATTATATAACAACTGTGTTCAATTCGATGTACAACCAAAATGTTTCGGTACGTATTTACATGTATGCTAGTTTTCTCGCACAGTTATGTATAATCAGTGCGTATGTGTATTCATATTTAATCGTCATGCAAGCCAATGTACAGTGATCATATGTGGAAGAGCCTAAAGGTTACAGATAATCACAGCAGGTTTCGGGCCCCTATATTTCAGCAAATAATTTTCCATACGAGATGGCTTGTCAGTGAGGTAAGCTCTTCAATAAAACACATGATTGCATGATTTAATAATTCAACATAATTGCAATTCAATCAACAAGCTAAAGAAGGTAGCATGTGCTTCATTGAATGATTGAATTGAATACGTTGCAATGCTTGAATACTTGAATATAATTGTTATGAAATTAAGCAGTTCAGAATGATGATGGGTGGCTATATATCGCATTCGAGTCCAGTTTTATGGAAAAGCCATATCATAGCAATTTGACCGTATCCTGTAACGGAATGTACCTTTTAATAACGATTCAAATCATGTTGAACAATTGCATTCGTCTCTATGTACTTCTGTCGAAATATGTACCATTATTATTGAAACCAAGTTCCACTGGATTGGTGAAAATATTCAAATGTAAATGTGTAAATGTAATACGCATAGTTTCCGAAACAAGTCGTAATTATCGCTGAACCGCGCACTTTTCCTCCGAAATTTGAATCAATATGGTGTAGGAAGCTGCTGTCTATTCGTACATGTCTACCAGGCTTATGCAAGTTGGATTCAGTTCCTCTTTTTATAGGCAAGTATGGTGAGCTGAATAAATAAAACGGCTGACTTGCCATCGTTATGCCATTCTGGTTGAAAACTAAAATCAGTGGCACAATTTGACTACGAAAATGTTGTAAACCTCACAAGTCTGAACCAGACGTGTCAAGCTGCACTGTACCCAGGTATAATTCTTGAACTATAGCCCTACAAAGACGATTTATGACCATGTCGATTTGACATACGCCGGTCGTGCCGCCGGCCGACTGGGCACACTTGGGATAACCGTCAGATGCGTCGGACAATGCGTTTGAGAGCGGCCAAATGACCGTTCCAGGTCGAATGTCCTGACACGTCATTACGACGTCGCCAGCTCCATCTCTCTGTGATTATTGTAAAGCGCAGTGTGTGCTGCCGCCGTCTCGGCGCCGCTGGGCTGTAAGCGGTGACCGGGACTGTTTCTTAATGCAGGGACCAGGCGCACGTGCTGTAATTCCGTCCCAACAATTTATTCAGATTATTGAGGGGAAGGCACATTCATGAAGGCAATGGGCGGGCCAAGATGAATTGGGGGGGAGGGGGCACACTCCATATGGTGCCACGTTACAAGTTGAGATTATTTTGTTGGGGGAAGCCAACATTGAGGGAGAGCTTGCCCCCTGAGAAGTATATAAAACAGCAACCCTGAACAGACGTCACCCAAAGCCGTGTGTTGGAGCTATGTGCGTCTGCTTTCCTTGCAAAATTTAATGCTCCAGTTATTCAGGTTGTGGTTGCCGTACGCATGAACAACTTGTCAGATGTTCCTATGGGTGCCTTTCGGTGACGGTTTCAAGAGTCAGCAAGGTTAAGCATTGTTTACCCATGCGGGAAGAGGGTGTCATGGTTAACAGACACTTTGTAATGAAGCGTGGGCGGATCCAGGAATTTGGCGCCACATCTCTTTCGAGGGGGCACATTCTCCCAGTTGCGCCCTGGATCCGCCAGTGTCAGGAATGTAACTTAGATATTGCCTCAAACATGAGTGGAGGATCGCAGTCAAAGTTGGCTTGCCAGGTGACTTTTTCGATGTCAGTCTTTCCAGTCAATACACATAGGCCCAGTGTCAAAACTCGGAAACACTGGTGTGCAAAAACCACGCCCACTTCATGGCGTTCTACGCTCATGATCGCAAATAATCAAAATAAAAAAGCAAATTTTCTCTTCTTTCAGCCTGGCACACTATTTTTCCTCAAAGGATGCTATAGATACCAGAAAGCATGAGCAAGAAGAGGGCCATATGTGCGCAACATGAACTGATAAATCACACCACGTGAATATATCTGAGAAGAGTCTCAGGCGGCAGGTGGCGGCCACCTGGTGCCATATTGGTCTGTCAGTAAGCTAACTGCGTCCGCACCATGCTGAAGTTTGCAGGTGGAATTCTTGCGAAGGGTGGCATCAGCCCGGGCGTGGATTCTCAGAAAGGTGTTCAATACGTTCCCGGGCAAGGCCATTTCTAGATTACTTCTCTTGCATGCAACGCGCTGAAGCTGGCGTTAAATCTCCTGGAATCTCCAGGGACCGCCCTGAAGGTTCTGTGACCCACAACCCCGGGACGTAACAGGAAGCTACGCCCATTGGTATAAAAATGTAATACCGTTCGACAATGAGAAGATCGGAGCCAACTGAAGGTATTCATGATCACAAACGAGGTCGAACGGCGAAGTAGACTTCTTTCCAGCGAGGTTGGTGAACAGCACAGCAATTGTCGTGAATGATGCCGCCTTATGCGTGGTGTTTTACTGTGCATTCTTCCGCGCTAAGATACCAGATGATAACCTGGAATTTGTTATTCAGCGTGCTTACAGCACACACAATATCATGCCGTAAATCCATTTACATTAATGCCAAAATCATTCTCTCAGTGCACCATTGTCTCAGTGCACCATTGTCTCATTGTCTCAGTGCACCAGGCTGCGAAGTGTCGCTAGGCTAACGGAATGTACCGCGGCACATTTTAAAACATTTCCACTGGGGTGATGACGGCGACAAAATATGCACGAAATGTAGAATTTGGTAGGGATCGGCGACGTCCCCTTCAAACAATGAAAAGTTGCGTATCACCGCGGGGAGCATCCCCCTCTAGCTAGCATGTTCAAATGGGCCCACTCGTATGGTCCTGGTAGGGCCCTGTATGGTCTCCCCTGTCCTGGCAAGACGGAGTTCGAGTCGCTTCACGCGCTCGCTTTTAGCCTCTGGCTGGGTCAGTTGGAAACTGGCGCGATAATGTCGAAAGCGAGCTACCTGGGTGGCCGTGTGAATGCACTAGCGGCACGTGAAGCGTTTTTCCAAATTTTTACTGCAGAACTGCAATTCATGGATCGAGTGATGCGGCCAGTGCTCACGCAACAAGGTCTGCTTAGCAATTTGATCCTGGTTTATAAAGCCACCCCAGCAAGAATTCGAGCTAAATTTCTAAAAAGTGTAAAGGTTAGAAATTATAGTATTATTTTATGGTAAGAGAATGCTCCGTTGACATCATAAACCTCATCTCCTTTCACTACATCCTTTGCAACCGAGCTCCTCCTAACACTTCCAGCTCATTCTGTGTTGCCGACAGGGCATATTTTAAGGATTTTTCACTGCGTCCCAAAATTTCCCGAGGGCACTAGCAAGGTACCCCCCAAAAAAAAAAAAAATAAAAGTCATCGGTTTTGGCCCACTATTTTTTTGAAGGGGCACAATTTAAAAAAAAAAAAACAAAAAAAAGTGTTTTTGTTTCTTCCTGGGGCAGGGCAAGAGCGGTTCTGCATAATTGCCCTCATAACTGCAATGCTTCCTTCATGATACATTCACACACACAATATCATCTCTGTTCCTTATGTATTACGCATTTGTATCAGATGAATGTGCATATGTTCATGCATTGTCTTCGATCACAAGTAACATCAAGATGTGTCCCCTGACATTTGCATTTACTCGCATGTAGGTATCACTATCAGGGGATAGAGGAAGAGCTCACCTCAGATGCCGCTGAACCCATCTCTAAAAAACTTGCTGAGGTAGGGTCGGTTTCTGGACGACTCTGGATCCGGAGCCCCACGTCGCCGTTCACGCATGCCCAGGAACTCTTGAACGGCAGGCCGTGGGTCATAGTGCGCTGTTCCAGCCCCGTTGAGACCTATCAGGAGCCGAGCGTTTCGAGTCTCTTCGTTCATGGAAGTTCTGTGATCATCCACAATGATGTGGTGGTGACTCACGATCCTCTCCGTCTGCATTGAATGGGGAGCCATCGCAGATAATCCGCACAGGACTTTCTGTACAATACCAGACGTGGCTCCTATTAGCTTTCGAAGACGTGTAGACATTTTGGCACCTTTGTCTGCATCCTCAGGGAGATCATGTATGTCTTCAATTTTATGCCACTCCTCACAGGCGGTGTCTGCAAACTCTCCTGCGCTGCCCGGGAAGAGCTGCTCAGACAGCGATTTTCCGTGCTCGATGAAGGATTCAAGTGTGGTAGCTTCTAGCAGGCTTTCCATTTTCTTCAGAAGTTCATCCTGTTCTGCATCCAGGCGGGCATCGAGGAACGATGTGGCGGATCCGATGACTTCCACTCGGATGGCGGCGCAGTCCCGTTTCATCGTTGGCACGAGACTGTGGCCAACTTTCCGGCGTGGCGTCTCTGCAGGCTGTTCATGCTTTTCTTCTCGCTTCCCTGGGTAGGGTGCGGTCTCCATCAGTCGGAGCTTGCGTGCTGCTGCGTCCCTGATGGTCAGGATGTCGCTCAGCAGCAGATCACTCCTCTGCAGCTTTTTCTGAACGTATCTGTACACATCCAGAACATCGCCTACAAGAGCAGTCATCCAGATCTGCCTTGCATTCCACGTGTGAAGGTATCCGGTGGCTTTTCTCCTTTCAGTAGCATCCCCATGCTCTGTGGTTTCCTCCCACACCTTTTTGCAGCCGCTGATATTTGTCAAGACAGCATCTACGACCTGTAGTTGATGTTCAGCGAAGCGCACGTCGTGATGGCGCGGGAACTGCTTCGCGTCTGGCATGACCGAATCGAGGAGCTTCTTCTTTGCTTGGTGGGTCCTGAAGTACGAGCTGACTGCCAACAGATTGTCTTTCCACACATGCAGTTCTGGCACCGCGTCCATCATGCTCTCCACTGCGAGATCTGATCGGTGAGCGCAGCACCAAAAGGTGAGGATGTCGCGCTTGAGCTGATCTCTGAGCAGACGCCACAGCCCTTTATGGCGACCAGTGTTTGCCGACTCTCCGTCGGTCGTTATGCCGGACAGCTTCTCGGTGTTTCCACAGATGGCGAGTGCATCATTGACAGCCTGCAGCAGACCTTCGGCGCCAGGCTTCTCCGGATTTGACGATGTGATGAACACGGTTTTTACAGAAGCATCAGACAGCGCCAGACGCGCACTGACAAACTTGTGGTTGATCATTTGTTTATCCACACTTCCGTCGATTTGGATACTGTATGTCACACAGTCATCAAAGATGTTTCGAAGCTTTTGTTTTTCAACCTTTTCAATGGCTAATAACATTTGACGGTAGAAGACTGGAGTTCGATAGTGAAGATCGCTCGGTGTTGGCTCGAATGGCTCGAAAGCCACGTCTGGCCCGTTATCACGCATGGCAGCTATGAGTCTGTCTGCACACATTGTCGCCATTGACCTGGCAGGCCACGAGTTTGCTGATGCCGTCTCAATCAGGCAGTCATTGTAGACGTCCAGTGCCATCCTGACCAGCGACTCCAACTGTTCAGCACTGTGTCCGCGGAGTGACCGCAGCCAGGGATGCTTTGTACTCTGCTCCTCCCAGCTCTTGGCAAGCTTATCACACTCCTTGGCTGTACGATGCACCTGTGACATCAAATGGTCCACCACCCTCTCTAACTTCTGTGAACTATCCGCACGGACACCAGAAGCGATGGGAACCTGCCCATTTCTGGACATTTTTTTCGCCTGATCTAGATGTGTTTCACACAGGGTACACTTAACGTGTGTTCGCATGATGCCGGACGCCGGCTTGACAATACTCTGAAGCTCAGGGAACCTAGTTATCATGGCTTTCAGGTCCAGTCGCACACCATGATACATCACACTACTGGAAGTTCCTGCAGTTACACTGACTGACTCCTTCGGAGTGTAATTCTTGCCGTCCCCAGGACGGGACGGATCCCCATTGCTGGACGGATCCGTCGGGTCGCTCCCTGTCGTCCCCAGGGCGGGACGGATCTGCTGGGTCGCTCCTGTCGCCCCCCAGGGCGGGACAGACCCGCCGGGTCGCTCCTGTCATCTCCAGGGGAGGAAGGATCCGTTGGGTCGCTCCTGTCATCCCCAGGGCGGGACGGATCCGCTGGGTCGCTCCTGTCTTCTCCAGGGGAGGAAGGATCCGTTGGGTCGCTCCTGGCGTCCCCAGGGCTGGACGGATCCGCTGGGTCTCTCCTGTCCTCTCTGGGGGAGGAAGGATCCGTTGGGTCGCTCCTGTCATCCCCAGGGCTGGACGGATCCGCCGGGTCGCTCCTGTCGTCCCCAGGGCTGGACGGATCCGTTGGGTCGCTCCTGTCTTCGGGTGAGGAAGGATCCGTTGGGTCGCTCCTGTCGTCCCCAGGGCTGGACGGATCCGCTGGATCGCTCCTGTCGTCCCCAGGGCGGGACGGGTCCGTCGGGTCGCTCCTGTCTTCTCCAGGGGAGGAAGGATCTGCTGGGTCGCTCCTGTCGTTCCCAGGGCTAAACGGATCCGCTGGGTCGCTCCTGTCGTCCCCAGGGCTGGTCGGATCCGCTGGGTCGATCCTGCCGTCCCCAGAGCTGGACGGATCCGCTGGGTCGCTCCTGTCGTCCCCAGGGCGGGACGAATCCGCTGGGTCGCTCCTGTCGGCCCCAGAGCGCGACGGATCGCTCCTGTCATCCCCGGGGCGGGACGGATCCGCTGGGTCGCTCCTGTCGTCCCCAGGGCTGGTCGGATCCGCTGGGTCGCTCCTGTCGTCGCCAGAGCGGGACGGATCCGCCGAGTCGCTCATGTCATCTCCAGGGCGGGACGGATCCGCCGGGTCATCTATTTCGATCACAGTAGATGAAGCGCTGAGGGAAAAGGTGAAAATTTTGCTTTAGAAGAACGAAAAAGTCGGCCATCACCGTAACGGGGAGCGAAATATGTAGTACATCTGAATTCTATTTTTAACCCGCGCGGCGCCGGGGGAGATTGCCCCTTCCCCCTCCCGAATATTTGCCAATAACTTCACAACGACGGCAGCTGTCGACGTCAAACTGTTAGAACCATATCTGAAACTTTCACGTCCACTTCGGCCAGAAAAAATCGGCCAGAGATTCTGTAAGAAAATGTCATTTCAGTGGCATTATGTCACGCGATTTTCAGTCAGATACGGTGGAAACAGAATCAGATAGAAAACAGAATTAACTATCAGAACCAGATTCAGATCAGATCAGATAGTATAGGTATTTCACGAATCAGTGAATATCGAAGCGAAATGCAAATACACGTTATGAAAATACTAAGTAGTAATTGTTAACGTAAAATCGTATCGTAAAATCTGAAATCGCATTCTCTACTAGACGACTATCTTCTTTTAAAGTGACGGACAGGGCGTAGAAGCGTTCTCAAAGATGGGGAGGTGGAGGGGGATTACGTTTTGAACAGACTGATTCGTAAGTATAACGGGTAGGTAGGTAGGTACTAGATTGTTTGTTGACTTCATCTGTCATTGGGGTGACGCCCGTTGGTGATAAAGGAATAAATGAAAATGAAAATGAAATTATTGCTCCATTGACTTATAATAGGGAGGTCGCGAAAATGATATGACCAGGTCACCGATACGAAAAATCCGAAATATACAACTTCTGCATACTAACAAGTATATAAACTCCAGAGAGTTTCAAAACTCACAACCAATAACGTCGTGGCACGACTACAAGACATTTTTGGACAAATATGGGCACGCGATCCAAAATAGGTAGTTAAGTAGTCCGCGATCGTTATTCCGCGATCATATAGTTCTCGTTCCGGGATCGCTATTACGCGACAGCGGAATATTTATTTAAATAAGGATAATATTCCGCGGTCGTTTATTCCGCGATCGGGATAATTAGGGATACCGTTTTTTTTATTTTTCTTTCAATAGGTAAATGAAGTTATTTAACATCGAATTATGAATTGAAGAGCAGTTATTAACATGCATAGGTATAAGAATGAAGCTTTTCCTCTTGCACATCCTTTCAAAATGTGCTTATTTAGTCAAAATCTGATCGCGGAATAAAATTCCCCGAAATAAGGGTCCAAAATGTTCCGCGATCGCGATCGCGGAATTAATTAAAAAAGGAAATTCCGCGATCAATTTTCGGTACTACGCGAACGCGTAATAGCGAAATCGCGGACTTACATAAGTTCCGCGATGCCCAGCACTGTTTTTGGAGGTGCGTTCAGGTGATCTGACCTATGATCTGATCTTGAAAGTCTACAACATTTTCGGGAATTTTTTAAAAGTGATAGAGGATGCCAGATTTGATCATGCCAAAAATGGCTAATTTTCTACTCTTTTCGCTAATTTTCACACATAATTTTCCCCTCTGAACCCTGGCATGAAACCAATTCTAGGACACTGTGCCAGGCAGGGGCGTCACCGACGGGGGGTCGCGAGTGCGACCCCCACTTCTGAAAACCGGTGTAGGTATCTCTCAGCGTTACGACCCCCTTGGACCCTCACTCGAAAATCCGTGCATGGCTCCGACCCCCCCCCGCTCGAAAATCCGTGCATGGCTCCGACCCCCCCGCTCGAAAATCCGTGGCGACGCCGCTGGTGCCAGGGGCGCAGTACCTAACTTTATTCCGCCTTCAGGTTGAGGGGGCATGGGGGAGAGTCGTGAGCGATTTTCACGTCTTTCTTCCCATGCAATGCCATAACCAATGTTAAATTTCGCCAAAGTTGGGGGGCGGCTGCCCCTCTGCCCCCCCGGCAGGGGGTTGTCATCCGTATTCAAATAGCGTGTAGCCAAATGGAAAGATGACGTCAGGGCTAAGCTCCATTTCGACCAATGAGAAGCCGCCTTCGCGCTCACGTGACTACCACGTGACCGTGACTGCAGCGGCCATGGCCATTGGTCGGCAGCGGCTGAAACTATTTACATTGCGTTGATATGGCGCGCTTGCAGGGCTCTCCTTGATGCCGAAAAACTTCAATTTTTGTATACACAATAGTATAATATCGATTGTGATTTCGATACAAGACACTTTGGTTTATCCAGCAATACTAAATCCATTCTGCTGTCATTTGTAGTTTGTCGCGCACCGTGCCAGATTTTGCGGCCCGCCCTGGACGGTGGTGTTCTATGGCCCAGGGGCGTCGCCACCGGGGGGCAGGGGGGCAGTCGCCCCCTGGCGTTAGCCAGGGGGGCAAACATATCCTTTTGCCCCCCTGAAATTTCGGGAGGCCCTGTCGCCAAACAGGAGGCCCCCAGGTTACCGACAACAAAAAGCTACATACAACCGCTGGGAGGCCCGTCCGCACATGCCTGAGGCCCCCTCTCAACGACGTGAGGCCCCCTGAAGTTTCTAAGAGGCCCCTGCAGCTGAGTGTAGGCCCCTATCAGCTAACCTGAGACGCCCTACTACTACTGAGAGGCCCCTCTCAACGACGTGAGGCCCCCTGAAGCTTCTAAGAGGCCCTGCAGCTGAGTGTAGGCCCCTATCAGCTAACCTGAGACGCCCTACTACTACTGAGAGGCCCCCTCAACGACCTGAGGCCCCCTGAAGCTTCTAAGAAGCCCCTGCAGCTGAGTGTAGGCCCCCTATCAGCTAACCTGAGACGCCCTACTACTACTGAGAGGCCCCTCTCAACGACGTGAGGCCCCCTGAAGCTTCTAAGAGGCCCCTGCAGCTGAGTGTAGGCCCCGTATCAGCTAACCTGAGACGCCCTACTACTACTGAGAGGCCCCTCTCAACGACGTGAGGCCCCTGAAGCTTCTAAGAGGCCCCTGCAGCTGAGTGTAGGCCCCCTATCAGCTAACCTGAGACGCCCTACTACTACTGAGAGGCCCCTCTCAACGACGTGACGCCCCCTGAAGCTTCTAAGAGGCCCTGCAGCTGAGTGTAGGCCCCCTATCAGCTAACCTGAGACGCCCTACTACTACTGAGAGGCCCCTCTCAACGACGTGAGGCCCCCTGAAGCTTCTAAGAGGCCCCTGCAGCTGAGTGTAGGCCCCCTATCAGCTAATCTGAGACGCCCTACTACTACTGAGAGGCCCCTCTCAACGACGTGAGGCGCCCTGAAGCTGCTAAGAGGCCCGTGCAGCTGAGTGTAAGCCCCATATCAGTTAACCTGAGGCCCCTTACTACCATTGAGAGGCCCCTCTCAACGACATGAGGTCCTCTCTCAAAGACATGAGGCCCCATGAAGCTTCTAAGAGACCGAAATTTATCCATTCCCGAATGGATACCAAAAAAATAAACCACACACTTCCCCCTGGAGATCAGCTCCTGGCAAAACTCGGTGGTGACGCCCCTACGGCCCTGCATAGGATGCACTTCGACTGGTAAGGCTGCTCCCTGAGCGACATAGGAGGCCCCCTTGCAGCGATTTATATAAATTTACATTTCAAATATTATTTTAATATTTTTTTTGGAGGCCCCCTGCAAAAAAATAATGCACGAAATCCGAGGAGAAAAGTTTTGGTGGGGGGTAGGTTAGGAGGCCCCTCCACAGCTGAGGAGGCCCCTCTGGAGCTCTGCCCCCCTGGCAAAATATGGTGGCGACGCCCCTGCTATGGCCTTGCCCCCCACCCCCCCTCCTCCCCCGGTTCCTGCGTCCCTGCCCTGTGCGTCAACAATCAACATACCTTGCTCCGTGACATGCAACATCTGCGGCGTTCCCAGATGCAGACGCTTGCAGCGATGTCTTTGTAATATTACTAGAATGAAAATACTTGGTTACTTTTGAACAATTTGCACTACTTTTTTCCAACTCAGCACGTTTTCGTTTCGCAATTCGTTCGGCGCGAGGCATTTTCTTAATAATCTGGTATAGTGCAACTACCGGGCTATCGATCTGCAACGTGTTTGAAGTTGTTTACGATTTAATTAATCTTCTGCTATGCTGTTCTGAACAAGAACTTTATGGCCTTTGTTTAAAAAAGAAAATAATGAAAATATATGCCATTACAAAACTTACCGTAAATTATTCACAATTCATTAAAAATAAAACTATCGAAAAAGTTGGTACGGACAGCATCAGCAATCTACCTATCCGCTTGTCATTTCGTCTCTGCCCGCCGCGCCATCTGGGAAAAATTCGCGGGCGATTCCGTCCGGGACAGTCTAACATCCAGGCGCTCCCGCCCGCGCCGGCTTCATGGCGGGCCCGACACTGCGACTCGAGTGAAGTCCGCTGGGGCGTGCCGGCAGAAGTTCGGTCGGGGCTCTGGCGAGTATGAGGAACGGGGCAATAAGGGCAGGAACAGGGTCGCAGGAAGCGGGGGGGCAGGAGGGTAGCCCCCAAGTTTGGCGAAATTAAACAGTAGCCCAATGACGTTTCATTTAATGGAAAGAAATAATTTGAAAAGCGGTTTGCCTCCTCCATGCCCCCTCAATAGCGGCGTCGCCATGGATTTTCGAGGGGGGTCCGAGCCATCCAAGTGGGGGGTCGTGGGGTCGTAATGATGAGAGATACGCCGATTTTCAAAAGTGGGGGTCCGGAGCCCCCAACCCCACCCCCAGCCCCGTCGGCAACGCCCCTGCCCCTCAACCTGAATATAGTCCCTGCGCCCCTGTGCAGAAACGGGCACAATGCTGGGCAGGGTAGGGCCTGGGGGCAGAACAGAGCTCGACCTGAGAGCACTGCCTGAGGGCAGGCAGAGCAGGGCATGACACGGTCTGAAAGCAGGGCAGGGCACGGCTTGTCTGAGGGTAGGGCACGGCACGGTCTGAGGGCCGGGCAGGGCACGGTCTGAGGGCAGGGCAGGGCACGACTGAGGGCAGAGCATGGCACGGTCTGTTTGAGGGTAGGGCACGGCACGGTCTGAGGGCAGGACGGGGCAAAGTCTGAGGGCAGGGCAGGGCACGGTCTGAGGGCATGGCAGGGCACGGTCTGAGGCCAAGGCAGGGCACGACTGAGGGCAGGGCGGGGCACGACCTGAGGACAGGGCAGGACATGACTGAGGACAGGGCAGGACATGACTGAGAGCAGGGCAGGGCAGGGCACGGTCTGAGGGCAGGGCAGCGCACGACCTGAGAGCAGGGCAGGGCACGGCCTGAGAGCAGGGCAGGGCACGACTGAGGGCAGAGAAGAGAACGGCCTGAGGGCAGGGCAGGGCACGGTCTGAGGGCAGGGCAGAGCACGGTCTGAGGGCAGGGCAGGGCACGACTGAGGAAAGGGCAGGGCACGGCCTGAGGACAGGGCAGGGCACGGCCTGAGGGCAGGGCAGGGCACGGCCTGAGGGCAGGGCAGGGCACGGCCTGAGGGCAGGGCAGGGCACGGCCTGAGGGCAGGGCTCAGTCTGAGGGCAGGGCAAGGCACGAATGGGCATTGGGCAGGGCACGGTCTGAGGGCAGGGCAGGGCACGACTGAGGGCAGGGCAGGGCACGGTCTGAGGGCAGGTCAGGGCACAGAACCTGAGCATAGGGCACGCCAGCACGGTACAGGGCAGGGCAGGGCAGGGCACGACAGGACACAGAGCAAACAGACAAAGTGATACTCACTGTGCAGGAAATGAACGGGCATGTCATTTGTGCTTCTTCTTCCTACTGAGAGCATATTTCCATTTGGGACGCAGTGGTCCAAAATTTGGAAGGGCTACGTCCCAACGGGAGGGGCTGCGTCCCAAAATGGGACGCAGTCGATATGCTAAAATATGCCCTGGTTGCCGAAGTCCGAAATCCACAGCGATCAAATGCTGCTTGTCTACAGGGCTCCAGTGGTGGGCCGCTTGCTGAACTGCCAATGTTGTTTGGCCGACAAAGGAATGCAAGGCGGGAACAGCGTAGACACGTGTTTCTCACTGCATCACTGCAGGGAAAATGACCACGTGACGACCGCACAAGCGAATACCTACGGCTGGCCAGTGGTGAATCTTGTAGACTGTCACGCAACGCATAACTGTGAAGCGGCGCAGTCTACCAGTAATTTTTGGTGTGGAGTGGCACAGTCCACGTTTCTAGCGGCCAGCCATGGTTAAGGGTCCCCTAGAACATTTCACTGCAGGCGAGTGTACTAAGAAACATTCAAAACACGGCTAAATTTGATGATGTGAACCGTGCCGGATCTCGCTCGTGATCCATCCAAGGTTGGTCATTAAGGACACTGATCGTTGAATCTCTCGTGATCTGTCGAAGGTTGGTCATCAAAGGCACTGATCATTAAATCCGGCATGCTTGTTCAGCTATGTCGACTTTATTGCCGTTCAGCATCAATTCCTGATCATCTTTCTGGAAAGCCATCGTGCTGAATCAATGATTACATGAGGTACTCGTACGGAAGATGTATGAGGTGGACTGCGGCGCTTCCCATCCTATCAATTCCCGGCATGGTACGCTCTCCGTCTGGAAAGAGCAATGTGTGTGTGTGAAGTATATGCAATATCAAATCGTATGATGCGTGCTTCCTGTCATTTGTTACGTGATGTCCTCATCGCGTCGCTTCTACTTCCCGTCACGTGTTACGCAATATCTTCATCCCCTCGTTCCCACTTCCTGTCACGCGTTACGCGATGTCTACATCCCGTCGTTCCCACTTCCTGTCACGCGTTACGCGATGTCTACATCCCGTCGTTCCCACCTCCTGTCACGCGTTACGCGATGTCTACATCCCGTCGTTCCCACTTCCTGTCACGCGTTACGCGATGTCTACATCCCGTCGTTCCCACTTCCTGTCACGCGTTACGCGATGTCTACATCCCGTCGTTCCCACTTCCTGTCACGCGTTACGCGATGTCCTCATTGCGTCCCACGTAGCGCTGTATTTGAACCGGTTGGCTTGATTCGTTCCAAAGGCACTTGATATTTTGATGATAAGTTATCTTTGCTTGCATGGCTCAAGCCGCGAGTAGCTGGTGAAAGTGTTCCATACCCTCCCCTACCCTCTCCTCCTTGGCTTATGCGGTCGCACCGTATCCGCTACCCCAGCCAGCTTACACTTTAGCTACTTTCAAACGAATAACTAGGCTACGCTGGATGCAAATTTTAGTCCTAGTTCAGTATAGGTCAGGTCAAAAAGACGTCGCGAGGTCAGTTATAGGTGCTCACATTTCGGCACCAATGTGCTGATTAATGGAAGGTTAAAATGAATAAATGCGCACGACTGAGAGCACCATTAAACATGGCTACCGTGTCTTCAAGTGTGCAAGGTCGATCTGATCCATCCATTATCTGCTTAGAGGTCATGGAATGCAAATGTTTGTGCGTGGTTTTCTCGTGTTTCGCAACCGTTGGATGCGACAGCGTCGACAGGTTGACAACAAGGTGTCCACGTGTTGACCCTGCGCCTGCCAATAACCAAGAGCATGACAAGCACCACCCCTGTAAGCATAGGGTCACCTGTGTTGTTTCCAAATGTTTAACATTTGGCTAAGCAATCATTGTTTTTCCTTCTGTGGAGTAAAATGGACGTTGATTTCGAATTCAACGCTCAAAGGTACTCTGGAGCGGTCCTCGATTATTACCCTGAAATAGGAACTCAATTAAAGACAACATAGCGTTGCATGTATAGCGTCACGTATAGTGTGGCATATCTGGGATGGAGATTTGAGTTTTGGGGGGCAGGTTTAAGTATGTATATAGTATATAGTATCAGAGTTATGTATATAGTATCAGTTTTCTTATCCAGCGCATATTTTGATTGACAGACATGCATCATGTGCAGTAAGTATATGCAAATGCGCGGTAGCGTCACACGACCTCATTTTACCTAAACCTGACTTCAACACATGCATGTGCGTATGCAAATGACAGCTCTTGGACTATTTGAAATACACTTTTTAGAGCTTATCAATGATCCAGAAATATTCAAGATTTTTTTACTTCACCTGATCTGTGGCGTCATCAATGACCTCAAGGTGGACAAAACTAAATCGTTCGCAATGAATTTTGTTAGGCTATCAATTGCACTTGACTTCTTTTCGATCCGGGAATTGATTCCGGCGTTAGGAAAGAGGGACACAAATTTGAAACCCCTCCCTCTCTTCCCCTCTCCACCAGTGACTGGTGCCTGGGAGAACACGCCAATGACGGCCGGGTTTAACTCACCAACCAGAATGGCAATGCTGTGCCGCAATGTCTAAAACGGCGGGAAATGCTGTGCCGCAGTGTCTGAAACAGCGGCGAATGCTGTGCCGCAACACGGCCAACGATATGGCGTAATAGCAGGAGCAAGTCATTTTGTAGCTGTCGATGCCAGCATGAGGCACGCTCAGGGGCGCTGGACGAGTGAGCTCAAGGGGCGGGCTGTGCAGCTCCCGGGCTGCGCGCACAAGATCAGCGACCATACCGCTGAGTTTGACAACTTGTGAGCCGATCGCAACTTCGATCGGTTGGAGGATCGAATACTTCCGCTCCAGATAACTGAGTC
Source organism: Ashinkailepas kermadecensis (assembly GCA_034440615.1). Taxonomy (NCBI): domain Eukaryota; kingdom Metazoa; phylum Arthropoda; class Thecostraca; family Neolepadidae; genus Ashinkailepas; species Ashinkailepas kermadecensis. The sequence continues at coordinate 32,772 of JAOTOM010005149.1, read as the reverse complement.
GGTCCACCATGAAACAACCGAATCTGTCCATCCTGACGGTCCGTGACGACATTCTGTGGCTCTGGGCGGTCCGTGACGTGCTGTGGCCCAGGGCGGTCCGTGACGTGCTGTGGCCCAGGGCGGTCCGTGACGTGCTGTGGCCCAGGGCGGTCCGTGACGTGCTGTGGCCCTATTGGATCCAATTTTGGTAGTAATACAAGAATTCCAGGAAGAAGTTCAATCTTTGTCGACGATTCAGCACAGTGCATTCAGGCTTGGGCCGAGTGTGCTATGTTCGGCAACTAAGTCCAATTTCGGAAGGAGACCGTGCAATGTCAGAATATGCGCAGTGAAACAAAACTCGCTCGGGTCACCTTGAAGCACAGCATGTTTCGTCAAGCTGGCATTGGGGCGAGCCGGGGTGCGCAGATCACATGCTATATATAGCCATGAGGCCGTCGGCCGACGGAATCCAACGGGCACTTGTGCGGTCACGAGTAGCGGATGAATGCGACTCATGTTGCAGCCATACACATTCGTTGGACAGGGACTTCGAGTACTTCAGGGGAAAGTTTGGGATTCTAGCTGATACAATCAGAGTTGAAAGAGTCGGTCTCGTTCCAACTGAAGAAATTGGGACTTGAACGTTGCAACAAAAGGAATTATTGCGGTTCTAAAAATGAGACGGTCGGGTCGGGTCGGGTCGGCCGAGGACGGTTTCGGTCAATTCCTTTACATTTGTGATATGGACAATGCACATGGGAGTAGACTTGCTTTGGCTTCGCGTCTCGCGCGCAATTAATAATTGTTCTTGAGCCACGGTCTTAGAAAATTATAACTCTTCGTTTTATGTCCATGATATGCATAAGAAATGTCACCGTGGCACTGCGGGTTGAACTTTTGGTTTTCTTCTCAGATCGGTTAGTTTTGCACATCGGTGTCGTGTGTGTCCCTCGTTATTTAAGTGTAGGTTATTCGCCAATTATTCTCTCATCTGAAGAAAGCCAGTCCATGTATGCCATTTTCGTAGAATGAGTTGTCTATTAGGCGGATTTATTGCCGTTAACAAGATCGAGTTGAGTGTGTTTTTCTTTACTGAAGATAAACCGGTACGGGTTCTGAGATTCAAAATTTAGCACCTCTAGTTCCGTCTGACGCTCTTGATGACGGCAATGATCAGAGCAGTACCAACATCGTGTGCTACTCTCTTACCCGCGATACTTCGAGAGAATCATTCCTCCCCAATTCTCTTCCGTGTATGTTCCTCCGGCGGCAGGCACAGGCGGTGCGCGCCTGCGCCTGATCCCGTCGGCGGCTCCACCTGGTCGGACCTCGGCGGCAGGCACAGGCGGCGCGCGCCTGCGCCTGATCCCGTCGGCGGCTTCACCTGGTCGGACCTCGGCGGCAGGCACAGGCGGCGCGCGCCTGCGCCTGATCCCGTCGGCGGCTCCACCTGGTCGGACCTCGGGCTGCAGGCACAGGCGGCGCGCGCCTGCGCCTGACCGTAGGCGCCTCCACCTGGTTGGACCTCGGGCGGTAGGCCGACCCAAATGTGCGCATCGATCGGCCAGCGGCGGCCGCCGCCGAGGCCGCTGTTGCATCTCGTGGGCGCCCCAGTCGGCACCCATCGATTGCGACAGCATCCACTGCGCAGGCGTGCAGGCGTCGGCGGCGACGACGCCGGGTCGGGAGTCGATGGGCGTCGCGCCGAGCGTCGCCAGTCGGCGTCTGTGGCAGCCGGTCGGGTGTCGCCAGCCGGCTGAGAGTGTCGCCAGCCGGCTGAGAGTGTCGCCAGCCGGCGTCTGTGGCAGCTGGCCGGTCCGTGTGCCACCAGCCAGTGTGGCAGCTGGCCGTCCCGTGTGCCATCCGTCAGTGTGGCGGCCGGCGGGTGCCGGGCCTCGGCCGAGGCGGTGTCAGCATCGCCTGGCCTGCAGTGTCGTTCGAATCAGCCGCAGCGTCGTCGGGTGCACGCGAGTGGTGCTCAACCAGTGCCAGGCCTGGGAGTGACCCGGCCTGGGAGTGCCCGACCTGGGAGTGTCGTTCAGCTGACTGGAAACGCTTGGCCTGCACTGGAGTGCCGCCGTGCCGAGGTGGAATGTCGCCGTGCCGAGGAATGTCCGTGCCGAGGTGGAATGTCGCCGTGCCGAGGTGGAATGTCGCCGTGCCGAGGTGGAATGTCGTCGCGAGTTAGCCGGAGTGACACCGGGCTTTGACTGGAGTACCGTCGAACGTGAACGTACATGCTGGTTGAACTGAACTTGGGTGCGGTTTTGCCTGGACTAAGATGTCACCCCGCCTAAGCTGAGTTATGAACCAGTCGGAACTAGAGTTTCATCCGATTTAATTTGGGGCGCTGTCTGGCCTGAACTTGGAAGCACCGTCTGCCCTGGACTTATGAGTGCAGCGCGGCCCGCGATGTGGATCCGTCCGACTTACTGGCCATCTGACATCGACCAGAGTGCCTTCGCCACCTCTGGTCTGCTTTTGGACTGCGGTTCGCACCATGTGCCGCTGAACTGATCGAAGACATTGTCCCAACTGCCGAAGTGTTGTCGACGTCCGCGATATTCTCGTGTTCTTGCCGACCGCGGAGCGAGACGGACGACTTGTCCATATAGTCCGTAGAGTGTGACTTGATGAACACCATGGGCGAGAAGTATATGATTTATAAGGAGAGGCGTCAACGGAAACAGCTGGAGTCGGCGCACGAGAAATCCACCAGAAGGTTCGTCAAAATCCTTCAGGTAAGACATCAGCTGAATGCTGCCGATTATGAAAGGATTTGTGTTGATAATCTGCTTAATGTTGCGATAATAGCTATGCTGCGGAAAGAAAAGCCATAAGGCATCCGTATCGTTTGTGAGCGCTTCTGCTCAATTCATCCATCCTGAGGTGACCATTGACGAGCAAACTGCATCATTATACCAATATGATGATGGCATAATTCCGTCTGATTAACCCCAACAAGTATCCATGAGAGACAGTTATTTTAGCTGTCAGAGATCACTTTCACCCCACGACCTGCTTACCAACCACACAACCACTTGTGGACGCCTCGTTTCCGAGTGGCGGCGGGCCGGGTCTCGTTACGTCACGCCCTTCACGCAGCGGCCGCTCAGTGGGACGCCGTACGATCTTGCCTGCCGCCCTCATCAAGTCGTAAGGGTCATTGTTAATCGCTCGTCGGGCCACGACAGCCCATTTCTACGTCGGCCATTTTCTGTCGGAATCTGGTGTCAATAGGCCCCCTAAAACGCGCGCTGCTGAGCCTGATGCCCGCGGGCGGTACACTTGGCGGTGTCGGCTGGGGCGGCGAGTCGCCTCGCTGGCGGTGTACTTGGCGGTACACTTGGCGGTGTCGGCTGGGACAGCGAGTCGCCTCGCTGGCGGTGTACTTGGCGGTACACTTGGCGGTGTCGGCTGGGGCGACAAGTCGCCTCACTGGCGGTGTACTTGGCTGTACACTTGGCGGTGTCGGCTGGGGCGGCGAGTCGCCTCGCTGGCGGTGTACTTTGCGGCGTTGACTGGGGCGGCTGGGCTTGGGTGGGACACACTGAACTCGTTTCGGCCGTTGGTCGAGGTCGTGGTGTCCCGTCGTTCCGCCCACTTATAAACCGCGACAGTGAGCCATGTCGGCACCGGCTAGCACGCATGGCGCGTGACCAGACACGGCTGGTAGGCACGCCTGTGACGTGTGGTCATTAGGAACACGGGCCAGCTGGGCTCAGAAGAGACAGGGGTCAACTAGGGTCAACAGAGGTGGGCAGTTAGGGTGAAAGGAAAATTGTACCCAGGTCAGGTAGGAATAGTATGCATCTCGGCTCGGATCTCGTGATCCGATGTTTCTATGGTATCCTAAAATAGATCACAATAGTCTCCACCCGTTGTAGTTTTATTAATAATTACTGAAACGTACTTGAGATAGTAGGACAACTATCGAAGCACTTCTGAGCAAATTCCATTTCAAGTCTTGCCCAGTTTTACAAGGTGGATTATCACGGTAATTGCAATAAAGGTATGGCTCCAGTGTAGTCAGGAGGAACTTCGATGATGCAAGGCAATATGGAGCCCAGCCAGAGGGGGACCTCGGGTTGGCGTCGACGACTTGGATGGGCCAGGCTTGATGTCGAGTGCCGTTGTCGGATTTGGTCGACATAGACACATTGTGATTGTGATCAGTAGAGATGCAGCATGCATATGTTCAGGAGTGACGCAGCATTGTGATTGGCCGAGACAAAGTACGGTTGTGGTCGCCAACCACGCAGCACGTCTGTGGTCGGCAGAGCCACAGTACAGTTGTGGTCGGCAGAGCCACAGTGCAGTTGTGGTCGGCAGAGCCACAGTGCAGTTGTGGTCGGCAGAGCCACAGTGCAGTTGTGGTCGGCAGAGCCACAGTACAGTTGTGGTCGGCAGAGCCACAATGCAGTTGTTGTCGGCAGAGGCACAGTGCAGTTGTGGTCGGCAGAGCCACAGTGCAGTTGTGGTCGCCGGCGTTACGGCCACGTATTGCCACCACAATCGCACCTCGCCGTGGTCAGACGAGATCTCTCCACACCGTGACGTCATGCCACGTCACGTTACCACGATGGTCACGGCTCGACTGGGCTCCGCCGGAAGTGGTAATCGTGCTGTCGGCCGGACCGGAAGTGCTACACATCCGGCATGTGATTAACGGCCGAATGTTCGGCGAGCTTTGCTGTGTGTTGGCTGGCGACTGCGAGTAACAGCCCAAGCAGGTCGATATGCCGGGGTTGTGCTCCAAGGAAAAGAGGCACACCGAAGAGCTGGGTGTGAATGACAAACAATGGAACCTCGGGAGAAAGAGGCATGTTGAAAAGCTAGGTGTGGATGACTATGCAGTTGAACCGCGTCAAACGCACTGCCGGCTCAAATGCTCTGGCAAAATTGTCTCCCACCAATCTCCTGATTCAGAAATCTGTACTGGTTACCGGGACTTATATATGGAGAGTTGTCTTCTCCTGGTTCGTGATGTCTAGTGGAGACCTCGCTCCGTGACAACTTGCCAAACAATGCAATTGTTGGTATTTGCCCTCTATTGAAAGGGCTTACGAGGAAAGCCAAACGGCAATGTCTTGTCATACAACGACCCAAGCTTCAACAGTCGTCTGGACAGACACTGTCGCGTGTCTCTCCCAAGCTCGTGCCACGAAGTTCCTCTCAGTACCGGACGGTCAGCCGTCCAACAGCATATCTGCTCAAGCCATCCTCCCAACTCCGTCTGCTGTGCCTTGCCGCACGGCCCGCTCCGACGCGCGGACACCATACCATATCACACGCGACACTTCAGACCCGGCGGGCGCCACCTACTGCAACACTCCTGCATCGGAGGGAGGCTCTCGGTCGTCTCCTACATCGGAGGGAGGGTCTCGGTCGACGATACTCGGCCATATATGCCGTATATATGCAGGCACCATCTATTGCAGTACTCTTACATCGGAGGGGGGGGAGGGGCTCGGTCGATGACACTCGACCGGCTATGCCCTATATGTGTACTAGTTACGTGTTATATGGTGAAGTACAGCATGTATCATGCCGACGGCACCAGTGCTGACCAAGCCAAAACACGCCGTGCAACAACCGGACGCTAGCCATGGTGCAGCAGTCCCGTTAACTTACCACGTCAGCGACAGACCGGCGCCGGCCGATGGGCGGTGTTTCCGCCCGGAGTCGTGACCGGCGCGAGGGCTCCGACAGGTCAGCACACATTCACACGTCGGTGCAACTGTCATTTTGCAGCATGGTTCATTACTAAAGGGAAAGTCCAAAGTTGACTTCGTTGCATTGATGTGTATGAAGGCAGGGGAGGGGACGGGGAACACAAACAGTAGGCGGAGTTAGTTCCCAGGTCGATTTACTTGAGGGGTAGCTCATGGGTATACCATAGTAGCCACCCGAGCACTATAAATATTTGTGATCTACTCCGCTGTTTTCCGTTTTGCACAATGGTAGGTATCGCAGGGACACATATACAGACAGTACTGTACAGCTAGTAGAAATGGTCACTTACTTTCAAAAAATGTATTTTCGTTCGCTTTAATTCAATATTTATAATACGTCTCGGGCAATTTTCACCTAATATCCTTTTATCTCTCACAAGCGTCGTCTGGTCTTCATAACGTTCCAGAGGAAAATGCAAGAGCGCAGAGACAGTAATTATAGACCAAACCAGTATCAGACGTCATTAGAGACGCTAGACGAACTGCAATGGACAGTGCAATGGTGGTATAAGACGCCATTAGAGACACTAGACGAACTACAATGGACAATGGACAATACAATGGAACGGCCAAAGATGCCTGCAATGGGTAAAAAGCAAGCTGTTGGGTTCTCGTGCCGAAAACACAGGATCAGATATAAAATGCCACGGCCGGGACGTTGTGCACCGGCCGCAACTCTGCTCGTCTGGCAGCCTGGGAACACCTGTACCTTATTGCGTGTAATTTTCGAGGAAATTTCAGAAGTAAATATAGCGCACGTCAACAATTCGATACAGTCCGGTTAAATTTGATATGTGCTTCATATTCGTTTCGATTGCAAAAGTACTGCCTTCAATATTGGGATATGTGCTTTGGAAAGCCATCCGATTCAGGCGAGATTCGGTACAATCTTGCCAACATCGGGCTTATTTACCGAATATGCCATGTGTGTCCCAAACTCAAATGCACCCTGCCGAACTGTCAAACTAGCATGGGCGCCCCATTGTGTCACGATCCTTGCCGCTGGGGATGTTGCCCTTCCTTTGTGGCCAAGTGTTCTCCCTTTCCGATCAATGGCCAAATTGTCAATCGCCACCTGTTCAGTACCAATTATGCCTATTTGCATGACCTCAATCGGCCTGATTTTACGCAGCGGGCTAATCGCCTATTCGCGTTAGCTCGACCATTTCTCGCTGCGCTTCCTCATCTTGATCCGCCCGCGACCCGACTTCGGCCGGACCTTGACCACGCCGTGTCGCCGCCAGATGTCTGACGACGATCGGATGTCGCTGACGACGGCCGTCAGTGACGAGGAGGAGGAGGGCGAGGCGTCGCTGCACGCCTCGCCGTACCGGGTCGCCAGGTCGGGCAGCTCGGCCGCCTCCTTCAACTGTACCGGCGCCGTCCGCAAGGCTGGGTGAGTCGAGCAACGGGACGGACAACCCGGGGTTTTTATTCGCTGACTTCTTCCTATTCTTCTTCTTCGAATAACCTTGGGATCTTTTACGACGCCAGGCAGCTACTGGGCTGCAGTTGGGGGCGTCCCCTACCTCTGGCGACGATTGGTCGCGAGACGATTCGATAATCCCCCCGGTTGTGGGATTCGAGCCCACGATTGTGCGATCAAGATTTGAACTCCCTACCGACTGAGTTTGCGCGGCCCCAGCGGGGTGAGTGGCCGAGCCTATGTCACGCTACTGCTGCCGCCAGTGTGATGGCGATGTGTGGCTGCCGCCAGTGTGATGGCGATGTGTGGCTGCCGCCAGTGTGATGGCGATGTGTGGCTGCCGCCAGTGTGATGGCGATGTGTGGCTGCCGCCAGTGTGATGGAGATGTGTGGCTGCCGCCAGTGTGATGGCGATGTGTGGCTGCCGCCAGTGTGATGGAGATGTGTGGCTGCCGCCAGTGTGATGGAGATGTGTGGCTGATCCCATCTCATCTCTGCCGCTGCCACCAACCCAAACACTGTGTCTGGCCGTACACACATTGCTACGGCCAATGTAGTCGATGTGTCTATTTGTTGATGGCGCTTCCGCGAAGGTATCCCAGAACTCATAATACGAAGATGTTGCTGGAAGTTCACGAAGCGGCCTTCCCATTCCTTGTGTACACAAACTGTTGCAAGCGTCAGCTCATGTTTAAACGTTTCGAGTCTTCACGGCATTTCAGCCGGTCGATGAAGCCCATTCTCCAATGCCCCGGCCGCGGCAGTGCCGTGTTCTGTGTGCTTCCGGTGATGCTGGAGACGCCCGCTTCCTCGGAAGTGCTGCCTATTTGAGGCTTATGGCTACTCGGCGATCCATAGATCAAGGTCCAAACCTGAATGTAGTACAAAATACTGTTTTGGCTGTGCAGCACCCAGCTAATGCACTTAAAACTTACTCGTGCCAAAAATATCACTGCGCTGTGGAGGTGACCCCAATTTGCTGTTATCTGTCGCGCGATCTGACGCATCGGAGCCCATGGGACCAGTCGTATGTCACAGGAAGCCGGCACAGCTGTCACAGACGTGCTACCATGCTATGCTCACTTTGAGAAAGGAGCTGCCAGGGTGTAATTTGGAGATGTATCGTGAGGATTAACCATCGTGTGCGATGTAATGTTGGATGTCTTAATTAAGTAGGTAATATTTTCCCAAAGCAAAGACAAAAAACCGAAGGCTGGCAATCCCACATCCAATGGCGTTGTTTCGTCAGGAAATCCGAACGAGATAGCAGTATTTGTGTGTCGTGCAATTTAATCCGCTCAAGTTGACGTAGTGTGCATATGAGATGAGATTACTGAGCGTAAAGGGCATCGACACCGGTACTTTTTAGGACGAGGTAATGGAGCATATATAACGGTCTTGCTTCCACCCATTACGTACAACGTTCTTGAGGGCGATATGCGATATCAAAATGATATCAGTACGCATGTCTTTGTTCTTGTTCTCTTCTACCGGCACATACAAGCTCTCAGTCAAGCAGTGCAGTGTCCCACGCTCCAATGCCGATACGTGGGCCTCGCTGGCTCAGTTCTGCGTTACTTAGAGTTCTTGACAATTGTTGTCACCGCTGGAAGCAGCTGGAGGTCAGTCACATCAAGTCTCTCCACAGTGACGTCACCGCTCTGGTTGTTTACTGAGGACCAGAATAGTCGAGCGTGCGAGGGTTCAGTTCTTATGCGCAGACTCGTCGGCACATCATCAGCCAACAACTGGAACTGTGGCAGCGGACAAATGCTAAGCAGCTACTGTAATCATTGGCGCAGCCGGCAATAGTATCCGTCAACTACTGTGCGATATTTAATCATGGTCGTTCCCTTAGAAGTGGAGTGAAATCATTTACAGTGCCAAACAAGTATGAAATGAGACGTAAATTGCAGCTGAGTTGTGAACTGCTCAGAATGGGCCCGAGAAAACCTCATTAATCTTGGAGCGCCATGCTGGCGCAGCGAGTTTTACATCAACGGGCGGAAGTTTGTTGAAGTGCGAGACTTGATGCAGTTTCCACGGCTGAGCGCCATGTCGTTTGCTTTCACAAGCTACTCCTGCACCTCCTTGCGGTATATTATGATGTTTGTTCACAAGCACTAATTTTAATTTAACCATTAGTTGTCACGCTTGTTGGAAGGATCCCAAAGATGACATTACTTGAGCCGTTCGACGTTTTTATGCACGCTATGTCGCTAATGTTTACAATTAAAGGTGCCAGGACACCCTTCATACCCATCCCCACATCTGACCCACCATTCTTACCCATCCTGACATCTGACCCATCTTCCGTATCCATCCTGACATCTGACCCACCCTCCGTATACATCCTGACATCCGATCCACCCTCCGTACCCATCCTGACATCTGACCCACCCTGCGTACTTCCTGTATATCTTCCTGCATGTATCCTGTATTCCTGTGTATGCACACTGACATCTGATCATTAACTTATAATATTGAACAGTGCCTGGTACGGGCACCACATTTGGTGAGCAGTTAGGTCTTCGTAATGGCTCTTCTGGCATGTCCCATTTATTAGGACGTACGTGCGGGTGTGCACGGGATGGATTATTAGGACGTACGTGCGGGTGTGCACGGGATGGATTATTAGGACGTACGTGCGGGTGTGCACGGGATGGATTATTAGGACGTACGTGCGGGTGTGCACGGGATGGATATGCTCATGTTATTAGGACGTACGTGCGGGTGTGCACGGGATGGATTATTAGGACGTACGTGCGGGTGTGCACGGGATGGATATGCTCATGTTATTAGGACGTACGTGCGGGTGTGCACGGGATGGATATTCTCATGTTATTAGGACGTACGTGCGGGCGTGCACGGGATGGATATGCTCATGTTATTAGGACGTACGTGCGGGTGTGCACGGGATGGATGCACGGCTCATGTTCGGCACCTCTGTCGAAATGTCGTGACCTTTGGGTCGGCAGCCACCTGTGATGTGTTTTGCCTGGGCGTGCATCTGCTTTGACCGGGGCACCTCCAAGCTTGTATCGATGCGTGATACGGCCACTATATTTGGAGCGGGTGCGTGGCTACTAGCGCTATCCAAGTGCGTCCTATTTATGAGGCCGGTGTGTATGCGTTCAGCGCGTGCAGGATTGCTGCATTCATTTTGGTTAGCAATGACCACAACCCATATGGAAATATCAAAACTGAAAAGTAGCCAATTAAAGCGAGTGGTTGATAACCAAAGTATTTGGCTGGACAGGTGCTGTTGGTGCGTCGGAGGGCGGTGTGGCACATGTAGGCATCTGTGCCAACAATGGCACCTCAGAGTATTTGGCTGGACAGGTGCTGTTGGTGCGTCGGAGGGCGGTGTGGCGCATGTAGGCATCTGTGCCAACAATGGCACCTCAGAGTTTGGCTGGACAGGTGCTGTTGGTGCGTCGGAGGGCGGTGTGGCACATGTAGGCATCTGTGCCAACAATGGCACCTCAGAGTATTTGGCTGGACAGGTGCTGTTGGTGCGTCGGAGGGCGGTGTGGCACATGTAGGCATCTGTGCCAACAATGGCACCTCAGAGTTTGGCTGGACAGGTGCTGTTGGTGCGTCGGAGGGCGGTGTGGCGCATGTAGGCATCTGTGCCAACAATGGCACCTCAGAGTATTTGGCTGGACAGGTGCTGTGGTCGTCGGAGGGCGGTGTGGCACATGTAGGCATCTGTGCCAACAATGGCACCTCAGAGTTTGGCTGGACAGGTGCTGTTGGTGCGTCGGAGGGCGGTGTGGCGCATGTAGGCATCTGTGCCAACAATGGCACCTCAGAGTTTCGGATGGCGTTTCGCCACTACCGTCAAATGCGGAGTGCGACTGGCACGTCACGACAGTCGTCTGGACACCACTTTATGGGTGTGGTTCCTGGCTGTACATTACTGCACTTGCGCACATTTTGCACCTTGCGCGTCATTAGGTGTAGCCGTGGCCAAATACATACATACGTACAACCCTAAAATTTTGCCGACACATGCACTGCACTGGGAACGACTGGTTTAAGATTGGAACCCAGGTGGTGGGGTTTGGGGGAACCCAGGTGGTGTACGTCTGGTAATAGTCAGAGGGTGCATCTGTTTCGAGAGTGGCCATTTGCATGTTGAACGGCGCACTCTGTGGCCATCGAGCCCGGTGTGCGCTTAACCGGTCATGATTAATCGAACGTGTCACATTTGTTTCCGCGGGTGTCGAAATGTGCACAACGCGCGCGTGCGTAGGTGCTCCTGCTGTTGCATCAATCACACTAAACTAGGTTTACAGCCCACACGGAAATTCACGGCGCACTAAAAATTGAGCAACACATGCGGCTGGTAGTGCAGTATCCACTTCTGAGCCCATAGTTAGAAGTGGTGCGCGTTATGGCGGACAGGTACGTGTGTCGGTTTTGGCTGGAACACCTGTTTCGAATGGTACGTGATAAAGTGATGTCATGTGACTGGCAACAGGGCCAAATGTCCTGCCAGTGGCACCTTAAGGACCTGTCCAGTTTATATTAGTTGGTGCCGAGGTGTGTAGATGCGGAGCGGGCACAGGTGCCCCCACACACACACAATGAGCCCGGGTCGGAGCCCATACCGAGACATTAGGGCAAGGCACAGACACAAGGCACAGTGCTCAGGCCGACAGCCGGCCGGGGTACCGTATGCTACGGTGTGCGAAAAGTGTACCATCGCACCATGCCTATGTTCGAAAAGCTACTGCATCTCGAGAGTCAAAATAATCTTTCGGATCCGAAACTGACCTTGCATAGGCATAATGTGGTTCTTTAAGACTTGACAAATAAGTTCACAAAATAAACTGAACGTGATTTGGAATGTTTTAGGTAGCCGATAATTTGCACTGAAAAAGACGTTCCTTTCAATTTCGTTGTAGCCTCAATATTTGCAATCTACGTCACATTCTACGCTGGGTCGGCTCTGCACCGACTGACTGCGACCGGCCTGTTTCCTTGGCTTCTTCCACCAGGCGGCTACTGGGAGCAGTGCTAAACATTCATAGCACACTTCGCTTCATTCATATTTGAGAAAGGTTTACATATGGCGTCATTTATCACCAATACCGGTAGGTACAGATATGAGCTCGTCACAGGTCGACGTATCCACGTCGCGATTCAGCCTGCGCTAAGCGTTATATTTGGCACTGTCGATAACATCTCATACGCAGCTTCCGTTGTCGAATATTTTGGTTTGGATGAATGGAAGTTCCTGATGGAAGTTCCTGATGGAAGTTCCTAATGAAAGTTCCTGATGGAAGTTCCTGATGGAAGTTCCTGATGCTAGTGGGGCGATCTGGCAGCTGAAGACCTTCCTTTTAACCTGCTTGCTGTTTATGTGTTGCGTTCTTGCGTCATGTAGATGAAGTCGACAGCTGTTTGAAGAATTTTGTCCAACACTTGAAGATTATGATGATGACAACGTAATCATAAATGGAGATATCAAATTAGGTTCAAACGTACCCAGGGACCGGCAATGCACATCTATGAGAGTAGCAAACAATGATCATGGCAATGATGCTATCAAACATTATTTGAACGAGAAACAACTAATATTTGGCGATATATTTTGCGAGAGCTATGTCACCCAATTAGGATATCTGGCGACAAATTAATCTCACTGGTGATTATTTTGCATGCGTCAGGTCGAATCCACCAAGTAAATCTCGCATATATGTTTGTTTCTAATAAGGAGGGTCTAACTTACGGAACGACAAAGCCATTAGCTACGATCGCTGATTGACGTTCATCTGATCATAGTTTAATTACAATATTAACTGATGCGTCCTCAGTGGACGCAGGACGCTCATACGGGCTGTTGGACAATAATGTCATGGAAGATCAGCAGCTCGCAACATTTATCCGCAATATGTTTCCAGAGATCATGCATCTGAATGAGAATAGCACTACGTCTTCAATAAGCATGCTAGAACCATTGCTTTGTGTTCCATGCGGCGACGTTATGAAGTATGCATCCAAAAGGAAGCTGGCTCGGTATGAAGATTGAGGAGAAGTGCAGAATGCAGAACTTAGTCGCAACGTGGAAAGCCAGGCGGCTACCAGACAGACACAATGTATACTGATTATGCGATTATGCCTTTCAAAGCGTTGATCATTAGCTCATCATCCATGAAGTGCAAAATTTCCATCATGTATGCGATTTCGTCCTAAAATGGTTCATCTCGTACCTGTCCGATAGGCGTCAGAGGGTAGTTGTGAACGACAAATCATCGGAATGAATTTCGGCTCTATCTGGAGTCTCGGAAGGGCCATTGCTGACTCCCCACGTGTTTTCTTTAGTTATTAACGACCTTCCTCGGAAATCCAGTACGCGTGCCTTTTACACGCCAAAATATTCCGCCAAATTATATCCTCAGCTGACGGACTGCTCCTCAAGGTAGACCTCAATCGCTTGCACGCGTGGTCCGTTGGATGGGTCTGAAATTATACCACACAAAACGCAAATCGTGTACTATGACGCTCAGGCGTGCACTCGTCCGGACAAATAATCATATACATTATGAAGGCATTACACGAGATTAGAAATCTAGGGTGTTTTCGCAGCGGATGCAAAATATTATATTCTGTTTGACGTCATATGGAATCTTTTCTTCGTGTGTTCGCAGTTCGTCAGTCTAACAGTTTACAATCACGCTGCATTGTCTATAATAACTGTGCAGACAAAACAAATTAGACAATTTTATAAGTACAGAGAAATTGCACAGAAAAAAAAGATGTTTAGTGATATCCCTTGTATATTGAGTGAAAAAAATCCATCTAATCCCTAATTCCATCCCTGATTTTCCATTCCTACGCCCAACCACACTTTGAGATATTGCATTCTATAGCGAGTCCACCATACTCTGCAGCCTGCCCAGCCAGATGGAAAAATATGGCACAATTGACGAGATCATGGGCGCCCACGCAGTCGATCCACCCTTAGACCCAAATAACCACCAATAATTCGACGAGAGCCCGTCGTCGCGGGGTCTCGGGTGGGCGGCCACCGCACTGGTGCGGCGGCTCGTGGACATTCTGTTTCAGAGCTTCATGATGGAATGTTGACTTAAGTACACTACAATACATGGGTAGTCCCCTTTCTACGGTGTTTATTTCGCCATGCCTAGATATGTCCGAGTTCCTTTTATTCACAGGTGAAGGCATCCAATGTTCACCACAATGAAGGCATTCAAGATTGACAGATACTCATACATACTATCGATAAATATGTTTGTTTCCCGCGCAATCTGGTGAAGTTCACCTTCAGAACTGTTGCGCCATTTGTGTCCAGTTTCGACCAAGTACGGGAAAAAGATTCTATGCGTCCGACCTTGATTCTATGTGACGTCACAATGATTCTACGTCGTCCTGGTCGCTGCGAACACAAAAACGCGCAGAATAGTTCTGATATGACGTAATCTGTGACGTAGGCAGCATATAACCTTTGTCGTCCTGGTCGCTGCGAAAACACCCTAGTTGTCATATTAGATAGCAAGCTAACTTTTTCCTCTCACGTGACAGGCACTGTCAGTAGAGCCAACCGGGCGCTAGGAATGTTCATCAGAACATTCCAGTCTGGCCCAAGCTGCAGTGCGTTCCTAGCAGCCAGTTCTGCCAACGTGCGTTCCATTTTATAATATTGCAGTGTTAACTGGACGGGTGTGGCGGATTCCGCGCTGCGCGGATTGCTCGTGTGAAGCATATGTTTCTTATTTGACTTCCCCAGCATACCCCGGGATCCCTCCATTGCTATCCTGTGACATTCTCAGTCTTCAAGCCAAAATAGCATTTCTTAAATTTCGCAGAACCCAGCATGATATTCTTTTCCCGAAGAAAATATTGTCAGGAAAAATAGACTCACCAACCCTCCCCAGTAGATTTGCTTTGCATGTGCCGTTCCGATCAACTCGCACACAACAGCCGTTTGCCGTGCCATATGCAGGAACTGGAACAGTTCAGTTAGATCTTCTGTGTCGGCTTCCGAAGACAGCAAATTGTTTTTAGGATGTCACGTGGCCACTGACTTCTTTAGCGACTGTGCAGTTTCCTTTAAGAGACATGCACTTCGTTATGTCGCACTTCTTTAGTCTTGCTATTCTGTATGTCAGACTTATCACATGCTTTTCCCTTAGAATGCAAATATGTTTGCCCATTTGTACATATTTATTGATGTGTTTTAATCCTTGATTTAATACTGCCGGTTAGTGGGGCTCGTTTGTTGGTGATCTGTGCAAAGAAATAAATAATGAACAGAGAAGTCGTAGCTGAGATTAACGTTAAGCAGAGGGGTGGACAACCCAATAATGAGGTTTTGAAGACTCGAATCGAGAAACGCGAAGACTTAATTGCAGATCTAACTCGTTCAAGAATAGTTTACGCAAAGATTCGGTGGCGTTTTATGGCAGAAGAGGGCACCAGATATTTACACGACTTAGAAAAGCGAAACTAGCCCAGGAATGTGAAGGATATACAACCGCTGTATCTGATGAAACAGACGAAGTTTTAGAGAATGGCATTACTATACGTCGACGAAAAGCTCACAGCTAAAATGAACTCAGTCCCCAGATGTTCAAATATGAGCGTGCGTGTCGCCTGGGCGAGCACCACAACCATACAAAGTTTGTTAGTTTGGTCACGCACCTCTCAACTTCAGTGCCTCTCGGGAACTCGGCGGTGTTTTGCCTGTTCGGACGGAGTGGCTGGCAAGTGTCACTTATCTGGGTTGATTTACAGGATTTGTTGCGGGCGTCGGTAGCTCAGTGGATAAGATGAGCGTCTGGCATGAAAAAGGTACTGGGTTTGATTGCCGTCGATGCCCGCCCTTCCTGCCAGGGTGGGAGGCAGGCGACGCCATATGGGCTCAGCTGCTGAGTGCGTCGTAAGGCTACAATCCAACCAGTCCAGGATTAGTTGCAACATTTGCACCAGCAGCGGCCGACTGGTCAGCTACATTGGCGAGACAGCTCGCCCCGTTCGTCTGCGATTCGTTGAACACCAACACGATGCAAAAACAGGACTATGGACACCAATGGAAGACAATTTTAGAGAAGCCCACAGCAGTAGCAGTATAACTTCTGCCACAATAACTTCTCGCCTTAGAGATAATTAAAGCATGCAATTACCACCCTGAGCGAAAGTTTACTTAGACCGCGTACGTTCTCATGTTTGGACCTAAGTTAAATAGTAACTTTTGATCCTGGTGTTTGGTGATGTGAGCGGAGCATTGTCATATTAAAATTTATTTTATTAGCTTTTGCTATTCATGGTCACGTGTAATCTTCGTGTGAGTGTGTGTGTGTGGTGTGTAGGTGTGTGTGTGTGTGTGTGTGTGTGTGTGTGTGTGTGTGTGTGTGTGTATGTGTGTGTATATGAGTGTATGTGAGTGTGTGTGTGTGTATGTCGCCTGGCTCTGGCGATTTTTCAATGTACCGGTATCATGTCACTTTTTTGAATGAATGTGACCATAGGTTGTACCCGAACTATAATATTATTAATCAATCGTCTGCGTTTTTATAAGGAATGCCATTTTAAAAGTGCATATTGTGTAGAACAATGTCACGTCTCATTATCAAAAATTCGTAAGGCAGCTCGATGGTCTTTTTCAGGTTGTTCGACAAGAAGTTCGCGAAAGCGCCCTACAAAATTGAAATACTATATACAATCTGGCGCATTCCATTTCTGACCATGTTCTCATGAAATGGCTGTCCCATAGATGCATAAAAGGAATCCTATGAATCCTGATGAATCGGCTGGTACACATTTATAACATCACTGACCGTGGCGAATATACCTTGTGCTCAGTGCCGGGAAGGACAAAGCACCCGTTTTCGCAGTGCCCGCCAACACATACATGTTGGGACGTCTTACTACAGCTGTATATGCTAGAGCTGTATATGCTGTATATACTAGAGCTGAAAAATGACTGCACGGAAAGCCGTCTGTTTACATGCACCTTTGCCGCGCATTGTCTCATCAGCGTAATAACATCATGATCATGCTGAAAAACGCGTTGCTCGGAACAAGGAGTAACAAGGATTTATGACAAATACTTCATTAGTTACCTATGCAAATTGCTTGAAATTGAAACGTACATCCACATCGTGAACCACATGGAGCACATATTCGGTAGGCTATGAATGTTCTGGTCCAAGTCAACATCAATTCACAGCAATAACTCGGCTACCATAGCTACTGCTCGCCTCACCGCAAAATATCGCATCGTTTTGAAGGAACGGCGGAGTGCGTGGGCATGACTAGTGTGCGGGGGACGCCGTTTTGTCGGTGTGGGTGGGTGTGCGTGGGTATGACTAGTGTGCGTGGGTGTGCAGGGATGCCGTTTTGTCGGTGTGGGTGGGTGTGCGTGGGTATGACTAGTACGTCGGGGTGTGCGGGGGACGCCGTTTTGTTGGTGGGTGTGCGTGGGTATAACTCGTGTGCGGGGGACGCTGTTTTGTTGGTGGGTGTGCGTGGGTATGACTAGGGTGTGGGGGGACGTGACCGAGCACCGAAATGGCACCCTTAGTTTTGTTTATGCGCTTCAAAACGTAGTGGTCTTTTGTGCCGGGTCTGGGAGTGGTTTGTTCATCCTCACTGTTCCCAATGTCTAGTGATGGTGACTGTTAAAATAATCGTGTTGCTGCTTATCTGCTAAATTGTTAGAATGATTCACTTTGCGTGCGATGTTAATGCAAAATATTACACCAATGGAATCGGCGACATTCGTATAACGACGATACATCAAACGCGTCACGCATGCCTCACTATATCGATAGATGTCTATATGAATATATTTGCTCTATAAAAAAGTAAATATGGAAACAAGTAAACGTTTCTTCGGAAGGATTATCCCGATGCTATTATGTGAGCACGGTCAGCGGCTGATCCCAGTACTAGCCGTCGGTTTATACGGATTTCGATGATCAGGGTACGCGAATATCGTTCGTCATTGGCAGGACAAGTGACAAAAGCGTCATTGCACTCCACTCTGCCAGCTAGTGTTCAATCCGTATTGATCTCCTTTCTCCTGGTCCATACTTGTCATCCTCGGAAGGTCCAGAGACCATTAAGCATTTTGTTGGGAGGAAAGCTAGATTCTGAGGGTAGAAGCATCGGAGGTAGAGGGGGGGGGGGGAGTGGCTGAAAATAGTAGAGAACCGTGACTAGATACACTGGAAACAACATGTACTTTCCAAAGATGTTGTCATGAAAAGCATCCAGGGAGGTGGACTTGGAACTGCCTAGTGAGAGCATAACGACCACCCATGGCTTCCGCAACCATGGCTGTCAGAGGCAGTGATGGAAGACCAGCACTGCATTTCAGTTTAAAATACATGCAAAAAACGCATCCTCCATTAGGTTGTATAGCTGGAAGGTCTATTTATGTTCATATTGCTATATTTATAGAGGCAAGCACGTACGCTGTTCTTCTACTAACACCTAACTTTGTTAAATAATTGGTCGGGTTGACAGCCACGAAGTGAGCACCGACATGTATTCGCGTTAGATTGGGCTTTCATAAAATTTAGTAGATGCAATAAATGCCTTGTCTGGAACGGGTTGAGAGTATGTGCTAGCTGATCATTGAGGCGACTTTTTACTTTCGCTATTGCCAGTGCTTTGATGTGAAGGCGTCATGTAGTTTTGCCTTCCAGACAGAAAACGGATGACATTCAGACTAACTTTGGGAAACAATTCTTACGTCTTGTTTTTTAACTAGGTGCTTTGCTATGCCCTGAAGTATGCTAGTAGTCGTAGTATGGCCTGAAGATCCATTATTAAATTAGGATGTCGGTTTGGCTATTTGCTTGTACAGTGTGACTACAGTTTCTGAGTGGTGACATGTTCTCAATTTGTCCCATGCGGAGGGCTCAATATGCACAGTCTATCCACGTCTCAAGTGCAGCAGTTGTATGGCAATCTTCCATTCGTGCAGCCTTATGTTCATGCCTGTTGTTTTTATCAATGTCCTAGTCATTTCAGTGACGTGTTGGTGTTCAGTGTTTTCTATGAACAAGGTGGTGCTATGCCAGCGCGGCATGCTCTGCACATGCACTTCTTGTCTGGCGGAGGTTCCCTTCTCCCCTCAGGTTTTTTTTTAAGAACGAATATTTCGTTCTCAATATGATGGACCCGGGCCACCCTTTGAATAAATCATTGCATATCCTAGCTGGGTTCGTTCCTTGAAACCAGTTCCTGGAAACTGGTGTAAATTGGCAATTTAATTGTCCTACCTTCCCGTAAAAGAACACCAAGTTCCCTGCAAAACGACAGAAACTGATGCGCAGACCATCAGGTCGAGAATGACCATTGGTGTTGACCGTCACCCGTTGTTGTCAGGTTCCTCTCGGTCAAGAAGTGGCTGCTGCGCAAGAAACATCAGGTGGAGCTGGCGCGCAAGCGCGGCTGGAAGGGCTACTGGGTGTGTCTGAAGGGCACCACGCTGCTCTTCTACCCGTGCGAGTCGCGCGAGGGCCGCAGCATTGAGCAAGCTCCCAAACACCTCATCATCGTGGACGGCGCCATCATGCAGAGCATCCCGGAACACCCGAAGCGCGAGTACATCTTCTGCCTGAGCACGGCCTTCGGCGACGCCTACCTGTTCCAGGTGAGGGACGGAACGGTGACGGTGACGGTGACGGTGACTGTGACTGTGACTGTGACTGTGACTGTGACTGTGACTGTGACGGTGACGGTGCCGGTGCCGGTGCCGGTGCCGGTGCCGGTGCCGGTGCCGGTGCCGGTGCCGGTGCCGGTGCCGGTGCCGGTGCCGGTGCCGGTGCCGGTGCCGGTGCCGGTGCCGGTGCCGGTGCCGGTGCCGGTGCCGGTGCCGGTGCCGGTGCCGGTGCCGGTGCCGGTGCCGGTGACGGTGACGGTGACGGTGACGGTGACGGTGACGGTGCCGCCTACCTGTTCCAAGTGGCGGTCGGCTGCGCTGGAGGAGACTGTGTTTGATCAGATGTCTTGTTCGGGTCTCGATAACTGTGATTCGAATTGGATCAGTGCCTGGGCTGGATCACGAGTGGGTGTACGCCTTATCGGGACAGTTACTGGGCTAAATCGTGATGCCCTGAAGGCTGGATCGTGGTGTTGACTGGGTTAGACGAAGAGTATGGTTTGCGTTTGGCATGAATTTTTCTGGTTTATATCCCAGTCCTGTCTAGTTTTTTTTTTGTAAGTAACGTTAGTGTCGGTTGGCTTCGGTTTGATCATCGTCATGCTCATATATGGAAGATCACCAGTAAGGCTCGTGTTACTATAAGAGGAAGGCTGTGGTGCAAAGAGAACTAGTCGAGGCATGTTTAAAACTGAATCTGGCGTTGTAGCTACAAAAGCTGATGTTGTAAGTTCCTGCGTAAGTTTCTACACCTGCATTATATTTCTACACATTATTATGATTGCTTGGGGTAAGCGTATTGTCTGGTGAAATGGGTTGTGAGTTAGATTGTGATTGAGATCGGCAAGTATCTGGCTGGTCACGGGCATTATGTCTGTTGGATCAGCATGTCGCTCGAAAGGGTTGTCCTGGCTTAGCCAGTGCTTCCAATGCGATAGTCTGATGGTCTGTGGAAGAGTGGGACCGATCAGCATTCAACGCATCGCTCGCTTTGCTGGTTGTTTTGCCCTTGGGTTATACATCTGCTTTGCTTATCGAAGTGGGCGCTGTTATGGAAGACTGCGTACGAAGTGTTTGAAACAAAAACACTGTAAAGAAACGGAGACATGCCTAAAGCTGCTCAACCATCCTGTTGGCGACC
Organism: Ashinkailepas kermadecensis; assembly: GCA_034440615.1. Classification (NCBI taxonomy): domain Eukaryota; kingdom Metazoa; phylum Arthropoda; class Thecostraca; family Neolepadidae; genus Ashinkailepas; species Ashinkailepas kermadecensis. The sequence goes on along the minus strand of JAOTOM010005149.1, from coordinate 11,842 downwards.
ATGGTAACAGGCAGCCACCATGGTAATAGGCAGAATCATAACGATCGGAGCTAGATACCTTCCTCTGATCCATCTCAAGAGACGAGACGCGACTGATTGCAACCCAGTGAGGATGACAGCAGCATATATGTCAATAATCAGATAGCTAAAGAACATATAAGAACAGATAGCATGGATCACTCGAATGTCATGGGCATGGAGATATCCTCAACAAAAGACAAAGGAACTACTCAACGCGAATGGCTTGGCAAGCCAGTCACGACCTTCGGCGTCCTTGACCGAGAACGAAGTACAGATAATGTGGGATGCTGGCGTATTTACGTGGTGAACGCCACTAAGACTTCTGAGGATGTTTTTCTTCTGCATGCCTCAACTTCGGAATGAGGAGCGGATAAAAACACAGAGATCCGAGACAGGGAGATGTAACACAGATATCCGAAATAGAGAAATGTGGAACAGAAGCATGACCACGACCGGCCGGAGTTCTGTGCATATCCGGGGAGAACAACTAAAACCCGCACTGGAGCTGATCCTGAGAACAGGAAGAGCACACGACAGATCTGCCCGCAGCCACATCTGGGATTAAGAGACACCGCCGCTGCCCACACATTGTACGTTGAGAAAACGACAAATAAAAGCTAATCTCGACAGTCAGCTTTTATCTCAGCGTTATCCATCGCATAAGTTACTCTGGGAATTTCCTTGAAGTATAAACTCACCCCACTGGTCGCAGCACATGTGCGCTCTTAATTAGAAAGTCTGCGGAAGAAACCGCAATAATGGGGAAACGTCACAACCACTCTGTCAGGAAGAGCAGGATGATAGCTCTGGGTACCACAGGCTGTCCAATTGACATTGAAAAAGCGGCCGCAGAAGTTCCACATCGGTTATAAGCTAGTGTTCTATTTGATGAAGAACAGAGAAGAACGACATCAGTACTCGGCCACCCACAGCCTCGCCATGTGGTTGTGCGAGACAAGAGGTGCCGACCTCGGCCTCATCTCGCCATGTGGTTGTGCGAGACAGGAGGTGCCGACCTCGGCCTCATCTCGCCATGTGGTTGTGCGAGACAAGAGGTGCCGACCTCGGCCTCATCTCGCCATGTGGTTGTGCGAGACAAGAGGTGCCGACCTCGGCCTCATCTCGCCATGTGGTTGTGCGAGACAAGAGGTGCCGACCTCGGCCTCATCTCGCCATGTGGTTGTGCGAGACAAGAGGTGCCGACCTCGGCCTCATCTCGCCATGTGGTTGTGCGAGACAAGAGGTGCCGACCTCGGCCTCATCTCGCCATGTGGTTGTGCGAGACAGGAGGTGCCGACCTCGGCCTCATCTCGCCATGTGGTTGTGCGAGACAAGAGGTGCCGACCTCGGCCTCATCTCGCCATGTGGTTGTGCGAGACAAGAGGTGCCGACCTCGGCCTCATCTCGCCATGACACATGCGGGGCCGTCTTACGGACACGAACACGGAACCAGCCCACACGTACCGCAGCTGCACAGTCATCAGCCAAGCCACATCGCCGCAGCCACAACCATCATCACCGAAAACACGGCACAAGCCGTTCTTCCAGTTCAGCCTGCCCGACCTTTGATCACCGATGAATGCTTTGCATGCCTCGGTTCACGGTGCTAAAAACATTGTGTGCGTTGTGATCGTTAGGATGACTGGGAAATATAGCGATGACATCAAAGAATGCGTATCGCGAATGGGGCTTCTCGTTTTTTAGCCAGATGGAAAAGCTAAATATAAGCAATGAATTGGAGATATAATAAGACTCGAATTCGGAGGATAATGCACTTCACATAGTTCCTCGGGTGAGATCAGGAATTTTCAGTCCGTGCGAGGCTTACAAATCCTCGCTTCTGCGTCGCTCGGTGTTTCAGTCTCGCACTTGAAGACGCCATTTTCCAGATGATGTCGCCATTTCCAGATGTCCAGATGTCACATTTCCACCTGCAACGCGATTGCTGTTGCACAAACCATGTGGTAAATTAATGCATTCTGCCACACCCTTATACCACACCCTTGTCATACAACGCTGGCACAGTTATATTTGCCTCGTTTTTCACTGATTCTGCCCATCTCCAAACATATTCATTTAAGTCGTGCATTATTAAACTGCATTTAGGCCATCATTTAGACCATAACGACAAATGGGAAACGATCTCCCACCCTTGGCTGATAAATTATTCTTAAAATCACCTCCTTCCTTCTTAAGGGAAGACCTCTGGCCTAACGGCTCTCGGTCTTCCAATATGAACGTCGGTGATTGTACGATAATTTTCCAGCCCTGGGCGTGAATATTATGATCTCACTCTCGGAGCCACGAATAATTTTCGGTATCATTATCTTGCATAGTCATTTCAGCTGAAGTTTGTCGACTTTGGATGTCACATTTCACACTCCATGTAAGCACATCGATCGCGTAAAGATGGCTTTGGAGACGTTTAGCGTGCATGATTACCGTCTGAGAGGCTGAAGCAGGGGAACCAAGCGAAGAGGTGCGGTTCTGTGTCCACCTGTAAAGTGGTGCGGTTCTGTGTTCACCTGTAAATCTGAAGCGCTGCCAAAGAGTCGATTTCAACGCGTGACGACATCCTGTCGTGTGACGTCACTGGCAGTCAGCCTGATTTCTTGATGAGACGTGACAGGCGTTACTATTCCTCCTGTTCTTATATTTTCCTTAAAATGTCCATAAAATCCATTAAATACTCCACGCACTTGGAAATTAACGTATGTAGGGCGAGCTAGCATACTGGTGGCGGATCCAAGGGGAGCCCCCCCCCCGCACACAGGATAATTTTTGCCGAAATATTGCACTAAAATGGTATTTCCTCGAAATATAAGAAAACATTCCTATATAAATAATGTCTTAAGCGGACCCACCCGACGATTGTTAGCTGTTCAAATCCGATGGGTATTTTTCGAAATCTAAGATTTCCTGAGTCCTCAAGCCAGGCTTTTTGATCCGCCTCTGAGGTGGCGTGCCCCTCATTAGTGGACGGGTTTGACTGATCGTGTCACAAAGAATATTAGCTTCAGCCGCCGACGGCTGTTTCACAGGCAGCCTGAACAGCCAGCTGGTGTTTTAGTTTGTCAGCTACTCCCGCGCAAGTCCTGCTGCTGACTATTCGCACCGAGTGGTATCTCCGTGGGAAGATCACTTAAATTTGGACAACTCGGCGCAGCAACTGCAAACACTTGGTAGCCCTGACAGGTGTCGTATAGGCTACTTACTGTCTGTCCTAAATCTGGTTAACATAAGATGTATGGTTCCAGAATTGTTTTTCGGTGGGAGGCGTATGTATTCCTTTCGCCTGCCAGTTGCAAGCCAGTGACGTGGCAGCCGTGGAACAGATGGACATCAACTCTCCTCCAAACTTTGTATAACTCTCAACGTCAACACTGGGAATTTTACAGAAAGAGACAACTTCAGAATGGCTCTCCGCCCTCGAACACTAATCTTCCTGCACTCCTGTAGCCAGATCTCCGCGGGTGGCCTCTATATAAGCAGTGACTGTAATGCAAGGATAGCAGCAGGGCTGTGCTCGCTCACTGTTCCGACTGGGTGGCATTCCTGGTGGTCATGTTTTGCGCGTAACATTGTATCCGTCAGTCCGCCACCAGTATCTCAGTCCGCCACCAGTACCTCAGTCCGCCATCAGTACCTCAGTCCGCCACCAGTACCTCATCCGCCACCAGTACCTCAGTCCACCACCAGTACCTCAGTCCGCCACCAGTACCTCAGTCCGCCATCAGTACCTCAGTCCGCCACCAGTACCTCAGTCCGCCACCAGTACCTCAGTCCGCCATCAGTACCTCAGTCCGCCATCAGTACCTCAGTCCGCCACCAGTACCTCAGTCCGCCACCAGTACCTCAGTCCGCCACCAGTACCTCAGTCCGCCACCAGTACCTCAGTCCGCCATCAGTACCTCAGTCCGCCACCAGTACCTCAGTCCGCCACCAATACCTCAGTCCGCCATCAGTACCTCAGTCCGCCATCAGTACCTCAGTCCGCCATCAGTACCTCAGTCCGCCACCAGTTCCTCATCCGCCACCAGTACCTCAGTCCGCCATCAGTACCTCATCCGCCACCAGTACCTCAGTCCGACACCAGTACCTCAGTCCGCCACCAGTACCTCAGTCCGCCACCAGTACCTCAGTCCGCCATCAGTACCTCAGTCCGCCACCAGTTCCTCATCCGCCACCAGTACCTCAGTCCGCCATCAGTACCTCATCCGCCACCAGTACCTCAGTCCGCCACCAGTACCTCAGTCCGCCACCAGTACCTCAGTCCGACATCAGTACCTCAGTCAACCTAACCGAGACAACCGCGCAACGTTGTAACGGCTATAATGCCGCCCGCACGCAGTATCCTATATCTCTCGTCTTATATACAAGACTTATATCTTATATATATGTGATAGTCATAATGCCGCCCGCGGCGAGTTGGTACCACCGTCTTTCATTGCACATACTTTCCAGATTGTGTTGTTGGCAAGTAATCAAAGGAAATGTTCTCAGAAAAGTCGCCTCCTTTTTTGTTCAATGCGAATGATATTGTCTATTTGAAGCCGGGGGAACGCACGAGGCGCCGAGCAATTCCATAAATCTCGTTATTGCCAGCGCATTCAGCGTCGGCGCTGAAGCGGCGGCTGCTGGTGCCGTTTGCTGCTCCCCAGGTGACCATTGACTTCGCTCCCTCATAATTGGCTGCATTTTCTAAGTGAATCTGTCCCAAATTAACTGCATCCAATCCATTTGGCCGTGCATTATTTCCACGAACTCCGGCTTATTCGATGTGTGCCCATTGCCCGTTCAGAAAGGCGAGCTGTTTTGAAGAAAGGCGGGCTGTGCTGTTTTGAGAAGGAATATGTAAGCTGGTGTGAGTGCATCGGAATAAGGTCTGCCACTGTTATGATTAGGACGCCATGCCTGTCATCGGAATAAGGTCTGCCACTGTTATGATTAAGACACCATACCTGTCACCGAAATAAGGTATGCCACTGTTATTATTAAGATACCATACCTGTCATTGAAATAATTATCATTATATTTTGGTAGCCACACATGGTACATGGTGTGATTGGTATTGCATTTGCTTCCTGTATGCCGACCATTCTTTTGTTACAGGGCTAATAAATGTTCAACACATAAGTAGCCAACAAATTAAAGCATCAGTTGGCTGTTCAGACTGCTCGTGAAACAGCTGTCGGCGGCTGAAGCTCATACTCTTTGGGAGCACCGACTCACTTCCTCTTCCTTGGCACTCTGTCTTCCTCACACTCCCGCTCTCGCTCTCTCTCTCTCTCTCTCTCTCCTCTCTCTCTCTCTCTCTCTCTCTCAATATATATATATATATATATATATATATATATATATATATATATATATATATATATATATATATATATATATATATATATATATATATATATATATATATATATATATATATATATATATATATATATATATATATATATATATATATATATATATATATATATATATATATATATATATATATATATATATATATATATATATATATATATATATATATATATATATATATATATATATATATATATATATATATATATATATATATATATATATATATATATATATATATATATATATATATATATATATATATATATATATATATATATATATATATATATATATATATATATATATATATATATATATATATATATATATATATATATATATATATATATATATATATATATATATATATATATATATATATATATATATATATATATATATATATATATATATATATATATATATATATATATATATATATATATATATATATATATATATATATATATATATATATATATATATATATATATATATATATATATATATATATATATATATATATATATATATATATATATATATATATATATATATATATATATATATATATATATATATATATATATATATATATATATATATATATATATATATATATATATATATATATATATATATATATATATATATATATATATATATATATATATATATATATATATATATATATATATATATATATATATATATATATATATATATATATATATATATATATATATATATATATATATATATATATATATATATATATATATATATATATATATATATATATATATATATATATATATATATATATATATATATATATATATATATATATATATATATATATATATATATATATATATATATATATATATATATATATATATATATATATATATATATATATATATATATATATATATATATATATATATATATATATATATATATATATATATATATATATATATATATATATATATATATATATATATATATATATATATATATATATATATTCTCTCTCTCATTCTCTCTCATTCTCTCTCATTCTCTCTCATTCTCTCTCATTCTCTCTCATTCTCTCTCATTCTCTCTATATTCTCTCTCATTCTCTCTCATTCTATCTTGCTCTCTTGCTCTCTTGCTCTCTTGCTCTCTTGCTCTTGCTCTCTTGCTCTCTTTTAATCCGTTCCTCAGCCTCCCATAGGCTCCATCTAGCTGACTGCTATTCGGTTGCGACCGATCCAGCCAGATCAGGCCGATTGGGCTGCGAAAGCGCGCGAGAATTTCATTATCGGTCGATGTGGCGCCAACTGCAGCCACGCAGAACCCCGGGCCCGAGGTGACAGTCGCCGAGCTTGGCGGCGATCCACAGCGACAGTGTGGTCGTCCTCCGTCGTGGTTATGTTCCAATGTCGCGCCCTCCCAGACTAGCTAATGCATAAATATATTTAGAGGCTTGTAATTGCATATATATATATATATATGATATATATGTATATATATATATATATATATATATATATATATATATATATATATATATTATATGGCTAGTAATTCCATAAGTATATGTATTAACGGTAGATATTGCACAATGTCAATGGCCAGGCGGGACATTGCCACCATGGCCGGCTGGCACGATGACCAGCTGGGAGTCTGGTGCTGCCATGCCGCTGTACGGCCACGATGTGGTCTGTCTGGCCGCGTGGTCAAATGACCTGATCCGTCCCCTGGCGGGAGCGGTGTCGCAGTCGTCAGTTCAGATCCACACGTCTGCGAGACTGTTCTCGATGGACACGCACCATTAGAACTGATGCAAATACTGCTTTCGTGGTAATATGCGTGATAAGTAGTCATGATGTTTCGGCCGCGTGAGGGGTGGGGCTTTGTTCTAAGGATGCGATTTAGAAGTAAGCTCACGCGAAATGTGTGAACTAAAAATATACGCGTTGCTCTTGCGCTGATTATTTATTTTCATATTATGTCCAGAAAGTGAAAATCGGTCATCCAAAAGTAAGCCTACCCATTTTCTACATGCTGCATCTCTAGATGGCATTGGTCCCACCCATACGATGGCATGGATCCTACCCATAAGATGGCATGGATCCCTCCCATGAGCTGGCCTGGATCCTACCCATAAGAATGCACATTGCTTCTCAACCACTGCATCATAATATGAATACGACACGATTAGACATGAAGTTTCCAATGCATGCAAATGTTATGGTTTCAGGACAGTGCTTGTAATGCATAGACCGCGGCTTCGCTTTTGCGTAACTTGTCCCAGGGGAGTTCTGGGCCACCAGCGATAGAAGATGACCAGACGGTCGAAATCGTACATCCCTCTCCAGCATACCTCAGCAGAGATGGTCCGAATGACAGCAGCCTTAAGGTTGTGGATATCCGTGTGGCTATCAGCATATCATCGATCCTTCAAGAAGCTTTGCAGGTAAAACTCGAGTTGGTTCAAGTTTGGAGGGTGGTGCATCCGCACGTGCTTCGTCTCCCACAAGATGACGTGGCTGTCGAGCCAATGTGTCGGCCAGTCGCCGGGCACGGCTGACGTCTGTGCTGAAGTTTCGTCTCGTTAGAACCATTGTGTGCCGCTTCACTGGCTTGTCTTCAAAGCTCTTCTGAGCCTCCCGAGCACATCCAGGCTCCGTGAGATGTTGGCCGTCGTCGTTCGTCCATTATCCTCAAACGAGCACGATCCAATTTAATTCTGACGGCTGACCGCCAGTCAGGTGGTGCACTCCTCGCTGTGAAGGGGCTTCTTGTGCACCTCCTTAGGCACCTCAAGGCTCCATAACTTACATATCTTGTTGCTCACATGACTGTTCCAGAAAAATTGTTCCGCATCAACGATCCACACCCCACCTGAGATAATGACGAATCTTGTATCGTGGCCGAAGCAGGCGAACACTTGCAGTCTTCGCCTCTTATCTGCATCAGTCAGGCTCTGTTTGATCCGGGTTCGAAGTGGGAGCAGCTTGGAGACGAGCCTGCTAATTCCGCAGTGACGAGCACCTCTACTGCAGCCCATTTTCCGCGTTGTTTGCTGAGCGATGTTGTCGGAACTACCCATCACCGTTCGCACTCCGCCCATGTTGCCTGGTGTCCCCTCACTTCGCCCATGTTGCTTGGCGTCCCCTCACTTCGCCCATGTTGTCTGGCGTCCCAACACTTCGCCCGTGTTGTCTGGCGCCCATGCAGACAGAGAACGTGTCTTACGGCCCTGTGGCTATCGATACAGACATGGCCTTGGCATTTTCAAGATACTAGAATCCTCCTAGGAGCATTTCCTGCGCCAAGCACGTCATTTTCTGAAGGTCGTTTGGGTCGGCTTGAGTTCTATATTTAGCCCTCCATCTCTGCGTGGTCGTCAATCTCACCGTGTTGCCTGACGCCGGGCATAAGCGCGACTATGAAAATACTGCGGCTCTCCGAGCCAATTCAACAACGCGGAGCCAGCGAAACGGTAACTCTAGAAGCGATGCTGAATTTGGTTTGTTGGGTAGATTTAGGTCCAGTGACGTCACGGCGAACATTTCATAATTCATCCAAGTTGGGAGTAATATAATAGTATTAGAAGTACCAGTAAAGGCATGCAAAGCATGACCGCAGACAGTCGTGGGTGACCGTTGTGAGTTCTGTCTATCCGATTGCTCGTTATCTGTATGTCTGGAGGTTTGAGGGACGCTGCTCTTCCTCCAGCCATGCCGCTGGGTGGGCGGAGGTGCCGACTTCTGCAGCCGGTCGAAGTCCAGTGGCTGCGGTTATAGATATCTGGTTTGTGGCGACCGTCCATCGATTTGACTAATTTTCCTGGCTTAGTCTTTTTAATTTAATTTCTTTTCAGAAACCTCTCATTCGCGCGGAGGATGCCCGGCTACAAGGTTGGATGTAATCGATCAAATCGTAGGTCTCACACTTCAATATTTTCATTGGTTTGCTTGATACCTCAGCAACTGGGAATTGGTGCCTTCCAACATGTCCCAACCAATGCATAACTGTACAATTCCTTCCACATGTGGCTTGACATAATCAATGCTCCGAATGAATAGTATTTGAAACCGCTTTGCCGCCCCGGTAGCTTAGTTGGCTGGAGCGCTGGCCTGCACTGGTCTCCCCTGTACTGGCAACACAGGGTTCGAGTCGCTTCCCGCGCTCGCATTTAGCCCCTGGCTGGGAGGGTCAGTTGGCAGCTGGCCCGATAAGGCCGGGGACGAGCTACCGGGTGGCCGTGTCGGTGCATTAACGGCACGTTAAACTTTCGGTCAAAATTCTGCCGTTGAACTGGAATTCATGGATCGGGTCGTGGGGCCAGGGTTCACGCAACAAGCTCTGCTTAGCAATAGGACCCTGGTTCATAAAGCCACCCCAGCAAGAACTCTGATTAAATTTATATAAAAATATATTTATTAAAAAAAGCATGCAAGCAAGCAAAAATATCAAGGCTGAATTGGTCTGCTCTGTAACTGCGTACGTTCGCTCTCTCCTCCAGTTCATTCACTCGGTCTAAATCAAGCATGCTCCGACCTTTGCAGATCTCCCGATTATGATAATCGCGCTACGATCTACAGTAATACCGGAGCTCCCAGGAATTTGCACTGCAGTATATTGCTATGCAGATTTGATATCTTGCTTGCACTGCGTGCGCCGCCCGCCGCGTATGCCGCATTTTCCCAGCCGTGACGCACGGGCTGCTCAGCCAATGAGAACTCGCGTCCGGGATAGCTGATCAGAACACGCCCCTCGAGCGGCCAAGGCCAGGTCACGCCCCCGGGCGGCCGAGGTCAGGTCACGACCGCGGCGGTGCTGATGAGCCAGTCGTGCTTCATTAGCCGACTCGGTAAGGTCGCCTGTTCTCTGTCCTCTCCCCCGGCTCTGTCCGGGGCTACTCTCTGGGAGCTTGTGTCCCGGTCGCGACTCGTGACCACGGTCCCTGCGCCCTGGCGACCTGGTTTCATATCTGGTGGCGTGACCTGCGATGTGTCCCCGTCATCCTCCTACCCTGCTCTCCCTCACCCCATCTGGTGACATGACCTGTGATGTGTTCCTCTCGTCATCCTCCCACTCATCGTTCCAGATAATGTGACAGCTCTGCTCCCCTTTTCTGGTGAAATGACCATGCGATATGTCCCTCTCCACTCTCCACTCATCGCTGCCGTGCCCCGCGGCGGTACCGTCAATCCGGTTTATCCAGTCGTTAATTTACTTCAGCAATTTTACCGTACACCATTCGCGCTATTATTTAGCTCGAACGGCGGTCATACGGTAAATGGCAGGATTCGGTGCCCCGGGTGTGGCTACCCAACCGTGGCGTGATGTGACGAAGCGTCCTGCGATGTTCTGTGGCAGATGTGATGCGCAGTTCCAGAACGGACATACATTTTGCATTAGGCCAGCTACCGATACGGCCGGGTGCTGAGTGACTTTCGATTACACCAGTAGCCGATAAATGGCCACCGTTCACAATTAAGTGGCGTGAGATCGCTTCTCCCGCGCCGAATTATGACGGTGTTGGATATATTACACCGTAAAACGGTCTGGCATGTCGGAATGTTGCCGCTTCGCATGACGAACAGAACGGCCGTTTTCATCTCGCTGGAGACACGCCAGTTGATGGGCTCCGCTCTTCCGCGAAGCGTTGTCGGACTTTATCCGCCCACACCCATTGTGTGTCGATCGCTCCTCGCCGCTGTGGGCCTCAACTTAATGCCCCTGGCGCCATCTCTTCCTCATCCGGCCGTCCAATCTTCCTGGCCGTCCTTTCTTTGCACGGGCCCCTCCCCGCCCATCAGACGAGCGAGTAAGGTGTCGGCGGCCTTCGCGGCGCCGTCGGTTTCTGCGTCGGTGCCAAATCGTCGTGACCCGCGTCGGAGCGGGCGCGGTAGTCAGCACATCGGCGACGGGCGTCGTTTGGCGGTGGCGACGACCCTCCCATCTGCCGCGCCCTGCCGCGGGCGGGACGACCCGCCGCCGCAGTGCGCCGAGTTACGCCGCTTTTGTTGGCGATGGTCGTCGGCAGCGGGTGTGCGTCTCCTCTCTCTCGTCCCGGGCACCTAGTGGTGAGTAGGCGGCGGGTGTGCGTCTCCCCTCTCCCTCGCCCCGGACACCTAGTGGTCAGTATGCGTGGGGCGTGGTGTGTGCGTCTCCTCCCTCTTCCTCGTCTAGGGCACCTAGTGGTCAGTAGGCTGCGGGTGTGCGTCTCCTCTCTCTCGTCCCGGGCACCTAGTGGTGAGTAGGCGGCGGGTGTGCGTCTCCCCTCTCCCTCACCCCGGACATCTAGTGGTTAGTGTGCGTGGGGCGTGGGGTGTGCGCCTCCTCCCTCTTCCTCGTCCAGGGCACCCAGTGGTCAGTAGGCTGCGGGTGTGCGTCTCCTCTCTCTGTCCCGGGCACCTAGTGGTAAGTATGCGGA